>CAHIKZ030001512.1:410000-465000 GCA_903632075.3 Acanthosepion pharaonis | reverse complement strand
AAAGAAGAGTTCAATACCCGGTTAAGGCAATGGAGAACTTTCAGAGGGAAATTAACAGGAGATAACTGATAACTGACCCCATAAACATGGCACGTGGAACTAGAACAATCTACCCCAGTGAGCGAAATAAAGTGTTCAGTTTGACATTGCACTCACCTGAAGAATGCCGGAGCGTACAACGGCCGAAACGTTGTAATAAATATGGCAACAAAGATGAGGACAATAGTCCGAATAATGTAAATAATGTACATAATACCTCATCTCAGAAATATAGACAGATATTAAACCTCAACTTAAAAATCCACAGTAAATATTCTGATAAGATTAATGCATATTATCATATATGATTTGATGGAATATGCTGATCAATTCTAGTCGCAAACCTCAAAAATCCACAATAAATTTTCTGGTACATTTTATGCACGTTTTCATATCGTTCTTGATAGATCCAAAGTGGTACTTGTTGATCAATCCTTGGAGAAAACTTCATCTGAAAAATCTAGATATTGATTTTTTATCTTCAATTGTTCATATCTATCTATCTATCTATCTATCTATGTTGATCTATCTATTTCTATTTTGTTTCTATTCAAAAATTTTGTCTCTAAAAAATCATATTTCCATCCTGGTGTGATGGATCATTTAAAATGGTACGTAAATTTCAATTTTAGCTGAAAAACCTCATCTGAAAATCCACTGTAAATATTCAAATATATTTAATGCACTTTTTAACTAGATTTGATGGATACAATCAACCAGAACTATTCTGATACATTTAAATGTATTTTTCATAAATGGGTATATTGGCTCAAATTGATTTTTTAAAAAATAATCAAACTCATCTTTAAAATCCATCTTCTAAATATTCATGTATATTTAATGCACATTTTCATACTGACCTTGAAGGATGCAAATTTATTTGATTGATCAATACTAGCCGCCAAAATTCATCTTAAAATCGATTATAAATATTCAAATATATTTAATGCATATTTTCAAAGCTTATTGATCCTTCCTATATCAAAGCTTGTACGTGCTTTTCAGAATCCTAGCCAACAACCACATTTTTAAAATCCATTATAAATGTTCAGATAAGTTTACCTTTTCCCAAAATTCAAAATGTCTATGAATTTTTTCATATCTTTTTCAAGTATCTATGTTATGTGAGTGTCTCTTTATCCATCCATCTATCTATCGATATTTTATAAATATCTGTAATTATGATTTGTCGATTTCTCTCTCTTTCGATATCTCTCTGTCGATATTTCTCTATCTGTCTATGATTTTTTCATTATATCTCTTCTATTTCTCTTTTGACAATGTTCAATCTATAAATTTTGCTCAATACCTATCTGTTTCTCTTTTGTCAATATCTCTATATATATTTTTTAAATTATTTATCTATTTGATTTGTTTTTATTTATCGCATATCTTTCGGATAACTTTATCTTTCAGTCCCTGGGAAAATGAAGCTCTCAGATTTCCAAGATTTTTTAATGATCTCCAGACATCAGCAGATAATTCAGAAATCCCAAATGTAAATTTTGATGTAAGTTTAAATCTAAATTTTTCAATATCATTCAATCCTATATATATATATATATATATATATATATATATATATATATATTGGACGATTTTGCATATAGCATTCAAACAAACTGTCGCCTCTAAGTGTTTTAAAAACTATATTCCTTTTATATTTACATTAGCTCTATCTCTAATATTGATCACTTTATTCCATAAATATAGCACACCTTAAGACTATATTTCTTTATAGATAGATATACATATATATATATGTGTGTGTGTGTGTGTTTATATGTGTGTGTGTGTGTGTGTGTGTGTGTGTGAAAATATAGAAATCAGACATCCCTATCTAAATAATTTTGGCATTTAAAAAAAATGAATAAAACACCAAAAGTAAAATGGAAGATTATAAATAAGATACCCAAGAACTTGTAAAAACCTGGGATGACCCATGCCCTTTATGCCTACATGAAAACTACATATTATTAAGTTTCTAGATAATTAAAGTTTATTAAACCATAGACATGAGTTAACGGTTTTTGCCGACACCCTCAAATTTTCGCATTAAATAATTAGCATAAAAATAAACAAACAATTGAATAACAAATACAAATCTTAAATTCCATAGTCTAAATAAAAGTTTTGAAAGCTCAACCCAATCATAAAAAATTCAATTTATGAAGTCGTCAAAAAACGAATTGTAGATCAATACGACACTTTTATATACACACAACCCTTTAAAAAAAAATCTCCCTAGACACTTTCCTGTGAACCAGACTAGACAGTATGAGTTTAAATACCCTCTTCCTCTTTAATTTAGACACCCCAACTCGAAACCGACCTTGACCTCTTTCCGAAAGTAACTGAGATATTGATACAAGTTATTAACCCTTACGCCCCTATTTAAACAATTGCTCTAGTCGTTTCTATAGTAATTTGATTTTAATAATGAATATGCTTATAAAAACGCATAAATTTCAAGATTAGTTTATTCCTAGGCTATGCATGCTCATTGGCCCCCATTTTATTTCTGTCCCTATTTTTTCTTTTGTTTAATTCCCCATCCTTTTAGGTGGTCAAATTCAATGTCAGTTCTCTGGTTGTTACTAGGATGATTTCGTTTCATGTGTTTTATTGTATGTTTAAATGAGTGCGTGTTTTTGGGGATTGTGGGGTTTTTATTACTAACCCTTTTTTCGTTTTGTTTTATGTAAATAGTATTATTACATTTTTCTGTAAATAATCATTGGGTTTTTTTAATTGTTTTTCCCCATCCCCAAATTCACTTTGAAATGTACATATGGGGACTAGTTAGGATTTCATAGAGAATTTGAGGTATTATGGTGGACGTCAACGTAAGGTAGAAGTGAATGTGTTGTTTTGGTGATAGGAATATTGTTGGTATGTTTGGGTCCGTGCCTGTGACTAGCTAAGTTTAAAATTAAGATAGAAGAAAAATCCTTTCCCCACCCCCTTTTTTTGGCCTTGTTTATTTTGTACAAACGTACAAATAGATAATTATTCCTAAAATTTGGCTTGAAGATGAAACAGAGCTTCGTAATTTAATTCAATTTAATTCTAATAATTATATTGAAATTTTCAGCTCTTGTTTTTGAAACATGAGAACTCTTATGTAGCGGAGGAATCATATTTTTAAATATATATATATATATATATATATATATATATATATAGATAGATAGATAGATATGAATAATGAATCTTATACTCGTTTTCGAAAAACCCTCGAATTTTTGATTTGCCAATAATCAAATCAATTTCGAGGGAAAAAATTTTTTAAAAAAAAGATAGACAAAAGATGAAAGTCTGTCGAAAAAAAAAAAATTTTGATGCAGGTTTGAAGCCCAAAGAAAAAAAAACCGACACGATAAACAACTAACAAAAGAGCTCAATACAACCGTAGAAAGCAGATCTAGATACACCTAAAGCCAAAAACCTACACAAACGTATATATATATATATATATATATATATATATATATATATATATATATATATATTCATACACGTTTCATTAAATAATATAGACAAAATATTGGTCTATTTATTTTATGTAAATTTTTTCGTAACGTCTGATAAATTTAATAACATTATCGTTGAACGAAGAAAGAAATTCACAATATTGATCCATATTTTTTCACGACGCTTCACACTACATTTGAATGAAAACTAACATTTTTAGGCATTTAAAACAACATGACTGCCCGCACACATTCCGTAAAATACTTGTCGAAAACAAAATTATACTTCGACATGAAAACAATAGACAAAAAGTAAAAATCCTTGAAGCATTATACATCAAACAGTTGAAACCCAACCTAAACAAAATCAATTATGGCATCTCTACAAATATTCTTAAATGTCTATAATTGATAACAGAAGCCATTGATTTATACCAACGGCTTCCCATGCTTCATACTTCTCCAATTCACTCTCGTGTGGTCATGTGTGACGTCATGAGATGCGGTGCGATTTTGGCTTCTAGCGTCTTATATGCACGTGTTTATCGTTGCTTAGAAATCACCTATGTAAACAATGACAGACTATCGTCACTGTCTTGTCCGTATATTGCTTAATATGTTGTAATTGACATCTTTGATAATGTCTTATGTAAGCCGAAAGCTTAAATTGTATTAAAAAAATATAGATCAATAATGTGAATATTGCGTGTGTGCGCAGTCTCAACCACTTACCACTATCTGATCTAAAGTAATTCTCGCAGACGAACATATATTCATCAGCTGACCTTATCTCGGTCAAACCCAAAGAAAAACAAGGCAAACGAAGCCTTTCAAATAATACAACGTAGGATTATCAACAACTCATCTGACAAACATGTTTTAATAAATATAGCAGTATTCATAACATTGCTTTAAAAAAATACAGGTTAACAGTACACTAAAATCAAGTATGGAAATATAGCGATCTAAGGAAATGAAATAGGATTAGGAAAAAATCATTTGGTACACACCTCCATCTAACCAGTTTGTCAGTACTAAGTTAGGTGGAGAAGTTCCTCCATTTAATTGATAAACATTTCCCTAAATATTCCATTTAGTTAATATTTAACAGAAACTCACTGAAACATACTTGTCGCTGCACCGATAATCCTTCAAAGATTATAAAGAAACACAATAATAAAATTTTAAACCAATTTTAAAATTTTGATAATAATGCACATTCTAAGATAAATAACGTTGATAATATTAACCAAAGTAATTGCAAGAATTCTAACGATTGTCCATTACGAAAGACCAATTCTGTTGTTTATCTAAGTAATATTTCTACAATAGAAAAACCGATTGTAGAAAAATTTTATATTGTAAGTACTAAGAATTCAGTTAAGACTTGGTGGTACCACCATATATTATCCTTCACTAAGAGTATTTGTAAAAACAGTATACCTCTTTCTAAATATTTTAGGAATTTAAAAGAAACAAATTAACTCCTACGGTAATGTGGAAATTGTTTTAAAAAAATAGAACACTTAGATCTTTAAATGAACCTTGTTTTTTTATGCTTACATCAGAAAATGGAAATTGTCAAATTGTCTGATAAGAAATACTTATTAAATCAAAGATGTCAATTATCTGTAAATTGTAGACATAATCTAACTATTACCTTACAATATGGTTCACCTTTGAATTTGATAATACTTAGTATTAGTAACATCTTACATTGATTAGTTAGTTCTATTAACATCGTTTACGGATTAATGGTTGCATATTAATTAGCTGAAGTATTTTTTTTATTTATGATATGAATTCATCTTTTAAACGGTTATTTTCAGTTTCTTAAAGAGACCTTCTAATTATCAACTACAAAATTTTATATAGGAAGCTGACTGAGCATATCACTAGTTAACATTATGTTAAATTACCTGTCTACCTCTTTCCCTTTGACTTCTCGTGAAAGGTGAGCATATATGTTACGAAATAACGTAACCATTTGTATCTGTTCCGAACGAAATTGTCTAGGATTTATATGCAGACAATTTCATGTCATGACCAAAATGAACTTTTTTTCCGGTTAGTTTGAATTTAACGCTGGTCGCATTTGATTTGTTAATCACGGAAACACCCACAAGCCTCGTTTTAATTTTAAATTTAATTTTTTTTTTTTTTTTTTTTTTTTCAATAAACTTCATCTTTTTGGTATTTCTCCTGTTCCGCCATTTATTTAATCAAGCTCAAGTTTTTTCTAAATAATCTGCAATCGGTTTTATATGAGAATCAAAATGTTGACGGGGATCTGGTATACATTAGACTAAAGAAAGAACGCATCATTAGGTATCCCCATACGCCTTTGGATTTCAATGTTGCCCTCTCCGTCCTCTCGTAAATCTGTTCCTCAATATTTAAATATCTGTTTGATTTTGGTATCCCTAATTTATAATCTGGGTTTAAATCTGCCTTTTATTAACAACCATACGATCTGTCTTCCTTCAAATTGTATTTAGTCCTTTCTTCTCGCTTTTACTTCACAAACTTCTCTAAGATGTCATTTTAGGGTTTTTTTTCCGGGACAACTACCAAAACTGTGTCATCTTCATATCTTATGTTGTTTAGATTATATCCTCTAATAACGATTCCTGGTAGGATTTCTAATTCTCTCAGAATCGCCCTCGCTGTATAGGTTGAATAAGTACGGTGTTACGGAGCCATAGAAAATATCCTTGCCCTCTTCATGTTTACAAGAATCGTTGATAAGGATGATAAAGTAATAATCTAAATTAAAAAAAAAAACACTGAAAATCTAATAGTAATAATAAAACATTAAAATTAGTTTTTGGAGATTTTTCATTCATATTTTATTCTTTCGATTTGCTTTCAGGTCGCCAATTACGTCAGCTCCCGTGATGTCTCACTGGAAATATTGATAATGAAATGGGAAAAGGCAAGCAGACGACAGGATAAAGAAGATTTGGAAAGCGATCTTTCTAAATATTTTAAGGTGAGTTTTGACATTTGACAATGCTCCATTGACAATGTTGAAGTGTTCTGTTTAAATCTTGGAAGGTCACAGAATAATATGACTGATAAATTTGTGTCCAAGACAAGACTTGGCTGGTTGAATTTTTGGTTGGATGGTTAATACAATGACATATCATTCCTTGTTAGATCATTTAATGCCAAAGACAATTCTTAAAGGATAAAAATCAGACGGAATTAATAGAGAAATTGACAAAGGTTCGGTTTTATATGAGAATCAAAATGTTGACGGAGATCTGGTTTCTAAAGAAAGTTAAACTTATTTCGGATTTTATATTGGAGTTAAAAAGGTTAACATTGGTTTTGCACTAGAATAAAAGACGTAGGCATATGTAAGTTCGACATCGGTTTTACATGAGAGTCAAAAAATCACTGATATGTTTGATCTTACTGTACACCATGGATTCTTAACCTATGTTAAATGGACCCCGTACGGATTAAAATTAATTAATTAAAAATTATGTTGCCGCTGGACATGACAAATACCCGCTTGGACACTTTGACATGGTGTAATGGTTAACAGGCTTGTCTTGCTTAATCTGTTACGACTGAATAAGAGTTCGTTCCTACCTAAGAGACCAGTACCTTCGGCTTTGTGCCAACTCTAAACTATCCTATGCAAATCCATGGATATTTGACGTCGAGTATTAATTAGGAAGTTTGTCTTGCTTAATCTGTTATTTCTGAATATTTTAAGGTGAATTTTGAGATTTGACAATGCTCAACTGACATTGTTGAAGTGCTCTGTTTAGATCATTCCAGGACAGAAAAAAATGACTGTCAGATTTGTGTCAAAGACAAGTCTGTTGGTTGGTTGATTTCTTTGTTTGGATGGTTAATACAATGACATATCATTCCTTGTTGGATTATTTAATGCCAAAGACAATTCTTAAAAGATAGAAATCAGATGGAATTAACAGACAGATTGACGTAGATTCGGTTTTATATGAGAATCAAAATGTTGACATCGATCTGTTTTGAATTACAGTAAAAAAAACGTAATATTATTTCGGATTTTCTATTGTAGTAAATAAGTTTGACATAGATTTCGTTGACATACGTTTGGTTTTGCGCTGGAATAAAAAGAAAGGGTAGGAACAATCCATAATCACTGATTTAAATGTCCCCGAAAAGAAGTACCGATGGAAATTTTGTATGACACGTTTGACGTACACACGCCATCGGAAATTGTTGAACCAAGGCTTTGTGGTAAGAGAAATAGAATAGCAACAAATATAAATATTGAATTTAGGAAATATAGACACTAGAGGAAATCATCTCAAAGGGAAGGTATCATATAGGAATGAAGTGTCGCTACTGACATTTGGGTTTAAACGCGGTTCGCCAGAGAGCAAGCACAGCCGACCTCATCTTGAAATAATTAGATCACGTGACCGAGTATTGTTCGAAGACGTTTCTGTTATTGTATTCTTCTCCTTGTTTCTAATGAAATGCTATTGTTTCTTAATACCATGATTATCTTTTGGAAGGCATATTTCACTATCCCATGAATATATTATTTAATTATTTCAAATTTGATTTTCACAGGAACGGGATTTGATCAGTCAAATTTTCCGTCACATTGTCGAAAATATCACGCAGGAAAACGAATTGGTCGAGAAATTGTTGAGCACCTCAGAAGGAATTAAAAACGCAGAATGCTATGAAGAGGCTGTCGACCACTTCTATAAGGTGTGCCCACATTACACAGACGTAAGTCGAAAAAGTTATCTGAACGTGTTTACAATTTATTTAATTTATTTACTGATTGTTTTAGAATTTAATAAATTTAATCAATTGAAAAGTGTGTAGTTTAGAATTGGACATTCAGAGGATATACTGATGGCAAGAGAAACAGGAGAAACTGTGAGTCAACTACTTAACAGAGTTGTGTGCCTGAACATCAAAATAAGGATAGAGCAAGATAGTAGAGGGCCAAATCATTCCACAAAAACATTTTCATTCACTCTTGTTTGGACTATAAGCAGGTTGGATTGATGGCAAGAGAAGCAGGTGAAACTGTGAGTCAACTACTTAACAGGGTTGTGTGCCTGAACGGCAAAATAAGGATAGCGCAAAATAGTAGAGGGTCGAACATTACTGAAAGTGACAAAAGACAGGAATTCATGTACAGCTATGTTCGTTCACATACTCAAAGGACACGGCACATAAAAGAAGTAAATGGATGGCAAAATAGGGATAAAATGAGATGGAAGTTGTGGAGAGCCATGATCGATCAAGTCTGGGAGAGTCATGACACAGAAGAAAAAAGGAGAAAAGATGAACGATAGGTTGGTTGGTTTTGTTTAGCGGCATATCAACACTTCTATGGGTCATTTAATGCTTTTATTGTTTATATCGGAATATGCACCTACCTATAATACACCAACCATTAAATACCATAGTGTACCGCTTCTCTACATTTTTAATACTCATGTTCATGCAATAAAGGGACTTAATGTTAAAATGGTTATGATGATTGTGATGTGGGAGATGAATGAGTGAGGTGGCAGGAAGTGGAGTTTATGAGGATAAGGGTGATAGATATAGGTATATAATATTGACGATTTTTTTATAATAAAGTACAGACTAAATTTAGTAAAAAATACATTTTGATATTTCTAAAATCATTCGTTCTTTTTTGCAACAGAGTGAACACGTGTCGGAACACATGAAATCATTTGTGAATTTGTGTAATGAAAAATTTTACATTAGACACATTACAGATGCCATCAACCGTGTGTGCAGTCACCATATTTAACTGTGAGTACCTATTTGTCACTTCTTTTTTAAATAAAAAAAAAAACAACACTTTTCTTTGGCTCCTAGCGTTCTTGTTTTCCTGACCTGCGCATTTAATTGCCATCATTATCAGCTTCCTACTTCCGGCTTACGTTCCTCAACTAACTTGACTATCCTTGAACCGCTGGGTCACTGAAGGTTCAGGTTATAAAATATTGAATTTGATTTGAACATTAAAAATCAGTCTATCTGAAGAAAGTTGAAATAAAAATGCTTTATAATCACCTTGTATTTGTAAGTCTTATTCACTTAAAAATATTTTTTAAAATCAGGTTAAATTAAAAAATATTTGAAATATGCCAAAAATAATTCAAAATCATATTCATTTGAAAATAATTTTTAAAATATAGCAAAAAATATTTTTAAATATTTAAAATATATTTTGTTTAAAGAAAGCTGAAATACAAATAATTACTTCGCAACCAACTGGACGCAACAGCAAATCGGAGTCTCTTTGTGTCTGTCTTTAACTTTAAAATATTTTAATTAAAAAAATGACTGTTTGAAGACAGTTAGAATAAAAAAATATTTACGGTATAAATAACTGGTATTTTAAATCTTCTTCATTAAAGATATGTTGTCGATATGTCCCGGAAAGGGATATATTTGTTCGAAGTAGCTAAGTGTTTTTGGCTACAGTAACCGAGTACTACAATCTATCAGGGAGCCGTAATCGACTGGGACTCGTCGTAGTCGTAGTCAGTAGGCTTAGGCGATAGGCGTCATCAATGGCTCAGTTCAATGGCGTGCTACAATGTCGTACTCCTCTGGCGTACCTCTACATCAGCCTGTATTTATGGCTGACGCCAGCCAATCATATTCCTAAATATTTAAACTATCAAGATATAGAATATTAACAAGTCAAAATTTCCAAACAGATAATATGTCCAGCAAGAAACTTCTCTCTTAATCGACTGGGAGAACAATTTTTGCCTTCCATTGGCATTGCTGATGCTAAGCTAGTAAAGAGTGACTCATTCATTTTGACGGGCTAACATTTACCGCTGACATGATGTACAGGTTGATCGGAAAGTCTGGTCACTCCTACATAATATAGTTTTCTATCTCAGATGGCTAATAGGGGCTCGTACATTTTGGAAGAGAGACTGCTTGCAATGTGTGAACATATGATCGTGTGCATTCTAGCAAGGCCATAAAAGAAGTGCGGAATCACTTTGTTTTACTATCGCTCACATTATTTTTTGGGAGAACGTGTGACAAGACTTTCGGACCAACCTGTAGCCTTTCCATGACAGTTAAGAACGTTACTTGTAACCAGACAAAGACTTGTCAACCCTAAATAACATAATTTTCTATTTTCTATTCCACTGCTGAGATGTAAGTTCCACTCGAGCAGCCTGGTGGAATCGACTCCAAAGAGGATGTTTCCACGATTACAACCTGCTCAAGGCTGTGATAAACTACCACGCATATTCGAAGAAGCTGCAACTCTATAACCCTCTACATCGAGTGGCTTCGGGCCTTGCACATCATTGTAAACAAAGAAAAAACATCTTTCCAGAATTTTTAACTGAAAAATATATATTTAAAGGCACATATGAAAACCTTCGAATAATAACAAAAGCATAACAAAATATGCCATCATTTTTTATGTCGTGGTTAAATTAGTATGTCATAAGATTCTACAGGATATAAAGTGGGTGAAGACACAGAGAGGCAACCTTATTTCGGTGGGAAAGTGACTGAAGCCGAACCACCAGATCAGAATCAATAGTGTCCTGTGAGCGTTACATTTACCAAGCCTTCTTTCCTCATGATGTTTCCTGGAAATTTCAATTGTCTCTTTCTGATGTTACAGAAAAATGTTTCATTCTATTTTTTGTAAAACTTCGGCGTAGCTCATATGTTCAGTCCATGTTATTCTCACCATCCTTCTGTAGAACTCTATTTCTGTTGCCTCAAGTCTCTTTTTCATCCGTGAAGAGATTGTCCAGCATTGACTGAAGAAAGTTGAAATAAAAATACGTATTTGTAAATCGTATTCACTTAACGTATTTTTTAAATCAGATTAACTTAAGCATTGCCTGTCATGGCGGCGGAGGTCTAATGTTATATAACAGTCCAATATTCTTTTCTTTTTTTCTAAGGAAATTTTCCTGTTTCTTAATGTGCGTCGAACAAAGTGTCGAATGGACAAAGTGTCGAATGGACAAAGTTTCAAATGGACAGTGTCGGGTGGAAAAGGGATTCGAACCGACAAAATGACGAAAGAGTCGAACTAACTAAATGGCAACTGGACAAAATGTCGAACAAACAAAGTGTCGAATGGATAAAATGTGGAATGGACAAAGTGTCAGGTGGAAAAGGGATTCGAACAGAAAATAAAAACTCAAATAAAGTCAAATAATCAAAAAGCTATTCTAAACTTTTCATTGTTTAGCTTTCGCATAATTTATCTATCTATATATATAATACGCCATATATATATATATATATATATACCAGTAAAATTTTCGAACAGTTAAGTTACTCGACTCTTAAAATGGCCTTTTATTTATCAACTTCAAAATTTTATGTAAGAAGCTGAATGAGCATATGTTTGGATAGAATTATGTCAAATTATCTATCCACCTATTTTGTCTTTACCTCTTAGGAAAGTTTAACGGCAGATTTCGATATATCTTACGAAGTAATACAGCAACATGTACTGCCCATAAGAAAATTGTCTAGGTTTTATATGCAGACAACTTTGTGTCGTGACTTATATTTAAAGACAAAATTAACTTTTTCTTGCTAAGCTTTGGCATCATTTCAATAATAATAATAGGCTTAAAAAAATTAAGACTCCAGGATTATACGTTAGCGGTCCGGTTTGGAGGGGGAGTTTATTACACTTTATTTTTAGCAAATTAAATTGAGTCTTTATATATATATATATATATATATATATATATATATATTCATTAGGGATCATAAATAACAATTTTAACTCTTTACTGTATTTTGAATGCAGATCTTTGTTCAAAAATTTTTACACTTATGTAGAAAGTTTGTTTTTTTTTTCATCGGAGATTTTTATATTAGTTTAAAATTAAAAAATATTGTTTTACCGACTGGATACTTAAATGCTAAGTTATTTTGTTGTAGGAAAATTTCAGGCCTTTTGTCATTTAGTCAATTCGTTTCTTTTTGTTCGGCACATTCTCCATTCGATGTTTTGTCTTCGCAAAAGTGTTAAAGACTTCCAAAATAAATCATCATTTATATGACAAGTATTCAGTAGAAATTCATCAAATTCCACGGGACTTAAAATGGGTAGTCGTATTTCTACAGTTATGCAGCCATATGATAACCGGCCCAGTTGAGCATTCAGTGCCGGAGAGTTCCGCTGGCTCAAATCAAGAAATTCACGTACCTAAGAAGTACCATATTAAAATGTGTCCGTTTGACACTTTGCCAATTTGACATTTTGTTCTTTCCATTCTTAGTTCATTTGTCTGTTTGACAGTTTTTCCATTCGTCATTTAGTCTTTCGACACTTTGTCCTTCGATATTCTGTTTGATCGCGCTCAGCAACAACTAAAATCAGTGGTACATGGGCATGTAAAGTGAAAACTATGACATAATCATAATAATGTTTTGTTGACACAGAAGTTTTCTATGAGACGAAATGTGAGCCAACAGATTAGATCGACGACAATTATAATAAAGGAGTATGCAAATATTGGAAAATTCCTGTCGTTATTTTCTCTTGAAACTAAAGCCATTATACGACGCTTGTAAAGCATCATGATAAAACATAATATACATTTGTTGTCTGTTATATTTAACAATATGTTTGAACAATGATTTGCTGCACACACACACACACACACACACACACACACACATATATATATATATATATATATATATATAGGGGGGTCTGTGTGTGAATATACATCAGCGTGTCCATAAAGTGTATTTATAGTTTAAAAAATATATTACAAAGGCAATTGATGTATTTCAGGCATCCTGTTAATAAAAATAGTTACTAATAAAGATGGCTAGACATCCGATTCCTCCAAGCTGGGATCGAACTCAATCGGATGTCTAGCTATATTTATCAGTCATTCAGATTTATTCTATGTACTCAGTAGTTATCAAAGTTTTTAATCCCATTGCATTTGTGTATCAGGTCTCCTGATGATGAAAGGTACTGATAAAGATGGCTTCCGATTCCTTCGAATCGATCTCAATCAGATATCTAGCTATATTTATCAGTAATTCAGATTTATTCTATGTACTCAGTAGTTATCAAAGTTTTTAATCCCATTGCATTTGTGTATTTCAGGTCTCCTGAGGATGAAAGAGGTACTGATAAAGATGGCTAGATATCCGATTCCTTCAAGCCGGGATCGAACGATTTATCAGCATGAAAAATAGACGGAACGCATCTGTCTATTTCAACGCATTAACTATCTATCTATCTATATATATATATATATATATATATATATATATATATATATATATATATATATATATAAAACAAGTCCTAAACTACCAACCTAGCTTTCACCTAACTGGATTTTTCAAGGTAAGCTGGCTGAAGAGGAAATGACAAAGAACATATTTATTGATAAAACCATCACTAACTAAAATTTGCATAAACCTAAAATAGCATAAAACCACTTGACAATATAAGAACCAATTTAAAAAATAGAACCTCTATTCCAATAATCATACCTTCAGAAAATAATCTCTTTTTTGCAGTTCGAGCATATTTTCTTAGAACTTTATATTTGTAACTATCTCTCTCTGCATAATAGTAGTCGTAGAACAGTTCTACTTGTCCTGAATTACAACCTGGTTTGCTAAGCGAAACCCCCTATGTTCTCCCAAGGAAATTTGAAAAAGCGCTACTATAGCCATATAAGTAGCTTTAGACATGAAAATTATAGACACAGCACTAGCCTGTCTAAATATATATATATGGAATATTAAACAGAGAGATGAAAAAATTATTAAATTATAAAAATGAGCATAAAACCAAAGATAAGATTGGTCATTGCAGAAAGAAACACGTTTTTTAGAGACAGGTTGTACAAGAGTCCATTATATAATACTTAAATAGATTGAATGTACGAGCCAAGTATTGTGAATTTGAAAAGTTTTGAGCACGGGAAGTGACTATAGAAGATGAATTAATACTACTCAGAATAATTGAAGGCTTGCAAGACCAAAACCACAAAAGAAAATACTCTAATATCTACAAAGTAGTAGCATGGGTTTGGAAGCTAGCGTCGAGTTTTTACAACAATTAGAGTTGATTAGAGAATTTAATCAACCAAGAGAAGAATTCGAGACTTACAGGATGTGCATGGCCAAATCTATAATTAAATGTAGATATTGTGAAAAACTCAGGAGAGAAACAAGTACATTTGTCAAGCACTAGGAAAAATATGAGCAAATTCCCAAAAAAAAAAGAGATTATTTTCAAAACGTATGGCCATTGGAATAGAGGTTCTGGTTTTCTTATTGGTTCTTTCTTCTTTTGTCACGTGGTTTTATGCTATTTGAGGTTTTGCAAATTTTAGTTTTTAGTGATGGTTTTATCAATAAATATGTTCTTTGTCATTTCCTCTTTAGCCAGCTTACCCTGAAGATCCATTTAGTTGAAACTTAGGTAGTTCCTGGCTCTTTAGGATTTATTTTATTCATCTTTGCTCTGCTTGGCATATTGAGCACTCTACGCTTTATATTTTAGCTTGTGGGATTTTTTCTTTGGACTGGAAATTTAAGATACTGGACGATTTTTTTCGCCCTGTTCGGATCTTTCTAGTTCTTTCTTTTTTCCCACCTTACCTCGTATAATAATTTGTTTTGATATACTCTCAATTTTGCTATCCGTTTTTCACCAACATAGTATATATATATAAGTGTGTGTGTGTATAAAAATTCAAATATATAATGAAATATAACCGACAGCGAATGTCTATTATGTTTGATCTTGAGCCGTTATAAACTTGGTATGGTTGCTTTAATTTCGGGAGAAAATAGACAAATATAGTCCTACATTTGGATATTTTTATTATACTTTTCCTTGATCTAAGATTTCACATGAGCCATCTCCAGAGTAGTTTATATGGACATCCAAACGATTTACATGCCCATTCAGAGAAGATTGTATCTCTGATACTAATAATAAACCTGCTACATATATTGGTTTTACTACAACCACACTCTCCCGTAGACTCACCTGTCACCTTTCTGATCTTAGTTTTATTAAAGAACGTTTCTTAGAAAAACATAGCTATGTACATAATATTAAACAGATATTAGTTGATAACACAACAATGCTCACATATACACACAGTAAAAAAAAACCTTCAGATATTGAAGGTTATCTACATTAAAACAAAGCAACCCACACTCAACAAAATTACATTTCAAACTAGTCACATCACATTACATTGCATCTAGACATATGGTTTTGTTGTTAATATTTCTGCCTCTCACGTGGTACAACGTCACAGAATTGCATCACGAATTTGCTGCTATTCTGCAGCTGATATCGTCACGTAGCAATCTTCTATGTTAACATAACAGAATCTCATTTTTGAAGGTTAATATCTTTTTTAAATATCCACATAATCACTGTGAAGATGGCTTATGTGGGCCGAAATCTTAGTTCAAGTAACAGCATAATAAAATATATCCAAATGTTGGCCAATGTTTTCTTTCTTTCTTTTCTTAATATATGGTTGAATAATGATCTGAGAGAATTTTGTTTACATTTTGAAAAGTTAGAAATTCACGAAATTTTCTTGTTAAATGTGTGAAAAACAGAAGAGCTTTGAAAATTTTTATTTGCAAAAATTTAGAATATTAAAATATATATAAACAAAACAAATTTATCGATTTTAAAACTCTTCCAAAAATACATTTATATATCTGTGACACGTTATTTGAGTAAAATTAGAAAATTTAAAGTTAAATTAATCTGATTTCAAAGAAATATTACTTACTTATAGCATAAAAAAGTAATATACAACCATTTGTTATTGACCGGCTGTGTTTTCTGAAGCGATGATTGATGGGCGATTGGGTAAAGAAGCGATCACAGCTAGTATGGATGGCTAGAAGTGATATAAAATCTACGAAATGTAAGTGAACGCATATTTTTTTGGTTTTTAACTACCTAGTAATTTTTACAAATGAACATATTTTCCGCATGTTTTATTTACAAATGAGTACATAGATTATTGTTCGAAGACGTTTCTGTTATTGTATCTGTGATTTACAAAGTCTCCTACAAAGAGGCATTACGAAATTTTTAATTAATAGTCTAGCAGACTGTTATTTCTTAGAGAACTGTATTTCTACTCTGACTTTCTCATTTTGACCTTTGAAGTCAGATAGATTAAAACAAGGGAAGTCGATTTAGATTGCATGAAACTAGCGTGGGAATGTTAGATTGAAAAAGGGATTTAAATGGAGATAAATTTTACAAGTCAAATAATGTAGTCATGTTAATTCATGTCCGGGATCTTCCACCCCAGTGGGGGGGGGTGAGAGTACAACCACACTGGCTACTTGGAAAAGGTACATGTGGACGTGTTGAATAAAACGGTTAATTTAAAATTTCTATGTTTAAGTTCTCTATTATCTTCTAACTAAAAGCGATAAGCGATCACCGGCTGTGAGAGAGACAAGACGATATCAATATGAGTGAACCGACCCCTTCAACCAAGACCCCCCCACCACCACCAGAACGAACGGGGGTGCATACAACACTCTTTTTTCATTATGTACCTTTTAGTGTTCTTTTGTTTCACTTTTCTCTAAAACTTCGTTGTTGATGATGATATTCTCAGCAGCCTTCTGTAGAAAAATATTTCTCTTGCTTCAAGTATCTTCTTCATCTGCGAGGAGATTATCCAGCATTCACTGCCATACTAGAGGATAGATATTTCATAACAGTTCAGTGTTCTTCTCCTTGTTCCTAATGAAAGGCTATTGTTTCTTAATACCATGATTATATTTTGAAAAGCATATTTTACTATCCCATGAATATATTATTTAATTATTTCAAATTTTATTTTCACAGGAACGGTATTTGATGAGTCAAATTTTCCGTCACATTTTCGAAAATATCACGCAGGAAAACGAATTGGTCGAGAAATTGTTGAGCACCTCAGAAGGAATTAAAAACGCAGAATGCTATGAAGAGGCTGTCGACCACTTCTCTAATGTGTGCCCACCTTACACAGACGTAAGTCGAAAAAGTTATCTGAACGTGTTTACAATTTATATAATTTATTTACTGATTGTTTTAGAATTTAATAAATTTAATCAATTGAAAAGTGTGTAGTCGAGAATTGGACATTCAGAGGATATACTGATGGCAAGAGAAACAGATGAAACTCTGTGTCAACTACTTAACAGGGTTGTGTGCCTGAACGGCAGAACAAGGATAGAGCAAGATAGTAGAGGGTCAAATCATTCGACAAAAACATTTTCATTCACTCTTGTTCGGACTATAAGCAGGTTGGGCTAATGACAAGTGAAACAGGTGAAACTGTGAGTCAACTACTTAACAGAGTTGTGTGCCTGAACGGCAGAACAAGGATAGAGCACGATAGTAGAGGGTCAAATCATTCGACAAAATCATTTTCATTCACTCTTGTTCGGACTAAATGTAGGTTGAACTGATAGCAAGAGAAACAGGTGAAACTGTGAGTCAACTATAAAACTAAATAAAAATTGGGCAAAAGGTCGAACAAACAAAGTGTCGAATGGACAAAGTGTGGAATGGACAAAGTTTCGAATGGAAAAAGTGCCGGGTGGAAAAGGATTCGAACAAACAAAATGATAAAAGAGTCGAACTAACTAAAATGCAATTGAACAAAGTGTCGAATGTACAAAATGTCGAATGGACAAAGTTTCGAATGGACAAAGTGTCTGGCGGAAAAGGATTGGAACGGACAAAATGACGAAAAAGTCGAACTAACTAAATAGCAATTGAACAAAATGTCGAACAAACAAAGTGTCGAATGAACAAAATTTCGAATGGACAAAGTATCCAATGGACAAAGTGTCGGGCCGAAAAAAATTCTAAAAGAAAAATTGACGAAAGAGTCAAACTAACCAAATGGCAATTGGACAAAATAGTCGAACAAAAAGTGTCGAATGAACAAAATGTCGAATGGACAAAGTGTCGGGCGGAAAAGCATTCAAGCACACTAAATGAAGAAAGAGTCGAACTAACTAAATGGAAATTGGACAAAATGTCGAACAAAAAAATGTCGAATGGACAAAGATTCGAATGTACAACGTGTCAGGAGGAAAATTATTCGAAAAGAAAAAATGACGATAGTGTCGAACTAACTAAATGGCAGTTTAACAAAATGTCGAACAAACAAAGTGTCGAATGGACAAAATGTGAATGGACAAAGATTCGATTGGACAAAGTGTCGGCCGGAAAATGGATTCAAACAGACAAAATGACGAAAGAGTCGAACAAACTAAATGGCAATTGAACAAAATGTCGAAAAAAAGTGTCGAATGGACAAAATGTGGAATGGACAAAGTGTTGGGCGGAAAAAGGATTCGAAGATACAAAATGTCGAAAGAGTCGAACTCACTAAATGGCAGTTGTACAAAATTTCGAACAAACAAAGCGTCGAATGGACAAAATGTCGAATGGACAAAGTTTCGAATGGACAACGTGTCGGCGGAAAAAGTTTTAAGCACGCAAAATGACGAAAGAATCGAACAAACTAAATTGCAATTAGACAAAATGACGAAAAAACAAATTTTGGAATGGACAAAGTGTCGGGCGGAAATAATTCGAACAGAAAAAATCACGAAATATTAAAATTAACTAAATGGCAATTGAACAATATGTCGAATAAACAAAGTGTCGAATGGACAAAATGTCGAATGGAAAAAGTTTCAAATGGACAAAGTTTCGGGCAGAAAGGTATTCGAACAGACAAAATGACGAAAGTGCCGAACTAACTAAATGGCAATTGGACAAAAAGTCAAAGAAACAAAGTGTGGAATGGACAAAGATACGAATGGACAAAGTGTCGGGCGGAAAAGGATTCGAACAGACAAATTGACGGAGGAGTCAAACTAACCAAATGGCAAATGAACAAAATGTCGAATGGACAAAGTGTCGGCCTGAAAACGATTCGAACAGACAAAATGACGAAAGAATCTTACTAACAAAATGGCAATTGAACAAAATGTCCAACAAAAAAGTGTCGAATGGACAAAATATAGAATGGACAAAGTGTCTGGCGGAAAAATGATTCGAACAGACAAAATGACGAAAGTGTCGAACTAACTAAATGGCAATTGTACAAAATGCCGAACAAACAAAGTGTCGAATGGACAATATCTCGAAGGGACAAAGTTTCGAAAGGAAAATGTGTCGGGCGGAAAATGATTGGGAGAGACACAATGACGAAAGAGGCGAATTAACTAAATGGCAATTGAATAAAGTGTCGAAAAACAAAGTGTCGAATGGACAAAGATTCGAATGGACAAAGTGTCGGGCGGAAAAGTATTCGAACAGACAAAATGCCGAAGAAGTCGAACTAACTAAATGGCAATTGAACAAAAATGTCGAATGGGCAAAGTTTCGAATAGACAAAGTGTCTGGCGGAAAAATGATTCGAATAGACAAAATGACGAAAGAATCTTACTAACTAAATGGCAATTGAACAAAAATGTCGAACAAAAAATTATCGAATTGACAAAATGTCGAATGGACAAAGTGTCTGGCGGAAAATGTATTCGAACAGACAAAATGACGAAAGAGTCGAACTACCTAAATGGCAATTGAACAAAATGTCGAACAAACAAAGTGTCGAATGGACAATATGTCGAAGGGGCAAAGTTTGGAATGGACAAGTTGTCGGGCGGAAAATTATTCGAACAGAGAAAATGACGAAAGAGTCGAACTAACTAAATGGCAATTGTACAAAATGTCGAACAAAAAATGTGTCGAATGGACAAAATGTCGCATGGACAAAGTTTCGAATGGAGAAAGTGTCGGGCGGAAAAAAGATTCGAACAGACAAAATGAGAAAAAGAGTCGAACTAACTAAATGGCAATTGAACAAAATGTCGAACAAACAAAGTGTCCAATAGACAAAATGTCGAATGGACAAGTTTCGAATTGACAAAGTGTTGGGCGGAAAATGATTCGAACAGACAAAATGACGTATGTGTCGAACTAAGTAAATGGCAATTGAATAAAATCTCGAACAAACAAAGTGTCGAATGGACAAAATGTCGAATGGACAAAATGTCGAATGGACAAAGTTTCGAATGGACAAAGTGTCGGGCGGAAAATGAATCGAACAGACAAAATGACGAAAGAATCGAACTAACTAAATGGTAATTGGACAAAATGTCGAACAGAGTGTCGAATGGACAAAATGTCGAATGGACAAAATGTCGAATGGACAAATTGTCGGGCGGAAAATGATTCGATCAGACTCGATCAGACAAAATGACGAAAGAGTCGAACTAACTAAATGGCAATTGAACAAAATGTCGAACAAACAAAGTGTCGAATGGACAAAATGTCGAATGGACAAAATGTCGAACACACAAAGTGTCGAATGGACAAAGGTTCGAATGGACAAAATATCGGGCGGAAATGAATTCGAACAGACAATATGACGAAAGAGTCGATCTAACTTAGTGGCAATTGATCAAAATGTCGAACAAACAAAATATCGAATAAACAAAGTGTCGAACGGACAAAGTGTCGAATGGACAAAATGTCGTGTGGAAAAGGGATTCGAACAGAAAATAAAAACTCAAATGATCAAAAAAGCTATTCTAAACTTTTCATTGCTTAGCTTTCGAATAATTTATCTATCTCTATATATAATACGCCATATATATATATATATATATATATATATATATATATATATATATATATATGCCAGTAATATTTTTTCGAACTGTTCAGTTACTAGACTCTTAAAATGGCCTTTTATTTATCAACTTCAAAATTTTATGTAAGAAGCTGAACGAGCATATGTTTGGATAGAATTATGTTAAATAATCTCTCCACCGCTTTTGTCTTTACGTCTTAGGAAAGTTTAACGGCAGATTTCGATATATCTTACGAAGTAATGCAGCAACATGTACTGCCCAGAAGAAAATTGTCTAGGTTTTATATGCAGACAACTTTGTGTCGTGACTTATATTTAAAGACAAAATTCACTTTTTATTGCTTAGCTTTGTCATCATTTCAATAATAATAATAATAGACTTAAAAAAAACGATTAAGACTCCATGATTATACGTTAGCGGTCCGGTTTGGAGGGTGAGTTTATTACACTTTATTTTTAGCAAATTAAATTGTGTCTTTATATATATATATATATATATATATATATATATATATGTATATATATATATATATATATATATATATATATATATATATATATATATATATATATATATATATATTCATTAGGGACCATAAATAACATTTTACTCTTTACTGTATTTTGAATGCAAATCATTGTTCAAAAATTTTAACACCTATGTAGAAAGTTTGTATTTTTCATCGGAGATTCTTATATTAGTTTAAAATTAAAAAAAAATATTGTTTTACCGACTGGATACTTAAATGCTAAGTTATTTTGTTGTAGGAAAATTTCAGGCCTTTTGTCATTTAGTCAATTCGTTTCTTTTTGTTCGGCACATTCTCCATTCGATGTTTTGTCTTCGCAAAAGTGTTAAAGACTTCCAAAATAAATCATCATTTATATGACAAGTATTCAGTAGAAATTCATCAAATTCCACGGGACTTAAAATGGGTGGTCGTATTTCTACAGTTATGCAGCCATATGATAACCGGTCCAGCTGAGCATTCAGTGCCGGAGAGTTCCGCTGGCTCAAATCAAGAAATTCACGTACCTAAGAAGTACCATATTAAAATGTGTCCGTTTGACAGTTTGCCAATTTGACATTTTGTTCTTTCCATTCTTAGTTCATTTGTCTGTTTGACAGTTTTTCCATTCGTCATTTAGTCTTTCGACACTTTGTCTTTCGATATTCTGTTTGATCGCGCTCAGCAACAACTAAAATCAGTGGTACATGGACATGTAAATTGAAAACTATGACATAATCATAATAATGTTTTGTTGACACAGAAGTTTTCTATGCGACGAAATGTGAGCCAACAGATTAGATCGACGACAATTATAATAAAGGAATATGCAAATATTGGAAAATTCTTGTCGTTATTTTCTCTTGAAACTAAAGCCATTATACGACGCTTGTAAAGCATCATGATAAAACATAATAGACATTTGTTGTCTGTTATATTTAACAATATGTTTGAACAATGATCAGTTACATATATATATATATATATATATATATATATATATATATATATAATTTGAAGGAAATGGGGTCTGTGTATGAATACACATCAGGGTGTCCATAAAGTGTACATACAGTTTAAAAAATATATTACAAAGGCAATTGATGTATTTCAGGTATCCTGTTAATAAAAATAGTTACTAATAAAGATGGCTAGACATCCGATTCCTCCAAGCTGGGATCCAACTCAATCGGATATCTAGCTATATTTATCAGTAATTCAAATTTATTCTATGAACTCAGTAGTTATCAAAGTTTTTAATCACATTGCATTTGTGTATTTCAGGTATCCTGATGATGAAAGAGGTACTGATAAAGATGGCTAGATATCCGATTTCTTCAAGCCGGGATCGAACGATTTATCAGCATGAAAAAGAGACGGAACGCATCTGTCAATTTCAACGCATTATCTATCTATATATATATATATATATATATATATAGATAGATACCAACCTAGCTTTCACCTAACTGGATCTTCAAGGTAAGCTGGCTGAAGAGGAAATGACAAAGAACATATTTATTGATAAAAACCATCACTAACTAAAATTTGCATAAACCTAAAATAGTATAAAACCACTTGACAATATAAGAACCAATTTAAAAAATAGAACCTCTATTCCAAAAATAATCATACCTTCAGAAAATAATCTCTTTTTTGCAAAAATTTCGAGCATATTTTCTTAGAACTTTATATTTGTAACTATATCTCTGCGTAATAGTAGTCGTAGAACAGTTCTTCTTGTCCTGAATTACAACTTGGTTTGCTAAGCTAAGCCCCTATGTTCTCCCAAAAGAAATTTGAAAAATGCTACTATAGCCATATAAGTAGCTTTAGACATGAAAATTATAGACACAGCACTAGCCTTCTAAATATATATATATGGAATATTAAACAGGGAGATGAAAAAATTATTAAATTATAAAATGATAAAAACCAAAGATAAGATTGGTTAATTGCAGAAAAAAAAACACGTTTTTAGAGACAGGTTGTACAAGAGTCCATTATATAATACTTAAATAGATTGAATGTACGAGCCAAGTATTGTGAATTTGAATATGTTCTTTGTCATTTCCTCTTTAGCCAGCTTACCCTACTTGGCACTCTACGCTTTATATTTTAGCTTGTGGGATTTTTTCTTTGGACTGGATATTTAAGGTACTGGACGATTTTTTTCGCCCTGTTCGGATCTTTCTAGTTCTTTTTTTTTTCCCACCTTATTCCTCGGATAACAATTTGTTTTGATACACTTTCAATTTGTGCCATCCGGTTTTTCACCAACCGAGTATAATTATTAGTATGATATATATATATATATATATATATGAGAACGGCTCATGATCAAACATAATAGACATTCGCTGTCTGTTATATTTAACAATATATGGTTGAATAATGATCCGTGAGAACTTTTTTAAATTTTGAAAAGTTTGAAATCCATGAAATTTTCTTGTTATATGTGTGAAAAACAGAATTACTTTGAAAAAGTTTTATTTGCAACATTAAAATATATATATATATCGAAGACATTTCAATAACTTCAGTAATGAAATATTTAATCTATTGATATTTTGAACAATACGCATCTAATGGCAAAGCAGACGATGATTTTTTGTTGCTGCTTTTTTTTTTTTTTTTTGGTTTTTGGAAGCTGGTGACGGAGACTCCTTTTTATCAGAGGATATTATCCCCAGTCAGAAATTTATTGATTATCGATTTTATTATTATTATATTATTTTCATAGCATGATGAAAAAAAAGATTTTAAAATATTTTAAATAGATATTTATCTTGAAATTAAATCTTTTAGCCTAGGCGTTTTTATGTCCGCTATTTACATTATTCGGACTATTGTCCACATGTTTGTCGCCATATTTATTTATTTACACAGACACAGACACAGACACACACACAGACACACACACACACATATATATATATATATATATATATATATATATATATATATAGCCAGTTATATTCTCGTTCAGATTCTTACGTAAAATTTTGAAGTTGATAAATAAAAGGCCCTTTTAAGAATCCGTTCGAAAAAAAATTATTATATATATATATATATATATATATATATAAAAGAAATGTAGCCAAACTCTGAAAAAGTGAACGATCATATCCAAAAAGAAAACAACAAAACAACCTCCACCACACAACCAATTTTAACACAAAACAGACCAAATAAGTACACCTACAGACAAACAGCAGCACCACAACCAACAATAACAACACCGCCACCATCAACAATAGCTAGAACCTCAATACAAACACACACACAAAACAAACCACTAACTTGCGGACATCCTTAGGGTTTAATACAAACATACAAAAACCAAAAACACAGCAGCCCTTCTACAGAACGCATAACTCCATTAGACATCCCAGACCACCTAGATTAGCCCTAGTAGACAGTCAACAACAGACACACCCAACCTTAAAAAAAAAGGAATGCCCCCAACCAGGACACCTGGGTAAAATTATAGCATCCCTAATTAGGAGATAAAGAATGCAAAAAATCAAATTTTTACAAAAGAACTTCAATCATGCTTGCAAATTCAAACTTGACCCATACAGGCGAGTTATAAATTTGAGTAACAATAAATTTTCACTCAATACATTCAGATATTAAATAAATACTATATTTTTGTCCTAGTCCCCCAAGGTTTGATAAAGACATCTTGGCTAAGGATCTGAAATCCTTCTTTAGAAGAATACGGTTAAAAGCCCACTATGGGGAAAATGATCATACACCTTCTATACTTGAGACATTAAAAGAGAAGGATACTACCTACACCCCACAAAACACAGACATCATTATACAGACATTTGAACTAGCCGTAACAAATGACATAAAATTATAAACAATAGCACGTAAGCTGCCACGTGACAATATGACTGAAGGAGAACGTATAGCCCTCGATACACTGACACATAGGGATGACGTAATCATAACACAGGCTGACAAAGGGGTGCGACAGTGATCTGGGGAATCGAAGAATACGTTAAAGAGGCCAACAAACAGCTAGCCGACAAAAAAAACTACAAAAGCATACCTACAGATCCCTTCCAGAATACCAAAAAATTATTAACTAGCTCACTAAACTTAATGCTTCGCAACAATCTAATCGACAAGGAAACATGCGCAACACTTACACCCACAAACATTACACCTGCTCGTTTCTATCTCCTTCCTAAAATACACAAAAGCAACAATCCAGGAAGGCCGGTTATTTCATCGTTCAACTGCCACACGACAAAAATTTCCAAATACATAGACCATTACATACAACCGCTAGCTAAGGAAGTAAAATCCTACATCAGAGACACAACAGATCTACTGAACAAAATTAATCACATACAAAGAATACCAGAGAAAGCTATTTCAGTGACTATGGACGTTAGGTCACTATATTCAAACATTAAAAACATCGAAGGGCTGGCCGCCCTTCAGGAAACACTTACTAAAAGAAGAAAACAGGACCCCCCAGAAGTCATCATAAAACTCATGGAGCATGTCCTTACATTGAATACTTTCAACTTCAATGGAGCACACTACCTTCAAATAAGAGGTTGTGCCATGGGCACCATTGCAGCTCCATCATATGCTACAATATTCATGGGAAAATTTGAGGAGACCCATATCTATCCAATCATTGGTAGCGACTGCGTATTCTATGCAAGATATATCGATGATATATTCTTTGTATACACGGGTAGTGATGACAAACTTACCCAATTCCTTATGACCCTAAACACAGTGCACGACTCAATTAAGTTTGAATATGAAAAATCCACAACATCAGTAACATTTTTAGACACCCGCATTTACATAGATGAAAACAGGAAACTACAAACGACACTACACACTAAAATCACCGACACCCCACAACTATCTACACTTTAAGTCTTCCCACCCTAAACACCTCAAAGAGAACCTTCCCTATTCACAAGCACTTAGACTCAGAAGGATATGTTCCAACAATGAAGAATTAAATAAACACATTGAAAATCTGGAGCATCAATTCACAACACGTGGCTATAAACAACACCTAATCAGGGAACAAATAAATAAAGCAATTTCCACACCTAGAGAAGACACCCTAATATACAAGATTAAAAATAAATCTAGCCGCATCCCTCTAGTAACCACTTTCAATCCCACTCTGCCTCCACTATCCCAAATAATCAAACGTCGCTGGGAAATACTACATCTCAAACCAGACCTAAAAAAAAAACTTAAGGAACCCGGCCTTCTTGCATATCGTAGACCCTAAGAACCTAAAAAAGAAATCATAGGTAGTAACCACATTTCAGGGGACAAGGTAATCCGTAAAAACTGAGAACAAAAACAACAGGATTTTCCCAACCATGTAACAACAAAAGAAGTTTATGTTGCAACCATATTAAAAACACGAATTCATTCACTAGCTCAATCACTAAATCTA
This sequence comes from Acanthosepion pharaonis, assembly GCA_903632075.3. NCBI lineage: Eukaryota > Metazoa > Mollusca > Cephalopoda > Sepiida > Sepiidae > Acanthosepion > Acanthosepion pharaonis. Next base: position 437,825 of record CAHIKZ030001512.1, on the reverse strand, counting down.
CTTTCAAAATCTACCACGATTCTAACTGTAGAAGTCAAAACATAATTTACCTCCTAGAATTCACACTATGCCAGAAACAATATGTAGGAAAATCTGAATGGCCCTTTAACTACAGAATTAATAATTATCGTAAGCGAATTAAATCGACTCCCTATGAACAGTTATTACCTGTAGAACAACATTTCCGCCTAGAAAAACACGATTTCAAAACCCATGCCAGATTCACTATAATTGAGAGAATAGAAAAGTTCAGAGCAGATAACATTAGAAAGATTTTAGAGTCCCATGAAAATAAGTGGATACAACGTCTAAAAACACAATACCCAGCCGGGCTAAATCATAAATTTAACAACATATAATGGTAACAATCAACAAATCAAAACCTACCCACATTTCTCACCCACACAAGACAGACATGCTTACGGAGGAATGGAGGCCTCACACTTATACACTCACCCACACGATTATACACACGTACACACACCATACTCACTCACTCCCTAATGAGCCAAATGATAACACACCCTACAGCAATACACACGCTTACACATATCATACTCACTCACTCCTAAGAACCAAATAACACACACACAAACACTAAACAGAGACACATCCCCTCACCAGGTCCAATAAAACTGTCAAACTGACCAGAGAATTCAGGATAAAATGTATCTTATCCAGCTCTTATCTCAAATAACAACTTAAAAGAGACTGTTTGACCAACACAAGGAATGTTAAAAGATTCATGTTAAAAAGATAAAAAATAAAAAAAACAAATGAAAACTACAGACAAAAGTTCATTTTCTCCAACAAAAGACATTCATTTCTGTAGTTCCTTGCTAACAGCAAGCAGAAATATTTCTTCCCCGATGATGGCCATTTCGGTCGAAACTAGTCGAGGAATTTAAATGGAATAATAATAATAATAAAAAAAACGAAAGAATATTAATCTACAACCCAGTGTGTCTAATGATTTTAATTTTTAATTTTTTATTTTCTTATTGTTCAAAATATATATATATATATATATATATATATATATATATATATATATATATATATATATATATATATATATATATATATGTGTGTGTGTGTGTGTGTCTGTGTGTCTAGATGTGTATAGATAATGCGAAATCTAAGCAATACAATGTTTAGAATAGCTTATTTGATTATTTGACTGTTTTTATTTTCTGTTCGAATCCTTTTTCTGACACGTTATTTGAGTAAAATTAGAAAATTTAAAGTTAAATTAATCTGAATTGAAATAAATATTACTTATAGCGTAAAAACATAATATACAACCATTTCTTATTGATCGGCTGTGTTTATCTAAAGCGATGATTGTTGGGCGATTGAAGAAGAAAAAGAAGATAAATTATCTCTCTTCCTGTAAAAGAAAAGATTTTATTAACAAGTTTGTTTTTACGTACACTATTTACATTATTCGGACTATTGTCCTCATCTTTGTCGCCATATTTATCACAACGTTTCGGTCCTTCAGTATCTGTCTATATTTCTGAGATGAGCTATTATGTACACTATTTACATTATTCGGACTATTGTCCTCATCTTTGTCGCCATATTTATTCATTTATTTACATATATAGATGAGGTATTATTTACACATTTATTTATATTATTGTCCTCATCTTTATTACAACGTTTCAGCCATTCTACACTCCGGCCTTCTTCAGCTGGTTGGAATGTCGAACTGAACCCTTTATTTCGCTCACTGAGGTAGACTGTTCTAGTTCCAGGTGCCATGTTTAATGGATGTCAGTTTTCAGTTATCTCTTATTAATTCCCCTCTCCAAGTTCCCCACTACCTTCACCGGGTATTGAACTCATTCTCTTTGGGTCCTGTCACTGGATCTAACTAACGCCTTTATCCTTGTGGATACATGTAGATAAAGAGTGGGATAAGAAGGACGGAGCGTACAACGGCCGAAACGTTGTGATAAATATGGCGACAAAGATGAGGACAACAGTCCGAATGACGTAAATTGTGTGTGGAAGATTCCACATTTGCCAGTTACCCCCTGCGGAAAAATGCACTCTTCCCCTGTGGTGATTATCATCACATACATAGAAATCATGCGACAAACATTCATTGGTTAATCTCCTCAAAACTAGCTTGCTGATTGGTCAATTCCGACCAATCAGTTATCCTGCACGCGAGTAATGAAATTTCGCCCCTCACTAAGGCAGGCACGTGATACACCACCTTATATAAACAAAACACGAGTAAGCTTTCTCTCTCCGTTTTCTCTCGCGTCTTATTCCTTGCTGCCAAGATGTAATCTTCAAGATCTCCCGTCTCAACCAAGTGGTCAGACATTAAAGATCATTACCAATTCACGCAACTACGAACTTTTAACTCTTCTGAACTCTACCAACTTTTCCTAACATGTAACAGGAACTTTATTCTTCTAAACTACAGTTTAATAATTAATCCAACTTTATGTGCTCCGGTACAAATATTTCTAAATCTAAGAGACATAACTCATTCAAACCTTCAGCTTATATGCATGTACACCAAAACACTAATAAATTCAATTGTTATGTTTTGAACCATTACTTTCTGTCTTGTATTTTATACTATATGCTATTTTACGTCAAATATAAATTGCATTGTGACCGAGACATGTTTGGTAACCTCCAGCGTCTTTGCTTTTCCTTTTCCACGTCAAACTCCGTCAGAAATAAATATTTGTGGAGCATATCGCTACAATATTGGTGACCACGACGTTTGGGAAAGGCCACATTTCATTAGTGAACCCGACGACGCAAAGGATCGCCCGACGTTAAGGAAAGCCAATGCGTAAAAACCACGTAATAGCCAGACAGGAAGATCATTGAAATTTTCATACGCAAGAAAATTAAAAAAAAAAAAAACTCTCTACCCCGACGTCTCAATCCCCAAAAATTCTTTTTTGTCACCACGTGCGTACCCACAGAATTACAATTCACAGAGACACTAAGACTTCTTCTGGACTGAAATAGATAAAGTGTGAACCAAATCCCAAAAGGCGACTCACCGTCCTTTATCTTCATCCTGCAACGATGCAACTCGAACAAACTAAGAATTTGCGAGATGGATATTCAATCGACACTAATAGCAAGTTCTCCCAAACATGCATTCGACATTCGGTAGAAATTCTACAGCAGCTCAACTTCGCCACAACGATGCTTCTAATAAATCTTGTGCGCTAATTATATCCACGCATACCAAACAAACCAGCTCATTTTTCAAGCAAAACTACGGCCAGATCAGCAGACAGGTTGACGGGACAACAAAGATAACTCAACGTAGAGCATTGGAAAAAGGCAAGTTTTAATAGCAAACACAGATCACTACCGACGTTTCTACCAGTGCGTGCCCGACTCTGACCCACTAGAGAAAAATACACGGCACACTGACGACAACAGAAGTACATTTCGTCGAATCACGTATCTCAACCACACTTAGACACATGTTTTTTCAGCCCACAGGGACAATATTTTTTATATATTAAAAGTTTTTCGTTCCTGCAACTTTTAATATCGGGGGTGTATTTGTGAAAGATTGTAATTTTCTTATATATAGGTAAATACTAAGGCGAAATATATGTATGTAACACCCCTGGTGAGGTCCGTGCAATTTCTCCGGCGGCCGTTCTCCACGCTGTAATGTTTCCGGGGTTGGTTGAAAAAGTCGAAGTCTCAAGCTGGGGGCACAAGATAAACTATTGAAGGAACGAACTTCCACAACTTAGATGAGTCTAATCGACGCTTTATTTCGTTTCGCTTGGCTGAGCAACGCATAACTTCGGGCCACCCTTACATCCCTCGGGGTAGCCCTTCCGCCTTTCCCGGTTGTCGTTCAGTTTCTTTTCTGGCACGTAAGGGCCCCTCCTGACGATAACATTCCCTCACCACATCCCCAGCATCCCGGTCTGCCAGGAACTGGGCGTGACTCTGTCCAGATCCTCTGCGGGGTATGGTTTCCCCAATGGTGATCCGTCCCACCGTACCTCCACCGTCTCCTATCGTTCTGGGGAGGTCCTACACATCTTCCATCACCTTGCCCCTGCCCCCCCCACATTTGCTCCCGAGAGGTTGCCAGCCTTTCCTGCAGCATGGGGCTCTGCTGTGCTGCATTGAATGCCTCCGTCAGAGTGGTTAGGTATGCCCTGGCTGTGTCCTCTCTCACGAACGAGTTTTCGATTGCGTCCGTGAAAAACTCAGCCAACTGCATCTGAATTACCTCGCCCTCTCGTTGAACTGCGTCCTTATACGCTATCTTAGCCAGCCCTAGAATCCTACTCGTTAGTTCTGGCAGAGTTTCTCCTTCTTTCTGTCTGACCTTAATTAAAGCCCTTGCAGCATTAGCTGCACTAGTACAATCACCATATTGATGAGTTAGCTGTTTCAAAAGCTCATCCCAACTACATTCTGGATGATCCTCTAAATACAGTCCTATATATTCTGATACTACTCCATCTGAGTAGTCGTAGGCCACATTAACTATCTCTGCCTGCGAAAGCTTGTGTATTCTACTCTTTTTTTATGGTCTCAACCCAAGCCTGGAATTCGGAAGATCTACCTTTAAATACAGGTAATCTCGACCCACTTGATCCGATAACATGAATCCTATCCATACCAAACTATTACAATTCTAACAAGTGGCAAAAGAAAGAGAAAAAAATCAAAACCAATACCAAGAATATGCCAGCGAGAATTTTGAACAGACAAAATTAGGGAGTAAAGAATTCGGCTTACCTTAAGTGAATCAGTGCTTGTTGATTACGGGTTCCCTTTTCTTTCTTTGTTTCTTTTTTTTTTTTTTTTTTAGATTATACCAAGCAATTAGAATGTCTTTTAGTGGGTGTGACGATCAAAAGTCTAAAAGAAACTCTTCTGTCTGCTGAGGTTCCTAGAGTACTTCTTCATTTGGTTGTTAGAGTGGTTCTTCCTTCAATTTCCTTTTTCCGTTCGTCTTGTTTCGTTTTCTGTCTAGTCGCGTCGGTTCGTTGAAATCCAAACTTTAGTATTCAGTGGCACTTCCGTTGGTTCCGAATCTTGGATTACCACGGCACCAATTGTAACACCCCTTGTGAACTCCGTACAATTTCTCCGGCGGCCGTTCTCCACGCTGTGACGTTGCCGGGGGTTGGTTGAAAAAGTCGAAGTCTCAAGCTGGGGGCACAAGATAAACCATTGAAGGAACGAACTTCCACAACTTAGATGAGTTTAATCGACGGTTTATTTCGTTCAGACTTAGTCTTGCCGTTGGGTTAGGCGATGTGACACTCAGCTCTAACTCTAACTAATGGAGATCAAATGCCGAACCGACCGACTCAGACGAACGGAGTTTCACTTCTTCCGTGTGCCTGACACATGTGGCTACTTCAAGCACACGCCCGGCTGAAACTGCTCGGCTCGGAAAAATCACTTGTATTTATATTGAAATAATCGGAAGTCCACTAGACCACCGGGTGAAAACAAAAGATAAGCATTGGCGACTGTAAGTTCAAAATTTCAAGCTACTTAAATTTTGCTTCCTTTGATGTGTAAACATCCCGTCTACACTCGGCCTTCAACGATGTATTTTCCAGTTTTTTTTTTCTCTTTTTATCTTAAAAAATCTTCGTGTGAAGGCCGTCGGATGTTTTTGTAGCCCTGGCACTTTCTCAGTAACCAGGCCGTTTATTTTCTTTTTTTTTTATTGCCTGGAGAAAGGGAAAATTCTATTGTCTTTTCTTTATTTCCTTAATCTGTTATCAAGATACAGTAAAGACAGTTTTTTGACCTGGTCATCTAAAATCTATTTCCTAAAGGTTTAATTTTTATCACATCAAATCACTTAGTCAATTCATTTATTGGAAGACAGGTAGGATTGAACAGTAATCTGATGCTCTTTTTTCTTCTACAAATTTACTTATAGAAGAAAAAGCGTTTAATTATATATATTTTTCCATTTCATTTTCCCTTAGTACATTTGTGAAAGGAAACACATGTTTTTAAACAGTTTTTCTATTCTTAACCATTTTCTATTCTTAATATATTAAAATGAAATACATATTTTACAAATCCACCTTAATATACGCCTAGTTATCGTGCCACAAATATAACATAATAAAAGCGTATATAATAACAGAATACGGAGAAACTTGCAAATTGACTCATTAGGTTCGGCACATTTCAGTAGGATATTTATGTTCCATTGGGTTTAGGGTAGAAAGATATTTTATATGAGGCTGGTTGCTAACACTGGTCCAATTGTATTGTTGTCCTTTTAGATTGCAGACAGTTTCAGTATACCATTATAAAACCGTATGTCATAACAGAAGAGGGTGATTCTTGCAGAGTGACTCATAAGTTTCGGCACATTTCAGTGGGATATTTATGTTCCATTGGGTTTAGGGTAGAAAGATATATTATATGAGGCTGGCTGCTTACACTGGTCCAATTGTATTGTTGTCTTTTTAGATTGCAGACCGTTTCAGTATAACGTTATAAAACCGTATGTCATAACATAAGAGTGAGATTCTTGCAGACAGAGTCATTAGGTTCGGAACATTTCAATTGGATATTTTTGTTCCATTGGGTTTTGAGTAGACAGATATATTATATGAGACTGGCTGCTTACACTGTTCCAACTGTATTGTTGTCTTTTTAGATTGCAGACCCGTTTCAGTATACCATTATAAAACCGTATGTAATAACAGAACACGGAGATTCTTGCAGACTGACTCATTAGGTTCGGTGCATTTCAGTTAGTTATTTCTGTTCCATTGGGTTTATTGTAGAATGATATATTATAAGAGTCTGGCTGCTTACACTGGTCCAACATGATTGTTGTCTTTTTAGATTGCAGACCCGTTTCAGTATACTATTATAAAACCGTATGTACGTTAGAAAGATATATGAGACTGACCGCTGAAAATTCGATGCCATACAAAGAAGACACGAAATGGGGTAAACTCAACGACGCATTTATTTAAACTACTCGCTGGATAAGTCTTGAACCCAAAATTCCCTAGTGGGACCGGAAGTGCTTGCAATAATTATAATTCATGATGATGTATCATCCCCCTCCTGAGGTATTTTCTTATTCTTGAGGTAATTATGGTTTTGTGATAACATTCTTACTGATTAACCCATAGCTGGAGGAGAAGAAGAGGATATCTACATTTAACAACGGCATTTCCGTGAAAGTGAATAAAACGAAATCGATTGTCTTTCAACACGGTATGATCGCAAGCCATACCAACCGGACATCCAAACTGGTACTCCCAAGCGGACACCCATCCCAATACTGACCAGGCTCAACGTTGCTTAAACTTCGGTGATCGTAGGAGAACCGGTGTTTTTATGTGATATGACCGTGAGCTATACCACCCGCACACCAAGATTACAACATCGGGTATTTCAATGGTTACTCATCGAGGTAATAACCAGCCTTGACGTTGTTAAATTCGATGTTGGAAACAAAGCCGGTTTTTCAATGTGATTTGTACGTAAGCATTTCCTAAAATGGAAACAAGGGTTCATCGTTTCATCCTGTTCAGAAAACCGTGGAGGAAAATGAAGCTGGCGATAAGGGTTCTTATTAACAACGTACCACAGTGTAGGTTGATTGAGGATCCATTGAAGATTTTCTCTTTAACATTATATATAACAATATAATTACAATACCATATATATATATATATATATATATATATATATATATATATATATATATATATAAAAAATAAACACATCTTTCGTTCCTTATGTTTGATCGAGGGAATATGAATATTTTTTTCTATTTTATACTCTTTTTGAACATTTTATTGTGTTTTTAGTCGTCAATCTGTTTACAATAAAAACTATTTAAATCGTGTTACATGTGTGTCATTGATTATTTCTTTCTATTTGCCAATGTTCACCTTTTCATAAAATTTTGGTCGAAATGCTCCAATAATGGTAGAATGACGTTGGCAATATATATATATATATATATATATATATACACAGTGTGTGTGTATACACACAATGTTAAACTGTAATGTTCTTTTTCCTCTTCTATTCTATATGTAATGTAATGTGTGCGTGTGCCTGTGGGTGCAGATGTGGTTACTGTGGCTTGTTCTTCTTGGTCAATGTTTTCCTCTCCGCTGTGGGAGGTTTTTCCGCCGCACGTGGCGGTCTCACGCCAGCCTCCTCCGCCGGTCTTCCTGCAATCTCTTCGCCGATTCTGTATGAGTAAGGAACACTGCTCGGCATCTCCCTCTCGAGTTGCTGCATGCTCATTTGATTATCGTTCGTTAATCTCCTCTTACTCTTAATCTTCCATATTACTATACCCCCGATGGCTATAACTATGAATGTACCCATCACTACCGACCAACTTATCGCGATCTGCTCATCGTCTTCCCAGGCCATACCTTCATTTCCCAACGCACTTAACTTGTCCCTCAATTGATCCATATCGATCTTTTCTATCGGCTTCATCAGTACTGGCATTTTATTCAAGGTAACATTGGAGAATCCCTTCACTATTGGCCCCCACAATTCTGTACAATTGACTAAGCCTCTGCCAATCATTTCTACGATTGAATCTTTCTCTTCATATCTTTCTTCTTCCTGGTAATAGGGGGGTAAGGAAATAGATATCCCAAATGCCGAACATCCCATGGGTAACTTTAACAGGGATAATGGTGGCCTTACTCTTAATGTCCTTGTGGACTCTCCCCCACATACCCTAGACAAGCTGATAGGTTTCTGTGTGGCCACTGCCCACACCCCGTCTGAAACACTGATAGCTTGTGGTAGTGCCGTGTTTGCTAATACCTCCACTTGGCAAGTTCTCTTAATTCCCTCTCTCTTCCCTTCAAACAATTTTAGTATGCACATTTTGCGGTTACCAGCTATATAGATAGGGCTTAACGAGGTACAAGTCCCTAGAGCATCATTTCTACACTTTCTAGCTTCTTCAGCTGTTATCAACATGAATTTCGTTCTTCCCGAATTTAAAGCTATGTATTCTGTTTCCACCTTGTACCTTGTTATCATTCCCAAACCTTGATCTCTTCTGGGGTAGGGAATGAGTAAATTTATAACCTGGTATATCTCAAATATACTCTCTCTATCTAACAACGGAACAGATATCACAACCAATAGTCGTCTGTTTTCCAACAAGGTCACACATCCCAGTGCATTATAATATTTCCACAATTCTTTACTCAATTATTCCATAATTTCTTACTAAGTTCAGCTCTTCCCTCCTCTAACTAACTCTTAGCAGACAGAATGGTCCGGACAGGTGTGCGTGGCGCCCACTCCAAAGGTCGTACTTCATGACACCACTGATGGCCAGTCAGCAATGCCAATAATCTTCTTCCGTCCCTCGTGAGGTGCGGCTCGCGACTCCATCCCCTCCATCCACATCCACCTCAGTTAGCCAGCAGGTTTTTGGATGAGCCAGTGTCGTTATCTGTCGACACCGAATGCTTCTATTCTGCACAGCCTTCTTTGTTCTACTGAGATTTGGGGTTCTTCACCCTTCTTGATCTCATCTTCCGAGGTGGTCCCTGCTCAACCTCTAACCTTCCCTCTGTGTTTAATTCCCGTCCAGGAGGTGTTTTGTCCTCTTCTTCATCCCCTGATTCTTCCTTCTGTTTAGAGTCCTCGCCTTGGACGTCTCCAATACCTCTTGACTCTGTCTAGATCTCTCCTGTTTCTTAGCTTTTCCTTGAGCTGGGAAAGGGGTATTTGATCCTCTTCCTCCCACTCGCTGGGCCCTTCGTCCTGTTCAGGATGCTTCTTTTTGGAGCCCTTGACTGCTTGATTGGATCTCCTCGCCTTTCTCTTCCTTTTCTTTGGACGTGGGGTGCGATTGCGACCTCACAGGGTCTTCTCTGCACCGATTCATTCGACGACTGAACGCCTCTGATCCCCGCCGAGGGTTCCAACTCTGTCATTTGGATCGTTTCGTCTATCTGGCCGAGTCGATCTATCTCCTCATTTTCCTCGGAATCTTCCTCCGTCTCCATTTCTTCCGGCTCAACCAGAGTTACCTTCCTTGTCCTTGTCTTCTTAGGCTCGCTCATTTCCAGGTTAGCTATTTCATCCTTCTTCAGATCATTGGCATGAACCCTCCTTGCTCGTCCTGCCACTTGATCCCATATTACATATGATACTGGACCCGTCTGCTCTACTATCCGGTAGTACAGTTCCCATCTTTGGTCCAGCTTTCCTTCTCTCTGGTGGATTTTTTAGTAGACACTTAAGTTAAGTGGCTACCACTGTAAGGAAAACACGTGCGCAGATTTACTCTCAAGAATACCGAAACAACTGGAAGAAAGATCTGTAAAAGATCTTCAATTCTACTACCTTTCTTTCAGCATTCACTCTCTCATTTCTTTTCTTCTGGGCCCTCTTTATTCTTCTTCTGGCCTGTACAAATATTTTATGTTGTTGTTCCAGCAACAGCTGATGATGATCTTCTCCCATATACTTTCTTCGGGGCTTCAATAGGTTATCCACAGGCAGGACCACGTCTCTGCCAAACAACATAAAGTAAGGAGAAAATCTGGAAGTTTCGTTTATCGTAAACCTCACGGCCGCCAGAGCCTGCGTCAAATACAAGTCCCAATTTCAGTGTTCTCTCTCTGACCAGCTTGGCCAATACATCTCCCAAGGTTCTATGAAACCTTTCCACTTTAGCATTTCCTTGGGGGTGATATGGAGATGTTTTTACGTGCTCTATATTCAAACCTGTCAGAACTTCTCTCATTATGCTGTTTATATTCTCTGTGCCATTATCTGTTACCAATTGCACAGAGCGCCATACCTAGGGAGGATTTCACTTATTATCAAACCGGCCACATTTCTAGCCTTCTTGTTTGGTACTGCAAATGCCTCAGGCCAATTTGTTAGCCAATCGACAAAACTCACTATATAGTTGTTTCCTTGTGCAGTTTCCCCATATGGTCCTGATACATCCATACTCACCTTCTCGAAGGGGGAGTTCGGCACGTCCATCTCCTCCAATGGTGCCATTTCCTGCCTTCTGCTCTGCGACTGGCACACTACGCAGCTCCGAACATAGTTAGTGACCTCTCCGTACAGTTTTGGCCAATAGTACTTTCTTCCTATTAGTTCACATGTCCTATCAATTCCCATGTGACCCAACCTCTCGTGGCACTGTTCCAATATCTCTGGTCTTAAACTTTTGGGCACATACAACTTGGGCTTGACTTCTTCATCCCTGCCTGAGAGATAATACAGCCTTTCCTTTATTATGGCATACTTGGTGGTCTCTCCTGCCTTCACCTTTTCTCTAAGGGCAGCTATTTCACTGTCTGCCCGCTCCTTCTCAATTCCTTCTGTCCAGTAGGGATCGGTTATTATCTGTGCGTCCCCTTCCTCGTCCGATTCTGACATAGGGCGATCTTTTAGCTTATTAGAGTTAATTACTCCTATTCTATAGGCTTTATCATCTACTCCCTGCTCTACTTTTACAGATCTTTCTTCCAGTTGTTTCGGTATTCTTGAGAGTAAATCTGCGCATGTGTTTTCCTTACAGTGATAGCCACTTAACTTAAGTGCCCACTGTTGAATCTTCTTATTTGTCCATTCTGCCTGCAATAGGTACTGCAGAGGCTTGTGGTCTGTTTTTTATAGTAAAGACCGCACCATTCAAGTAGTAATCCAGTTTTTGGAGAGCATACATGATAGCATATGCTTCTCTTTCTATTACTGGCCATCTCTGTTGTGTCTCTGAGAGCTTATGAGAGAGTATATCGGTACCTCCTCTGGTATGCCTGGAACTGGTCCTTCTTTATCGGGACACGGCTGGGTAAGAACTGCTCCTACACTCTGCTCACTGGCATCAGTGTATAGTACCATGGGCTTGCTGAAGTCTGGGTAAGTCAGCAGTGGGACGGCTGTCAACTGTTCTTTTAACGTATCAAATGCCCGTTGACAGTCCTCTGTCCACTTGAACCTAGCGTATTTCTTCGTCAGGGCTACTAGTGGTATGGCAATTCTCGAGAATGCCGGGACGAATCGTCGGTAGTAACCTATAGCTCCTATAAAGCCTCTTACTTGTCTCACTGTCTTAGGTTCTGGCATTTCCCTTATGACTTTCACCTGATACATGTCGGGTTTAATACCGTCTCCGTTTATAACAAAGCCCAAATATCTAGTCTCCTCCTTCAGAAACTGACACTTCGACAATTTCAATTTTAAGCCTGTTTTCTTAACCTTCCCAACACTTGTTTTAGATGAAAAATTGTTGTTCTACTGTTTCTGAAAATATCAAAATATCATCCAAATATTCCATGGCAAAGCTCTCGTATCCTCCTAACACTACTGACATCGGCTGTTGGAAGATTCCCGGGGCATTAGCTAAACCGAATGGCATCACCCTGAACTGAAACAGTCCTAGGTGGCACGCAAATGCGGCCTTCTCCTTGTCAGCCTCATCAAGGGCTACCTGCCAATACCCGGACCTCAAGTCCAACGTAGACAAGTACTTTGCTTTCCCTAATAATGCTAATATGTCATCTATTATTGGCAATGGCACGGCTAACGGCTTCGATATAGAATTCAGTTTCCTAAAATCTACACAAAAACGGTGCCCGCCATCTTTCTTACCTACTATTACGATTGGAAAGCTCCAAGGGGAGATCGATCTTTCGATCATCCCAGCTTCCAACATCTCTTCTACTGCCTCTTCTACAAGGGGTCTTTTATGAATAGGTGTCCGGTAGGGTTTTAATTTCACAGGGGGGGGGGAGTGATCTCCGGTGTCGATTTTCATTTTGATTGTGTGGGTCTGGCCCAATTCTTTGTCTGACTGGGCCACCACATCTCGATTATCCCTCAGCAGACCTCCCACTCTGGTTCTAAATTGATCCGGTGCTAATATATCTTCGTCCGCTATTCCTTCTGTTTGCTCTACGAGTTTTCTTCGTTCCTCTTCGAATCTCACCCGATTCAGAGTCCGTAGGGGTAGCGCTTTCCCTATCTCTTCCCCTCTCCTAACCTTTATAGTCTTTTGGGCCTGGTTCACCATCATAATGGGCACTAATTCAGCTGCCTCCACCACCGTCTCACACAGAGTTACCTCATTCTCTTCTAGGCCCTTCCCTTCTACAGGGACCAATTGCAGGGGTCCTTTTCCTATTTTCTTCCCTGACAGTAACCTACCCTTTCCCGACACTTCCTCCACCACTATTGTTATATCTTCTTCTGGTGGGCATCCCAATGGCGTTCTCTCACCATTCACTATCAACACAGTGGGGTTGAACTCTGTCTGGGCCCTCTGGCTCCGGAGCCAATCTTCTCCCAAGATTGCCTCCGTACACAGGTTGGGGGTTACGTAAATATTTTGGGTGCTTCTTAATTTCCTAATCCTCACAGGGAGCCTCACCATCCCTTTTATCTTCAGGGGGGGCTCCATCTGCTTGCGTGACCTCTATGTCCGCTTCCCGTAACCTACTCTTCCGTTTCACCCGCCTGTATGCTTCTTCTCTCAGCAATGAAACAGATGCTCCTGTGTCTACCAGGGCTTTCATCGCCCAACCCCTATCTCTGCTCTACAGGATAGCTCTTTCTCTTGCGTCAGCGAAGAGAACACTTGGGCTTTCCTTTTCCTGGGTTCCCACCTTTGGGTCATCCCAGCCATAGGCGCCGGTAGCAACAAATTACCTTCATTATTCTTACGAGGGGGAGTTCTGCGCTTTCTGCACCTGAGTGGCCCCGGCTGGACCTCTCCCAGTCTCCTGCGGCTGTTCCTAAGGATACAACTTCTCTTCAGGTGCCCTGGTCTCCTACAAAACCAGCACCTTCTTGCCGGACAGTTCACCGCAAAGTGGCCCACCTGACCACATGTCCAACATTTTGCTCTTCTTCTCTTCAACTGGGCTACCCTCTCGTTTATTCCCGGGGGGACCTGTCCTCTACCTAAGTGGCTCGCCTGACCACATGTCCAAGTTTTTATTTCCTTTCTTTTTAACTGGGCCACCCTCCCTCTTAATTCCGGGGTGGCCCGCTGGCTTTTCCCTGGTTTTGCCTCTTGGGCTCGGCCTTCTTTGTTAATATCGGTGGGGCACCTTTTCTCAGCCCGCACCACTTGGCTAGGTGTCCCTTATTTCCACACCTAGTGCACCTGTCCTGTTCGAAGTCTGGGGGAAAACCCCACTTCGTCGGACATTCCGCCGCTCTGTGGTCCTCATGCCCACAAGTCCAGCAGACCAGCCTGTATCTACCCGGCGTGGGCTTATAGAACCCATGCCTTGTTGACCACGCCTTTATTTTGGGGTCTTCTTCCCACACTTCAGGCTCATCTACCTCCAGCTTGACCCTCCGATTCCACGCAGGGGGTCGTCAGCCTTCCCCCCTTCTTCCTTGACTTAGTACCTGACTTAGTACCTGTTTCCTTCCACACCTTCTCACCTTTTCCCATATGCCCTGGTTCTCTCTGGCCAGCTCTACTGCTTCCGATAGTCTCAGCGGTCCCTCCTTCAGCACGTCGTGACGAACACGCTCGTCACTGAGTGCTTCAATATACAGGTCTGCTAACTGGGCCTGCATGACCGCATTGTCTCTCACCACCTCTGGGAAGGCCAATGATGACAGCTTCCCCGCTCGGGCCCCCAATTCTCCAGGGGTTTCGTCCCGCAGCTGTGTCAGCTTTAGGAGAGCTCTCATGGCCTCTATCGCCGTCCCCTCGTCGGCGAACTCCTTAGTTAATAGTCCCTTTAACCTTTCCCATGACAAGTGGGGTTCACTCTCCAAGAGCTCCTTCATAAACTCAGACGCTTTCCCCCTCGTGGCATCATATGCCAGATACAGGGTCTCCTGGTCTGTGAGTTCATATATAACTCGGCTCTTATCCAGGATTGCCAGACAGTTTTTGAAATCTCTCCCACTGCCGTCAAATGCTGAGACCCTCGGTCCACCCAACAACCCTCTTAGGTCAGCTGACAACCCCTGTCTAACCCCATCTTCCTGCCCCACTACTCTATCTGAATCATAGCTTGACATATTTAAAGAGAAAGACAATCTACGCAGCAACAATCGAGATAGGGAAATCAAACAAAGTGTCCTACCTGACAGACGATTCTCCTCTCGTTCCTCTCAGGTTCCGGGTCGTTGTACTAGAGTTTCTGGAACCGTATGGCCACAGCCAACCAAAGTCCTTTGGTTACTACTCTATCTCGTCTCGCTTTGAGTCCTATTCGAAATTTCTCAGCAACAGCGGTCGGTCCAGGGTCCTGTCCTGCTGTCACGGTAGTAATTGTGACAGTGGCTGTTCCAGGGTCTTATCCTGGTCACGGCACCAACTGTGACGTCCCTAAACACAGCCTTCGCTCGCTCCTCGCTGCTTCGTTCGGGTGTCGCCGCTCCAAACGTGACGTCCGCCGGTCACGTCAGTCGTGTTGTCTCGTCCTGTGACGACCAACTGGCTTGGTATCGGACGCGGCACCTAAATGTGACGTTCTAACCTTTTGGGTGACTCGGATGGGAATCTGGTTAGATTCGATATCAGCCCCGTCGTTCCCAACTCGCTTCCAACGTCTGGTTACTAAAGTAACTGCGTTGATCTCCAGTCTGCCTACCCACGTTGTGAATTGATCTTAGGCAGACGAAATCAATCAGTCGTCAGGGCCGTAATGCAAGTTGGGTCCAAGCGGGGGTGGTATCGCACAAATACGTATAAAAGAAATAAAATGAAAACTCAAAAGTTCAAGGTATCAAAAAAAAGGATAACAAACTTTGTCTAGTTGCTGGATACATAGGACTGCGTCTATCTCCCGACCCGTTCTATGGAT
Source organism: Acanthosepion pharaonis (assembly GCA_903632075.3). NCBI lineage: Eukaryota > Metazoa > Mollusca > Cephalopoda > Sepiida > Sepiidae > Acanthosepion > Acanthosepion pharaonis. The sequence continues at coordinate 422,010 of CAHIKZ030001512.1, read as the reverse complement.
TGTGACACGTTGTTTTCCGTTAGGCGAGTTTTAACACTTCAAGTTGTTTGCTCTTTAAGAAATTGGTTCTTGGTGTGTCTTCGGCCGAAAGTCGAAAAAAACTTATTTTGGTGGTCTGGATCTAAGTCGCTCTTCAAAATAATTTTTCTTGGATTGAAGATGAGTCCGGAAATTGCGCGAATCTTGGTCAGCCGATGTGAGGCCTGCTTCAACTGAGCACTGGAGACTGACTCTGGGAACTGTCTCAAACCGAACTGATTTCTGCTCGCCGCGACTTTGTTTATATGGACGCCGACGAAAACCGGGGTGGGTTTGTCGGCGCCAGGGGTTCCTCGATAATTCTAAATACATATCCACTTCTCTTATTTTTGGTTAGGAATTTTCCACTTCTTTCCATTTTTGGGAGCCTTCTCTTACTCCCACCTTCTCACCATACTTCAGAGGGCGTGAACTGCCCTCCCCACTTCTTCGTAGCAACCTCTCATACCCATCCTCAAAATGGGCGGCGACAGCTTCCTCCTTGCGTGATCACCACTCGGCCAATGATGTCCAGCCGGGCGTGTGCGATCCCGCGGGCTTTGTTTCAGGAAAAAAATATATATCTTGCTTACAAAAAAAAAATTATCTTTTTCTTTTCCCTTTCTTTCTTTTAATCGCGGTTCTCATTTTCTCTGGCCGCAAATAGAACAATGCGACCGGTGGTGGTCATAACTCTCGTTCTCACCTGAATTTCGTCAGTCATCTTATCGCTAATTATCAGAATGGGTGGTCTAGTGAAACACAGTCGACCGTCGTCTCGAAAAAAGAAAAGTTCCATTGTCCTAGCCGTATTTGCATTCTTGGTGCCAATTTCTGATAACATAGTTCTGTTATCGCAGCCAAAGATGTCTTGTCAAAAAAAAAACGTCAGCCGTTACTTCGTGTGCGGCTCAGCAGAAGACACAGTTAATTTTTCATATCTATCCAGAGCCCTGTATTTCACCTGTTCTTTGTCAATTATCAAAATAACATTTTCAATTGGAGTTTTTCTTGGCTAGTCGGTCTGTGGTTTGCTAATTAGATGTTTTCCGCATTGAGCTGCTCTTATCTATCCAAAGCCCTATATTTCACCTGTTCTTTGTCAATTATCAAAATAACATTTTCAATTGGAGTTTTTCTTGGCTAGTTGGTCTGTGGTTTGCTAATTAGATGTTTTCCGCATTGAGCTGCTCTTATCTATCCAAAGCCCTGATAACACAAGTTGACAGTACACAGTCGATTCCCCCATCCACCTAGAATCCTTCTGCCATTGTAATGACATCCACGATTAGGTCTCGCCTCTCTTTTCCTTTCTTTCCTTTCTCTTTTTCCATTCTTTTCTTTTTTCCCTGGTAAATGGTGCCACAAACAGATGAAATTTCTCTGGGCATATAATGAGGATGAGGACTCGGTGAATTTGACACCCACATGATATATCGAAAGCAAAAGGGAACAGGGAAGTCTGAAAGCCATATAACTGACGAGCTTGTGTGAATGGATGATGGAACTAGGGTGTGAGAAGCTTAACAATGGGACAAATGTTGCTAAGAGCAATAAGGTGAAGGAGGTTGTAAAGGGCTATGAACCGTCCACGTACTGAAGGGACACAGCAAGCACAAACGAGGAAGTAAATAGTTAAATAATTTTGGACAGAACTCATGAACTAAGATCAATGCAGATGATAAAATCCGACACCTTCTCAGCAATTTTGGGAGCAATTCCATACCCAATAACAATTTGATAATTGGACGTGAATTTCCCAAACTGAAATTAATCACTCCCTCTCTTTAAAAATTTGATCAGTAAATTTACTTAGCGTAGGAGGTATGCAAAACCATGACAACAGTTCTTATCAGTGACCATTACTTAGACTATATATAAATTTAAATTGACAATCGTACACGAGAAGGGATAGGCTCTGAAGATCTCTTGCCAATGTTTTATTAATTCACGATGTGGTCGTTTGGAATCACTATTCTGTTACTCGCCATAGCGTTGTCCAAAATTATCGACGCATACAGTCTGCCTCCATTGGAAAATGGAGGTGTCCGTTGGGCTTTACTCGTAGCAGGGTCAAATCGCTGGACCAACTACAGACATCAAGTAAGTCTTCCTTTATATTTTACCAACGGAAAAATATCAATATCACATGCAATTAAAATTTATTTTTATTTACTTATATATTTTTTTAATCATTTCACCCCAAGGAAAGTAGAAGTGTCACTAGTAGGCAAGGGGTTACAGAGAGTGAAAGTTAAAGAAAAGTAAGTTGAAACCGTTTTTTCAGAATTATTTTCACTGAGTCTCCATTGATAGACCCCCCCGGCGTCAAGTGAAGTTCCCTATTACATTTTGTTTAAATGATTCACGAAATTCATTTTTACAAAGATTTTTCTAGAAAATCAGTTCTCCCACCCTGACTCAGTCAATGACATAGATCTCAAAATCGTATTTTTTCTTATCGTCTTCTGTAACGGTGTTGATTTTTCCAGTGCATTGGGCATTTTTACTCATATACCCGCCGTCAGCACACTCAACAGACCCCGTAGGTCCAGGATCGACGAAACCAATCTTCAGGTCAGAAAATTCACAACACGCTTGGAGAGTCGATTGTTGTCACTTGGTCCCGATTGAAAATCTGCCGGATCTTACGGACCCGTGAGAGTCGAGTGGGTGATGGCCGTAAGGGGTTATACTAGTATGCAGGGGTCTACAGAGGGTGAAAGTAAGAGAAAAGTAAGGTGAAGCGTCTTTTTTCAGAATTATTTCCACCTGGTCTCTGGTGATACACCCTCCAGCGTCAAATGAAATTCCCTGTTATATTTTGTTTAAACAGCCAACTCACAGGATATATCGCAAGGAAAATGGGTCAGGGGAAGTCTGCGAGTCATCTAACTGAATCGTTTTTGTGAATGGATGTTGGAATTAATTTGATGAGAGGCAAGTAACAAACATTGCCAAGGGCAACAAGGAGAAGAAGGTTGTGAAGGGCTATGAACGTCCACGTCTTGAATGGACACGGTAAACACAAAAGAGGAAGTTAATAATTTGCGACAGACGTCATGAACTGAGATGAATACGGATGATAAAACAGCACCCCCTCAGCACCCAGTATTGGGGGGGAATTCCATACCCAATGACACTGTGATAATTGGCTGTAAAATTCTCAAATTGAAATCCCTCACTTTCTCTCTTTAAAAATTTGATCAATAAATTTTCTTAGCGTAGTACGTATGCAAAACCATGGCAACAGTTCTTATCAGTGACCATTACTTAGACTATATATAAATTAAAATTGACAATTGTACACGAGAAGGGATCGCTCACCGTCAGGCTCTGAAGATCTCTTGCCAATGTTTTATTAATTCACGATGTGGTCGTTTAGAATCATTATTCTGTTACTCGCCATAGCGTTGGCTAACAATACCGACGCATACAGTCTACCTCCATTGGAAAATGGAGGTGTCCGTTGGGCTTTACTCGTAGCAGGGTCAAATGGCTGGGACAACTACTGACCAAGCGCGACGTTGCTTAACTTCAGCGATCATACGAGAACTGGTCTTTCAACACGATATGACCATAAGTCATACCAACCGGACATCCAAGCTTACAGCACGTGGTATCCCCAACCGGTCACCAATCTAGATACTGACCAGGCTTGACGGTGCTTCCCTCTAGTGATCCTGTGAGAACCGGGGTTTCTATGTGATATGACCGCCAGCCATAGCACCCCGACACAAATATTACAACACCAGATCTTGCAATTCAGTTATACATCGAGGTAATAACCAGGTCTAATGTCGCTTAATGCTGGTGATGGAACAAAACTGGTGTTTCAATATATACGTAAGAATCTAAAATGGAAACAAGGGTCCAACCTCTAATCCTGTTCAGAAAAACCGAGGAGGAAAATGAAACAGGCGATAAGATTTTTAAGTACAACTTACGACATAGTAGTTGGATTGAGGATCCACTGAAGATTTTCTCTTTAACATTATATATAACGATATAATACCAATACCACCAATAAATATAGATGACCACATGTGGTCCAGTGTTGCTGACTTTCGACAGAAAGATGTGGCCGAATGCACCACACGCACTTCTAAGATTACAGCGCCTGGTATTCCCAAACGGTCACCACCAAGCGCGACGTTGCTTAACTTTGGCGATCATACGAGAACCAGTATTTCACCACGATATGATCGCAAGCCATACCAGATGGACATCCAATCTTACAGCACTTGATATTCCCAAAAGGTCAGCCATCCCGTTACTGACCAGCCTCGACGTTGCTTAACTTTAGCGATCATACGAGAACCAGTATTTCACCACGATATGATCACAAGCCATACCAGCCGGACATCCAATCTTACAGCAACTGATATTCCCAAAAGGTCAGCTATCCCGATACTGACCAGCCTCGACGTTGCTTAACTTCGCTGATAGTACGAGAACCGGTGTTTCTATGTGATATAACCTTGACCCGGAAACCAAGATTACAACACACAGGTATTCCAGTGCAGTTCCATATAACTGACGAGCTTTTGCTAATGGATGATGGAACGAGGGTCGTGAGAGGCTTAGCAAAAGGGACAAATTTTGCCAATAGCAGCAAGGAGAAGAGGGGTGCGAAGGGATATGAATGCCCAAGTCCGAAGGGACACGTCAACCACACCTCTTCAGCACTCAGTATTTTGGGGGCAATTCTATACCCAATGACATTAAAATAATTATCCATAAAATTCACAAATTAAAATCTCTCATTTTCTCTCTTTAAAAATTTTATCAGTATCGTAGTAGCCATACAAAACCCATAACAACAGTTGTTATTAGTGAGCATTGCTTAGACTATATAAAGGGTGTTTCATTAAGATGGATTGAAATCAGCAGTAAATACAGCAATGTTATTGATGAAAATTTATTTATTTCTTTACTGAATCATGTTATTTAAGTCATGGCAATTATGTGTATTTTCCTTCATTTTCCTTCTGCTTACAAATACAAGTTAGAAAATAAAGTCCTTAAATTTACATTGACAACGTCCCATACTCAGCTGACATGAAGTGGAGTGATTATATTGAATCAATTACTGTCTGCTGCTAAGAAAGTTGCTTCACTGTGTCATATCTATTCAAATTTTCTCTCCAGAATCTATCTTACATAATTTATAAGTCTACCATTCGCCCATGCTTTGAATATTCCTGCCACATCTGGTCTGGTGTTCTTGCTATATATTTAGACATTCTTAACAAATTCTAAAAAAGAATCTGCAATATTATTGATGCTGACCTGGCATCTCGGTTTGAGTCTCTATCCCACAGCTGTAAGGAAGCTTTACTATGACATTTCTGCAAATATTTTCATGGTAATTGTCCTGATGAGCTTTCTGTTAAGGTACCTAGACTTTAGGAATTTAAGCGCAGTATTAGATTGGCAACAAGGTCTTATGTTATAATTGAAATGGCCAGAGTAAACCGTAAGTTCTATGCTAACAGTTTCTTCTATCACACTTTTTGCCTTTTGATCTCTCTCCTGGGTTCTTGCTTCCTAGCCAACTTTGATCTTTTTTAAATGCAATGTCAATCGTTTTCTTCTCACATTTTAATTCTTGTTCTCCTCTCGCCTTAAGTAACCTCTTGAGTCGTAGTGGCTTTATTGCCTTGCTTGGGGTGAAATGATAAAACGATATAAATAATTACTGTATTATCCGTTTTTTTAGCTGGGAATGCATGTATGCACGTTCTTACAGAGATTAATATAAACTGAATTTTACTTACGCTTATACGTGACATGTTTTTAATAAGATATAAAGAAACAATAGATTTATTTTTATTTTATTTAAGGGAATTTATTGAATAATCAATATTAATAGAGGAAAGTTACTAAAGTTTAATGCAAACAGTAGTAAAACTGTCCTCCTGTATAGCAGTGAATGCTAGAAATCTCCTCAAAGATGAAGAAGAGACTTGAAGCAACAGAAATGTGGTTCTACAGAAGGATGCTGAGAATACCATGAAACGAATATGTGAACAATGACTAAGTTTTAGAGAAAACTGAAATTTACACTTAACTTCAGGAAAAGACAGTTGAAATTTCTAGGGTAAAAAAAAGAAAGAGGGCTTGGAAAATCTTACACTCCCAGGACAGATTGCAGGTAAGGGGTGAGGCCGATGAAAATACGAGATTTTATCTCATTTTTGATTTGAACTATTGGATATAAAAGACAGAGAGCCAGCGAATCCTGTGAATTTGTCACTCTTCTCAATTCCTTTTGATAGGCGTATGAATCGAAGTAAATGAACATTTGGTTGATACTAATTATACTTGCTGGTATGAAACCTAGAATATAGTAATTAGAACCTGTTATCTTCGAGTACTAGTTTTTGGTGTACAAAGTAAAATTATGTGCAATCTTGCTTTGTAAATCTTGTATTCTGTAATTTTATCATTTTTATCGTCATTTAATAAATGAAAACTTTTTCATATTTCACACAAGAGTAAGAGTCTTGTGTTTCTTCGTTTGCACCATTCTTCATTCTCGGGATAAGAGATTAGAGAAGAGTTTATATCCTCTCTGAATAAATCCTTTTATCGAGCCGCTAATTAAAGGAATTGCATAGCCTCATTTCACACACTCCCACACTTCGATCCTCACTGAGTGCTCCATAATTTCGGCCTTGTGCCACATCTATCCTACGCTTAGAAAATCACCATATTGATTCTTCTGAATGAAATAAAATGTTTTTTCTCTGCATTCTTTTTTCTCGATTTTCAAATTTTTTTTTTGTTTTTGTTGCTTCACATGCTCTCATATTTCGATCCTCACTCGGTGCTCCATAATTTCGGCCTTGTGCCAGATCTAAGCTACGCTTAGAAAATCAACATACTGATTCTTTTGAATTAATTAAAATATTTTTCTCTCTTTTTCTTTGTTGATTTTCAAATCTTTTTTTTTAATTCTTTCGGCTTTTTGTTTCGGGCACAGGCTGATGTTTGCCACGCATATCAAATTCTACACAAAAACGGAATTCCAGATAAACGGATCATTGTTATGATGTACGATGATATCGCCTATAACAAAAAGTAAGTTGGCATCCTTTTCATTTTTTTTTTTAAATACATGTTTTTTGGGGGTGGGGGGGATTGTTTTTTTCGTTTTTTTTTTGTTTTTTTTGCTTGTGCATTTGTAAAATTTTGCCTGAAAAAGTTTCTAAGAAAAATATAAAAAAAATATTTTAGGAAAAATATAGAAAATATAATTTTAGGAAAAATATAAAAAAATATTGAAAAAATTAAAACGCGTATGTGTAATAAGACTAGAATTCTGTATTCACCATGGTTAAGGGCCGTAAATTATTCATCCTATCCACTCAAAGCAACTTGATCACTCTTCTGGGGACGCGTTCGGGAAGACTTCCGTTCTTCATGTACACCCCATAGGGGGACCATCGATACCCGGAGTCGTGTCTTTGCCGACATGTTAAAACGCATTACAGATACTTCTACATCTGTAACCGGACCCTCACATCCTGCCGCTTCATGTTGCCTCGACGCGAGGAAAGTCAGACCGGTCTCCCCGGTAAAAAGATCCTGAAAATAAGATAGCCAAGTCTCATATATGTCCCTGTTTGTAGTCACGGTAGTCTCATCCGGTAATGCAACTCCAATGATGCCTTGGTCTACGATACTCCGGACTTCTTCATGACGAAATTCGGCGGCCATATTTATTCCCTTAAAAGGCATCTTTTTAATCTAGACCGCGGAACGTTTCAGCTCGAGAGGGATTCGTATCACACTTAGGCGAAATTCCAGAGGCCTTCTTCTCTGGGCAGGAAAGGGCGAGATGACCAATCACGCCACATTACCAACAAGCTGGTTTCCTACCCGTCACGATGACGGGGTGATTTTTCCCGCCTATCTCCAAGCAGGATATTATTCATCACTAAGTGTTCTCCGACAATATAAACATGAATCTCATATAGCGCCACCTTGGTTCTACACCGTCCTCGGTAAGATATACCCCTAAGTGATCCCGTCCTGGGTAAGACGATAAACTACATCCAAAAGCAAGGCCTCTGATCAGGATGTTGTGAAGAGCGTGGAACGACCTCTTAATTGCTGGTGTTTCCAGCTTCACCCTGACCCGGGGTGGTAGCACCTGTTTACAGTGTAAAAGTAGGTTTTAATACCAGTAACACAATATTACCAGCAATACATATTTGAAGAATAAAAATTTTGTTGACATTAAATGACCCATTAAGGTTGATAAACCGTAAAAGAAACCAAAGCAAACCTAAGTGTTCTTGGTCCTATTTCGTCCTCTGTATTCTGTGCGTATGATTTAGTCCTTTGTGATTAAATCATGGGACGTTACTTCCGTACAGTTGTCTGGCGTGGGTAACAGTATGTCCCACATGAAGTATCTTAAACTTTTAATAATCTGTTGAGGTTTAGCCCCCAAGGAAATTAGTGATTTCATCACAAATGCTTTTTGTGTACCGATAAATTTTGCGCGTAAGCTTGTCGAGCACAAAGACTGATACTGTTCTTTTTGCAATGCGTTCTTTTGCATCCAGGTTTACCAGCAGGAAATCATTGGCTCTCTCGACAAACTCCACCACATTGACTAAGCATTTCGGGTCGGGAGGACTCTAAATAGAGGGGGATTCTCCCGCCGCTTCTTCGTCATTCGCCATAGTAATATTTGGGCCTTTCTCCTTTCTAATTCTTGCTTTACTTTCCTCTACATCGGCTGCGGAAGAATTATCTTTCCACTTATTGGGCTCATCTTTTGAGGATTTAGCTTTCGGCTACCACTTTTTCGTCAATGTCGATTTTCGTGTAAAAAGCGGCTCACAGCTTCATACATGTTTCTGAAAACCTTAACTTCTCATTGGAGAATGAATATTAAAATTATCTCGTATATCTTCACGTACATTGTTCTCAATAAGCAACACAAAACATATCAGGCTCCGGACTGAGTTTTGTAAGGCGCTTTCTGAGTGGTTAACAAATATTAAAAAAACAATTTACCTGCTCACCACTACGTCCGAATAACATCAGGCTTCTTGGTTCAGCATCAATTCGAACCCCCACTTATCCATTTCATATTCTGGAGTAACACTTACTAATTGGTTATGCTGCATACAATAATACCGCTAAGTGCTCTCCGAGAATATAATCTCATATACCACTACTTGGTCCTACGCCATCCTGGGTATTCTCTGCGTACGATATGGTCCTTTGCGATTAAATTATGGGACGTTACTTCCGTACAGTCGTCTGGCGTTGGTAACAGTGTGTCCCACATGAAGTATCCTAAACTTTTAATAATCTGTTGAGGTTTAGCCCCAAAGGGAATTGGTGATTTCATCACAAATGCCTTTTGTGTATCGATAAATTTTGCGCGTAAGCTTATCGAGCACAAAGACTGACATTGTTCTTTTTGCAATGAGCTGTTATTCATCCAGGCCTACCGAAAGCCCGCCATCGGATCACTTGACAAATCCCACCACATTGACTATGCATTTCAAGCGGAGTAGGACACTCCAACAAGAGGGAGATTCTTCCGCCGCTTCACCGCTGACTTCGTTTGACTAGTGTTTGTATCTTTCTCTTTTACATTCTCAATCTTGCTTTACTTTCCTCTACATCTAGCATGGAAGAATTATCTTTCCCGTTATTGGGTTCATCTTTTGAGGATCTAATTTTCTTTTCATTTTCTGTGGTCTTTTTTGTGGGGTGGAGGAACAGCCTCATTTTTGTCTGATGAATCTGCCTTAGTGGCCGATCTAAAAAAAATTGACTTTGGTTGGCTATTTTGTTCACCTCCACAACATCAACCTTATATTTATATATGTTATATTTTTCGATTTAATGAAAGATTTTTCCGAAAAATTACGACATCCACATATTTTCCTTATTTTAATTACTCCTGACATAATTTTTCCTTTCTCTGTAGAAATCCACACAAGGGAGTCATAATTAACCAAATAAATGGGACAAATGTTTACAAGTGTGTCCCCAAGGACTACACCGGAAGTGTAAGTATAAAATCATTTCATTTTTTGTTTCTTCACTTAGAATCTGTCTGTTAATGCAAACATTTTGGTGATACTGTTATTTGGATCTCAGAGTTAAACTCAGAAAATGAAAAGATGTGATATAATAAAGACAAAATAGCAAAAGTCCTTAGTTAATCTCATCATTAAAAGGGGGCATAACTCAGCCATTTTATCAAAGAAAGGAAAAAGCCTAATGGCCAATTCTGACCAATTAAGACACATAATTGAAGAGGAATATGTTGTGATGGAAGGAGATTTTGACAGAAAAGAAAGAACGAGTTCTTCAGATAAGGACAATGCAATAGAAGACAAGCCTATGAATGATAGTTGGAGTGAGACAGACATGGAAGAAGATGAAATGAAACCAAGAGCTTCATTAAAAAGAACACGATATAAACCTCAAGGTAGAGAGGAGGAAAGAGGTTGTAGAAGAATTTCAAGAACAACCACATGTATTAAACCACTTCAGTTATGGGAGGTGTAGTGGATTGGTAAATAGGATTTTACCTATTTTCATATATTAAGTAAAAGCAATATAAAGTGTATAGTAAATTGCAGGGAAGTTTAATGGGATAAGTAAACAAGATTTTACATATTTGTGTATGTTGATTACACAGTAAGTGCAATTGAGATTAAAGATTCAGACGAGAGGAAGTCAACTACTGATCATATGTCAGTGAATAACAATATACAACAATGTAATTAATAATTTTGTCATTTGCAGGCAGTTACAGCAGATGTGTTTCACAAAGTTCTTCAGGGTCAGAAGGAAGGAATTGCCGAACTTGGTAGTGGAAAAGTAATCGAAAGGTAAACAGAGTGCACATCCAGGAAAAGTAAAATTTAAAGAAATAAATATAATGAAAGAATACATTGATTAATTCTTTGGGAAATAATTTATTTAAATTTCAGAAAAGTTACTAAGCAGAGAAGTATTTTGGTAAAAACAAAATGAAAGAGTAAGGGATTTAAAGGCAAATGAAAACATTCGTTCATGTTGCCTGAAAGGTCGAATGAAATCTAACTGGCAAATAAGATTCATAATGTTATTTAACTGCTAAAGCCCCCACTTGATGTTTTCTAAAAAGTCAAATCAACACTTGCTGACCAATAGGGATCAGTTTTGTTAATATTTAACACCTAATCTGATCCCCAACTTAATGTTGCCTAAAAAGACTTATCAACTCTTAATGGACAACAGGGTTCAGTTTTGTTATTATTTAATTCCTAAACTGATCCCCAACTTGATGTTGTCTGAAAAGTCTAATCAACTCTTACTGGCCAATAGGGTTCAGTTTTTGTTAATATTTAACTCCTAAACTGATCCCCAACTTGATGTTGTCTGAAAAGTTTAATCAACTTATACTGGCCACTTTGGTTCACTTTTGTTATTATTTAACTCCTAAACTGATCCCCCACTTGATGTTGTCTAAAAAGTCTAATCAACTATTACTTGCCAATAGGGTTCAGTTTTGTTATTATTTAATTCCTAAACTGATCCTGCATTTGATGTTGCCTAAAAAGTCTAATCAACTGCTACGGGCCAATTTCATTCAGTTTTGTTATTATTTAACTCCTAAATTAATCCCCTACCTGATGTTGTCTAATCAACTCTTACTGGCCAATAAGTTTCAATTTTGTTGTTATTTAACTCTTTAACTCCTCACCCACTTGATGTTGTCTAAAATGTCTAATCTATCATTAATTTTTCGTCTCTTTCAATTTATCTTACTTTTATATTTTTACAGTGGTCCCAATGACAATATCTTTCTTTATTATTCTGACCATGGTAGGCCTGGATATATTCTATTCACTGAAGAACGCGTGAGTCTTTTTTGTATATATTTTCACTAGAGTAACTGGTGTCTAATTTAATGGCTTTTTTTAACATATATTTTTCTGAAGTTAATCTTTTTTCTTTTCTA
>CAHIKZ030001512.1:365000-405000 GCA_903632075.3 Acanthosepion pharaonis | reverse complement strand
AATCAGAAGAGATGGATTCATTCATTTCCCCAGGGTATTTGTCCATGACAGATTATAAGGAAATCCACTGGAACGCACAAATTCTCCAATCAAAAATTCATAGCCGCTATACATTACACCAACCGGACATAAAATCTTATGTGGGAAGACAGGAATGGTTTCAGTATAAAAGTCTTGAAAATGGTGGGGTAGTAAAGACGGATTCCTTCATTTCCGAAAGGTATTTGTCCATAAGAAATTATAAGGAAATCGACTAGAACGGTAGATTCTGCAATTAAAAATTCATAGCCGTTGTCCATTACAACAAGAGCACATGAAATTTTATGTGGGAAGACAGTAATGGTTTCATCATAAATGTCTTGAAAATTAACCCAAATGTAGGGTAGAAAAGATGGATTCCTTCATTTCCCCAGTGTATTTGTCAATGAGAGAATATAAGGAAATCTACTGGAACGGAGAGAGTATCCAATTAATAATTCGTTACCCATTATATCAACCGTACATAAAATCTTATGTGGGAAGACAGTAATTGTTTCATGATAAAAGTATTGAAAATTAACCAAATGGTGCGGTAGTAAAGATGGATTCATTCATTCCCCCAGGGTATTTGTCCATGAAAGATTATAAGAAAATCGACTGGGATGGACAGATTCTACAATTAAAAATTCAGAGCCGTTAACAATTACACCAAACGTACATAAAATCTTATGTGGGAAGACAGTAATTGTTTCATGATAAAAGTATTGAAAATTAACCCAATGGTGGGGTAGTAAAGATGGATTCATTCATTTCCCTAGGGTATTTGTCCATGAAAGATTATAAGAAAATCGACTGGGATGGACAGATTCTACAATTAAAAATTCAGAGCCGTTAACCATTACACCAAACGTAAATAAAATCTTATGTGGGACGACAGTAATTGTTTCATGATAAAAGTATTGAAAATTAACCCAATGGTGGGGTAGTAAAGATGGATTCATTCATTTCCCCAGGGTATTTGTCCATGAAAGAATATAAGAAAATCGACTGGAATGGACAGATTCTATAATTAAAAATTCAGAGCCGTTATCCATTACACCAACTGTTCATAAATCTTACAACACTTGCTATTACCATGTAATCTCTCATCTAGGTAATGACCAGATGCGACGTTGCTTAACATACAGGAATTGGAGTTTCAACATGATATGCCCATATGTCATACATATTTATATACTGGAATTTATGTATAAAAATGTGTACATTCTGATCAAACCTAGCCGTCATCCCCATCTTAAAAATCCTCTATAAATATTTAGATACATTTAATGTACATTATCATACTGTCTTCAACGGATCAAAGTTGATAGGTACTGATCAATTCTAGCCACGAACCTCATCTTGAAATCCAATATAAAAATTCTTATATAGTTTCAAATTTCTTTTTACAAACAGATGCTGATTTATATTGAAGCTTGTTATTCTGGTTCGATGTTCACAAATCTTCCAAAAGACATAAACGGTAAGTATTGATTATTGATTTTGTTGATAATTATTCATATTGTTCCGATTTGGGGAATGTTTGGTAGGTTAATTAGTTGAATGTTTCCTTATGGAAACACAAATTAAAACCAGGTTATTTAATGATGAACTTCAAAATCTCAACATGTATATTTGTCGTTACCTAATCTTCTTCGCATTAAAACCTTTAAAATTCATGACACTCATTTAATCCTTATCCCCGTTAATGCATTAATACAACAGTTCATCTCCTAATATGTAGGTTTCACATCCTCAACGATGGATTATTGTTTAATCTGTTGTTAACCGGGGCAAGAAATGGCTTTTAAATCTTAATACCTACAAAATTAAACTTTTGTCTTTTAATGTTCTTAAAAAAAACATTTTTCTTCCAAAATCTTGATAAATTATTCCCTACCTCTGTTAATGAACTGATGAGTAGTTTTCACATCTTCAAATAGATTATTGTTTAATCCATTTTTAACCGGGTCAAGAAATGTCTTTTATATCTTAAAACCTACAAAATTAAACTTTTAACTTTTAATGTTCTTAAAACAAATCTTTCTTCCAAAAACATGCTAAATTATTCCCTACGTATGTTAATGAACTGATAAGTAGTTTTCACATCTTCAAATGGATTTTTGTTTAATCAAATGTTAACCGGGGCAAGAAATGACATTTAAATCTTCATACCTACAAAATTAAACTTTTGTCTTTTAATGTTCTTAAAGAACCATTTTCTTCCAAAAAAGTAATAACTTATTCCCTACCTCTGTTAATGAACTGATAAGTTGTTCACATCTTCAAATGGATCATAGTTTAATCCATTGTTAACCGGGGCAAGAAATGGCATTTAAATCTTAATACCTACAAAATTAAACTTTTACCTTTTAATGTTCTTAAAACAAATCTTTCTTCTAAAAACATGCTAAATTATTCCCTACCTCTGTTAATGAACTCATAAGTAGATTTCACATCTTCAAATGGATCATAGTTTAATCCATTGTTAACCGGGGTAAGAAATGGCATTTAAATCTCAATATCTACAAAATTAAACTTTTGGCTTTTCATGTTCTTAAAAAAATCTTTCTTCCAAAAACATGCTAAATTATTCCCTACCTATGTTAATGAACTGAAAAGTAAGTTTCACACCTTCAAATGGATTATTGTTTAATCCATTGATAACCTACAAAATTTAACTTTGTCTTTCAATGTTCTTAAAAAAAGATTTTTCTTCAAAAAACATGATAAATTATTCCCTACCTCTGTTAATGAACTGAAAAATAGGTTTCACATCTTCAAATGGATTATTGTTTATTCCATTGTTAACCGGGGCAAGAAATAGCTTTTAAATCTTAATACCTTCAAAATTAAACTTTTGAATTTTAATGTTCTTAAAAATACATTTTTCTTCCAAAAACACGATAAATATTTCCCTAACTCTGTTAATGAATTGATAAATATTTTTGACATCTTCAAATGGAATATTGTTTAATCCGTTGTAAACCGGGGAAAGAAATGTTTTCTAAATCAGTTTTTCTTCCATTAGGATGGCTCATGCCAACTTCCAGGAGACCAACTCATTGGACCTTCCTAGACTCGAGTTTTCCATTGACATGAGGTGGAATGATTATATTGAATCTATAGCTATGTCCGAGGCAAGGAAAGTTGGCTCACTGTGACAGGCTAAATAATTTTTCTCTTGAGAATCAATCTTCCACATTTACAAGCTTATCATTCATCTATACATTGAATATAGCTACCACATCTCATCTGGCGCTCCTTGTACATAACAAGAGTCTTGATAAAATCTAAAGAATAAATCTATAATTTTAACAGTCTCGAACTGACATCTCCATTTCAGTCAATTTCTCACCACAGTTTCTTACACAGATTTCTTGTGCTTTTTCTATAAACATTTTGATAGCAATTTTTCTGAAGAGTTTTTCTCTTGTGGTAACTTGATCTCATGAATTTAAGCATAGTACTAGATTGACAGTTAGGTCTCATCATTGTACGGTTGAAATAACAAGACTTAAACATAATTTCTATTCTAATAGTTTTCTTTTGTATATCTTGCATGTGGAACTTCCAGGTTATTATTGTTAGAGATTACATGATAACCCAACAACAATTCTTACTATTTATAGAGGAAAACTTGCTTCGAAATAATGTAAAGGGTCGTAAACAATTCCAAATGATAATACGAATGGGCTTACCTGATTATTGTTAGAGATTACATTATAACCCAGCAACAATTCATTCTAATTACAGAGGAAAACTTGCTTAGAATTAAGATTAAAAGAACCGCAGCATTTGTCAATAATGATAGAAATGAGCTTCCCTGATTATTGTTAAAGATTACATTATAACCCAGCAACAATTCTTTCTACTTATAGAGGAAAACTTGCTTAGACATCATATAAAAGGTCTGCAGCAATTTCCAATAGTAATACAAACGGGTTCACCTGATTGTTATTAGAGATTACATTATAAACCAGCAACAATTCTTTCTACTTATATAAGGCAAACGTACTTAGAATTTATATAAAGGTTCTGCAGCAAATTCCCAATAATAATACAAAGGGGCGCACTTGATTGTTAGTAGAGATTGCATTATAACCCAGGAACAATTCTTTCTACATATGGAAGAAAACTTCCTTGGAATTGATATAAAATGTCTGCAGCAATCCCCAATAATAACACAAATGGGCTCACATGATGATTTTAGAGATTAAATTATACCCCATCAACAAGTCATTCTAAATACAGAGGAAAACATGTTTACAACTAATATAAAGTGTCTGCAGCAATCCCCAATAATAATACAAATGGGCTCACCTGATTATTGTTAGAGATTACATTACAACCCAGCAACAATTCTTTCTACTTATAGATGAAAACGTGTTTAGAATTAATATAAAGTGTCGGTAGTAATACCCAAAAATAATACAAATGGGCTCACCTGATAATTGTTAGAGATTACATTATAAGCCTGAAATAATACTTTCTACTTCTAGAGGAAATCGTGTTTACAATTAATATAAAGGGTCAATAGTAATACCCAATATTAATACAAATGGGCTCACCTGATTATTGTTAGAGATTACATTATACCCTAGCAGCAATTCTTTCTACTTATAGATGAAAACATGTTTAGAATTAATATTCTGCAGCAATTACCAATAATAATACAAATGGGCTTACCTGATTATTGTTAGAGATTACATTTTAACCCAGCAACAATTCTTTCTACTTATAGAGGAAATCATGCTTAGAATTAATATAAAGCGTCTGCAGCTATTCCCAATAATAATACAAAGGTACTTACCTGATTTTTTTTAAAGATTACCTTTTAACCCAGCAACAATTCTTTCTACTTATAGAGGAAAACATGCTTAGAAATAATATAAATGTTCTACAGCAATTCCCAATAATAATACAAATGGACCCACCTGATTATTGTTAGAGATGACATTATAAAACACGAAAAATTGTTTCTACTTATAGAGGAAATTATGCTTAGAATTAATATAAAGGGTCTGCAGTAATTCCCAATAATAATACAAATAGTCTCACCTGATTACTTTTAGAGATTACATTATAACCCAGCAACAATCTTTCTACTTATAGAGGAAAACGTGTTTAGAGTTAATATAAAGGGTCGGTAGTAATACCCAATAATAATACAAATGGGCGCACCTGATTATTATTAGAGATTACATTATAATCCAGTAACAATTCTTTCTTCATATAGAGGAAAACTTGCTTAGACATCATATAAAAGCTCTGCAGCAACTACCAATAATAATACAAATGGGCTCACCTGATTATTGTTAGAGATTACATTTTAACCCAGCAACAATTCTTTCTATTTATAGAGGAAATCGTGCTTAGAATTAATGGAAAGTGTCTGCATTAATCCCATTAATAATGGAAATAGGCCTACCTGATTAGTGTTAGAGATTACATTCTAACCCAGCAACTAGTCTTTCTACTTATAGAGGAAAACTTGCTTAGAAATAATATAAAAGTTCTGCAGCATTTCCCAATACTAACACAGATCTGCTCTTCTCACTATTTTGAAAAAAATCTCTGTTAAAAGATGAGGCACAAATCTTCTTATTTCTTGTTTGTAGTCTTTGCTGTGACTGCAGCCAATGGAAACGAGTCATCATATGCCTGCTGCTATGACAATGGGTCACAGACTTATCTTGGTGATGTCTTCAGTGTCACTTGGATGGATAATTCATATAAGGTGATGCTTATTTCAGATAATTGTTTGGCATTTTTTGACCATTATATAATAATCAATGTGCCATACCTGTGAAAATATTGATTTATTAAGCCAAATTTGAATTTCTTTCAGGTGCCCTTGAATAACATAACCGTTCTGGAGCAATACAATATGGTAAAGGACATAGTGAATAAAAGTCATGTTCAAATGTTTGGAGACATGGTAATTACATTTTGGACATAATCCACCAATTGTTGAGACTTTATTTATGAAATACTATATATTTAAGATCTATGTACTTGTTTTAGATTGATATCTTTCCATTTATCTCTCTCTCTATGTTGTGTAGGAACCTACCACCCCTCTTGAAGATGAACTCGTCTACAAACAAGGACGTTAAATAGTGGCATGTCAAAAGAGAGTGTGGGAGAAGTTCTTGGCTGAGTTAGTTATAGACTACTCAAGCGATTTCTGTACCTACTTACCAACCGAATAAACCCCTTTTTATTGTTACATGTTATTTGGCGTTTGTCTTTATTAACCCCAAATTAACATCATAACACTCTACTTCCCTCTCTCACTCCCTATCTGTATCTGTTTTGGTCAAAATAATTCGGACTGCCTTACTCACTCTCTTTCTTTTTATCGATACTTAGCCAATATCTCCTTATCTATGTTTCGTCAATAACTCTCAATCTCTGTGTGAGTGCATATGTGTGTGTGTCTCTGTGTTTAGTCATTTTCTTTATGAAATCATACATATTTACAGGATTGATATATCTATGCCTGGTATCTATCTATAAACATTTGGTCATTATCTATCTAATTTTTAATCAAACTTGTGAACAATAGCGTTCGGTTTTGTTATTATTGCTCCTGAACTGATCCCCCACTTGATTTTGCCTATAATGTCTGATCAACTCTTACTGGCCAATAGGGTTCAGTTTTGTCTTTATTTTCCTCGTAAACTGGTCCCCCACTTGATTTTGCAGAAAAAGTCTAATCAATTCTTACTGGCCAATAGGATTCAGTTTTGTTATTATTTAACTCCTAAACTGATACCCACTTGATGTTCTCTAAAAAGTCTAATCAACTCTTACTGGCCAATAGGATTCAGTTTTGTTATTATTTAACTCCTAAACTGATCCCCCACTTGATGTTCTCTAAAAAGTCTAATCAACTCTTACTGGCCAATAGGTTTCAGTTTTGTTATTATTTAACTCCTAAACTGATCCCCCACTTGATGTTCTCTAAAAAGTCTAATCAACTCTTACTGGCCAATAGGTTTCAGTTTTGTTATTATTTAACTCCTAAACTGATCCCCCACTTGATGTTCTCTAAAAAGTCTAATCAACTCTTACTGGCCAATAGGTTTCAGTTTTGTTATTATTTAACTCCTAAACTGATCCCCCACTTGATGTTGTCTAAAAAGTCTAATCAACTCTTACTGGCCAAAAGGGTTCAGTTTTGTTATTATTTAACTCCTAAACTGATCCGCCACTTGATGTTGTCCAAAAAGTCTAATCAACTCTTAATTACCAATAGGGTTCAGTTTTGTTATTATTTAACTCCTAAACTGATCCCCCACTTGATGTTGTCTAAAAAGTCTAATCAATTCTTAATGGCCAATAGTGTTCTGTTTTATCATTTTTTAACTCCTATACTGATTCCACTCTTGATGTTGTCTAAAAAGTCTAATCAACTCTTATTGGCCAATAGTGTTCAGATTTGTTATTATTTAACTCCTAAACTGATCCCCCACTTGATGTTGTCTAAAAAGTCTAATCAATTCTTAATGGCCAATAGTGTTCTGTTTTGTCATTTTTTAACTCCTATACTGATTCCACTCTTGATGTTGTCTAAAAAGTCTAATCAACTCTTACTGGCCAATAGGGTTCAGTTTTGTTATTATTTAACTCCTAAACTGATCCCCCACTTGATGTTGTCTAAAAAGTCTAATCAACTCTTACTGGCCAATAGGGTTCAGTTTTGTTATTATTTAATTCCTAAACTGATCCCCCACTTGATGTTGTCTAAAAAGTCTAATCAACTCTTACTGGCCAATAGGGTTCAGATTTGTTATTATTTAACTCCTAAACTGATCCCCAACTTGATATTGTCTAAAAAGTCAAATTAACTCTTACTGACCAATAGGGTTCAGTTTTGTTATCATTTTACTCCTAAATTGATCCCCCATTTCATGTTGTCTAAAAAATCTTATCAACTCTTACTGGCCAATAGGGTTCAGTTTTGTTATTATTTAACTCGTAAACTGATCCCCCAATTGATGTTGTCTAAAAAGTCTAATCAAATCTTACTGGCCAATAGGGTTCAGTTTTGTTATTATTTTACTACTAAACTGGTCCCCCACTTGATTTTGTCTATAAAGTCCAGTATATATAATCCCCTATAAATATTCTTTTGTACTTAATGCACTTTCATAATATCTTTTCATTTTTCTTTCTTTTTATCTATGTAATTGTCTTTCTGTCTCTCTATGAAACCTCTGTTCATATCTCTCTCTCTATCTATTGATGCTTTGTTACCACCTTTCTAACTATTTATGCTATGTCAATATCTGTGTATCCCTTTATTCATATTTTGTCAATATCTTTGTCTCTATCTATCTATCTATCTATCTATCTATCTATCTATCTATCTGTTGTGGCCTTGTTAGGGTAAGAAAAAAAGTCCCAAAGTGAGGAACTGATTTATATATTGACAGAAACAGTAATATAAGCGCACAAAATCTATCTATGTATATTGATCTGTTTTTATATATCTCATATTTTTCATATTTCTTTGTCTTTCAGTCCATTGGAGAAATGAAACTCTCTGACTTCCTAGGTTCACCATCTGATCTACAAGTTAATTCTGCACTCTCAGATACAATATTTGATGTAAGTTAAAATCTAACATTCTTGTTTCAATGTCATTCTATCTCAATATATATATATATACCCAGATGAAATGAGAATTCAGAGTTTTCCTTCTAAAAATCTTCTTGCCCCCAAGGCAGGAGAATGGATACACACACACACACACACACACATATATATATATATGTGTGTGTGTGTGTGTGTGTGTGTGTGTGTGTGTGTGTGTGTGTGAAAATATATAGAAAATAGGAAAGAACTGGTTAGGTAAATAATCCAAAGTTCTTTGCGTGTTGGAATCATATTTTTAAATAAATAATTATATATATATATATATATATATATATATATATATATATATATATATATATATATATGAATTTAAAGAAAGAACAATGATATATAATCCGGTGTTCTTATAGATATTTTTATTTTTACAAAATAGTATTCAATGTAAATTTACAGAGCATTAATATTATAAATTAATTTAAAATATGTTTTTTTCCATATTTTGCATCAATTAATTCATAATATATATATATATATATATATATATATATATATATATATATATATAATACATCCATGAAGGACACTTTTGCTGCTTGGAAATTGTGTTCACTTCAAATTCTACTTTTTATGTTTATGATAATATGTCACCCCTTAAACTATACTTTTATTATATATATAGTGTTATGGTCCGGTTCCTTGTACCACGGTGATAGTCCAAGGTAGAACCAATGAAGAAGAACTCAAACACGGATATGGAATAACACAGATATATTATAAACAGGAATTTATACAGAGAAGTAGAAAGTGTTAGTATGAACAATCAGGTTTAGTAGAGAGAACAATGTAGTCTCGACCAGTATCACTATTCCAATGTCTTGCAGTAATTGTCTGAACGCCACTCTGTTTCGGACTGCCTCTGACTCGACTCTTGACACGACTTTATCACTATTGTTATGGTCCGGTTCCTTGTACGACGGTGATAGTCCAAGGTAGAACCAATAAAGAAGAACTCGAACACGGATATGGAATAACACAGATATATAACAAACAGGAAATATATACAGAGAAGTAGAAAGTGTTAGTACGAACAATGAGGTTTAGCAGTAATTGTCTGAACGCAACTCTGTTCGGACTACCACTGACTCGACTGAATAACTCACTCGCTCTGATTGACTTACAGACTTCTGACGGACCTCACTCCAGACTTCAGACTGAACTCCATGCTTCCTCTTGAGGTGCAGTATTTATTACGAATGGAATAGTCCATTATGTTATTATGGGTAAGGTCCCATAACATTTTTTTATTCGAAAAACGCATAAATAGGGGTTTCCCATCTTTTTTTCTTTGGATCTATTTCCAAATGTTCATTAAATTTTCCTTTTCATGACGATTTTCTTGGTTCTGGATCTATTTGCGGTATTGTTATATTGAATGTGTCGAAAAATCGTGTCCAATATTTATCTTCTTGAGTTGGACCGTTAGCATCCTGTAACGACTCTTCCTTATTTGCTTTACGTGTCTTTTCCTTGAACTATGTACATCATATTTTTTATTTTCTCAATTATCCCTTGTTCCCAGCAAGAGGTATAATTTTTTTATGCCTTAAAAAAAATAAATTTTTTCCCTGGGAGGAATTTTCTTTTTTATGTGTAGGACCGTGTTACTTGTTTTGTTTTACTTGGTAGTAATTTATCGAATGCTGATCTAATTTTCCTTGAAAAAATCATGATATCTGCTGGTATAATGTTGATGGTGTCGCATTATTTGGCGTTATTCTATATACCTGTAGGAATTGCTGTAATAATTAATTCTCCGTAGGAACATCATTTTTCTTTTTGTAATTCTCTTTTGAGAGTATCCACGAATCTTCCGCTATTCATTTGATCTTGGATGGTAAGGCTATATTTTATTTGTTTTATTTGATAGATTTCGCAAAACTCTTGGAAATTGCTGAAGTAATTGCGTTCTTGTTATCTGTTACTAAACAGTCCACTACGCCAAACCGAGCGAATAGCTCGTGGAATCTTTATGGTCGTTTCTGTAGTAGGATTTTTGCACTAAACACCTCCGGCCATTTACTGTATAATCAACTATGATTAAATAGTAGAACCCGTCAATTGGTCCTGCATAATTGCGCGTATTCTTGACCATTTGATTTAAAAACACATTTAAGGCCAAAGCTTATGTATGATTGGCGGTGCTTTTTTGTGCTAAATTACTCCCCTTGCACAAATACCATTTTGAGAATATCCTTATATAAATATTCTTCCAATATACATAGCTTTAAATTAGCGACTTCATTCTAAAAATTTGGGTGTCCTCTGTTTGTTAATCCATTAGTATCCGTTTTTGTAAAGTTTTGGGGATTACAACCTTTTCGTTGTAAAAATTTATTATTTAACGTTTGGAAAATCATCCGAAATTTTCTCATTTTTTTATTTCTATTTTTGCTTTTTGTTTCATTAATAAATTTGTCATTTTTGAAACAAACTCATGTCTTGCAATTGACATTTTTTCTGACTTTAAAAATAGTAAAATCCTTATGTCTTTCTTATTTAAAAGGGCTAATTTTTAAAGTATTTTCCAATGGCTCTGTCTTTATTGGTATAAGTCTCGAAAGACCATCCGCGTGCCCTGATTCTTTTCGTTGGTAAATATTCCAATCTGAAATTATAGTTCAGAAGAATCGTTCCCCAACTAAGTAGTCTATTTGCCCGTACACATTCAAAAGACCTTTTTTGAACCAAAAACAATTAACGGTTTGTGATCCGTCTGCAGAAAAAGTGTCTATCCTTCGTTTCTATTCTCATCTTGTTACTGCGAAGATAATTGTTTAGAAGGATTTTTTCTCAATTTGTGAATAGTTTTTCTCCGCTGGTAGTATAAATTCGACCGCATGTGCGATATTTTTTATTGTCCCATCTGGCATTTTATGTAAAATACATTCCAACACCGTAAATAAAATGCATCCCTTATACAATAATCTCTAGTTTAGGATCATATTGTACCAAAAATAAATCCGATTTTAATGTCTTGATTATTTTTCAAATGTTTCCTGGCATTGCATCTGTCCAAAAATATACCAAATTTTTTGATTTCTTTTAGCAGTACTGAAATAAGTTCGAAAATTTATTCAACGGTATTTTTTATTTTATGCATTTGAGGTAAAATTATATTAGTAATTTACTAATCCAAAAAATTTGTAGTTCTGTTATATGTTCTTAGAACTGGCATCTTTTTTTATTGCTGTAGACCTTTGAACGTCTACCTTCTTGGTCTATTATATCCATCCTTAAATTCAAGATATTTAATTTCCTTCATGAAAAAAATATAAATGCATTTTCTTTCAAATTTGAATCCGTAGCTTTGAATTCTTAAAAACATTTCTTATACATAAACTTTTTCGGTATTTCTTAAAACGTACAATTTTTTTTTTTTCTCATTCCGTTAAATGTTATATTTGTCTTATTTTTATTTAAAATTTTATCTTTTTTCTCCGAAACGATCTCAGCAATTTTATCCGTTTTTAACATTAAGATTTGTTCAGTTTTTTCCATGTTTGTAGATTTATTTAGTTAAGTCTTTCATCCAGCTGTAAATTTAACTTTTCTGTTTTCCAATAAGTTTTGTAGAATGTAAACTCTGAATTCAAAAAAACTTGAAAACTTTTGAAACTTAAAAGGTAACGTCATAGTTCTGATTTAGTAACTCCTTCTCGTATAAACTACTTGAAAGATGAAACTAGATATGAAAAATCTTTGGTCAAAAAGGATTTTTAAAGCCTTCTTTTCTCTATTATATGCACTAGAAAAATATCTTCTGTTTATTACATATGTTAAGCATAAGCATCCTTTTTAAAATGAAACCTTGTCGTTACTGCATCGGTGATTCAGTCAGTGGCACCTCAGAATCCAGGTCTGTTAAACCATATTCATTTGCTTCAAGCCTCTTCTTCATTGTTGTCCAGAATTCAATGCTATATAGATGTATAGTTTTTTACAAACAGTTCAGTACTCTTTTCTTTGTTTTAACGAAGATTTATCTGTTTGAAAAATTTTTGTAGCTTTTTTTTTAAAGCATCATTGTCTATCCTAATGCGAGTTCGGATTTCAGTGTTGCTTTTTTCCGTCCGCTGTTAAAACAGTTCACAGATATATAAATATTTGTACTTATCCCCCACTTTGTAATTTCGGTTTGGGATGCCCCTTTGCCTTT
Source organism: Acanthosepion pharaonis (assembly GCA_903632075.3). Taxonomy (NCBI): domain Eukaryota; kingdom Metazoa; phylum Mollusca; class Cephalopoda; order Sepiida; family Sepiidae; genus Acanthosepion; species Acanthosepion pharaonis. The sequence continues at coordinate 392,159 of CAHIKZ030001512.1, read as the reverse complement.
TTACCATGCATTCTGTCTTCTTGTAGCTGATGTTTAGTCCTTTCTTCTCGCTTTCCTTCACTAACTTCTCTAAAATTATTTGTACTTTTTATTTCCACGACAGCGATCAAAACTTTGTTTGTCTGCGTATCTTATGTTAAGATTATAGCCTCTAATAATGATTCTTGTAGGACTTCTAATTCTCTAAAAACTGGAACGCTTTATAGATTGAATTCCGTATTAAGAAAATGAATAGCCTGGTCCTATTCCTCTTAACAAGAATAGCCGATAAGGATGATAAAGTAATAATTTAAATAAAAATACTAAAAAAGTAATAATAATAATAATACAATAAAGTGTATGTTTGATGATTTTAAATCATTTTTTTAAATTCTTTCCATTTGCTTTCAGTTTTCCAATTCCGTCAATTCCCGCGAATGTAGCACTGGTGTTTTGTTTAGATCTTGGTAGGTCAAGACAAGTTAGTTGGTTGGTTGGTTTGTTTATTGGTTGGTTGGTTGGTTAAATCAATGGCATATTATTCCTTCTTGGTTTATTTAATGCCAAATACAATTCTTAAAGAATAAAAATTAGACGGAATTAATAGATAGTTCGGTTTTACATGAGAATCAAAATGTTGACGTGGATCTGCTTTGAATTAGAAAAAAAAAAAAAAAAAAAGGTTAAATAAAGTAAAATTTCAAAATTATTTCCGATTGAATAAATCCATGTTACGAATGCATAAAAATGGATGTTATACATGTTAACAAGAATCGCCGATAAGATTTAAAATAGTAATAACTAGAAGTAGAGCCCAATAATTGCCCAGGGATGTAGCAGTAAGAGATAGATCAAAAATCGACCATCATAAAGACTGAAAATAAAATTGACGAAGATTATTGTTTAAGGTTGACGGACACGCATGTCTTTATTAGTTTTTTTTTGTTTTTTTTTTAGTTTTTATTTTTTTTTACGAATCAAATTAAACCCAAACTCAAAAAAAAACATTGTTTTTCAATCGTTATGAGTCTATCGATTGAATAGAATTTTATTATAAACAATTGTCTTGTAAATGGAATTTTTAAAGCATTCTGAATGTAAAAATAAAAAAAAAAAGTGTTGTTGCAAGAAATAAGAAAACACTATCTGCCAAAAAAGTGAAGTTTTGTTGAAATCGGTTGAAAAATGTAGGAAATCCGATCCCATATATAAACGAACACACACACACACACACACACACACACACACACAAACTGGGTTTTTATAATAAGTATAACTTGATATGAGTTGTCTCCCTTTCTTTCTGGCGAGTGATGCCTCTTAATCGTGTTTTCAAATTGATTTCGTGCAAAAACAATTGAGTTTTTCCAATTTTTGGTGCTGTCAGAACCACCGCAAAGTAAATTTACGTAGTTCTGTGAAGTTTTGTTGAAATCGGTTGAAAAATGTAGGAAATCTGATCCAATATATAAACGTACAAACAGACAGACACACACACACACACACACACACAACCTGGGTTTTATAATAAGTATGATTTAAATAAAAACATTGAAAACGTACTACTACTACTACTAATAATAATAATAATAATAAAAAAATTGAACTTTGTTTTTGGTGATTTTCATTTATTTTTATTGTTTCTGTTTCCTTTCAGTTTTCCAATTCCGTCAATTCCCGCGATGTCTCACTTGAGATATTAATAAAGAAATGGAAAAAGGCAAACAGACAACAAGAAAAAGAAGACATCGAAGAGACTCTTTCTGAATATTTTAAGGTGAGTTTTGACATTTGACATTACTCAGTTGACAATATTGAAATGTTCTGTGGAGATCTTTGAAGGACACAGAAAAATATGACTGTCAGATTTGTGTCCAAGACAAGTTCTTTGACTGGTTGGTTGGTTGTGTCGTTAATACAATGACATATCATTCCTTGTTTAATGCCAAATGCAATTCTTAAAGAATAAGAATTAGACGGAATTAATAGACAGTTTGACAGAGGTCCGGTTTTATAGAAAAATTATTAGAAAATCGATAGCACTTCGATTCAGGGTTTCATTTGTGTGATTCCAAATTGGTAAATGAAAGATATTCCACTAGGCCCTGATTCGTTTCTCACATCTTAACGATGTCCGGCAGGGAAAGAGATGGACTTTTGGCTTTTGGGATAATTTGATAGAAACGTAAATTATTTTAGAAAAAAAAAAACATTTTCATTCACTCTTGTTCTAAAACCAGGTTTGAACCACAGGAAATAAAATGAACTATTTTTTTCTTAATAACATATCCTTCCGCACATAGACGATCAAAAAATCCACAATTTCCTTTTCTTTATTATCTGTGAATTACCACGATCTTTTTCTGAGGGCAGTATCGTTCCAGTTGCCTTTTCCTTTATTTTTAATTCAAAGTAGTTCTTATTCTAGATTAGATACCACATAAGACTAGAGAGCTTCAGATGAACCTGCTATTTAACCCATAGCTGGTGGAGATAGGGGAAAGATAGATTCATGCCTTTCCAAATGTATGCCTTTCCTTATATGAAAATGTTTTTTTTCAGACTAGGCTGTTACTTCTCGTTAAATAGGTTCTGCAATGTTTTCTTTTGTCCCTTTTCCCTTTTCTGCCCTAGAGAATTGTATATTTTTCCATGCCTTCTTTTTAAATAATAGTCTTACTATTATTTTTAGAAAATTGTATTTCGACTCTGACTTCCTCATTTTGACCTTTGAGGTCAGCTACAAGAAAACATATGAAGTCGATTTTGATTGGCTAAAACCAGCGTGGGAATGTTAGATAGATAAAGGGATTTCAAGGAGTTAAGATTTACACGTCAAATAATGTAGACGTGTTTATTCGTGTCTGGGAACTTGCCCCCCCCCCACATTTGGGGTGAAGAGCAACTCCACTGTCTAGTTAGAAAAGTTACATGTGGACGTGTTGAATAAAACGGTTAAAATTTCTATGTTTTAGTTCTCCATTACCTCCGAACTAAAAGCAAAAAAGCAATCACCGGCTGTAAGATAGAGAAGGCGATGAAAAGATTAGTGAATCGACCCCAAGAACCCCCCCACCGCCCGCAAGACCGAAGAGGTCATACAACATTCTTTCTTCATTATGTACCGTTTAGTGTCTTTTTTGTTTCCTTTTTCTCTAAAACTTCGTTGTTGCTCACGTGTTCAGTCGATGATATTCTCAGCAGCCTTCTGTAGAACCATATTTCTCTTCAAGTCGCTTCTTCATCTTTGAGGAGATTATCCAGCATTCACTGCCATTTTGGAATACTAATATTGTACAACAGTTCAATGTTCTTTTCTTTGTTTCTGGTGAGATTTTCCCCTTTCTTAATACTTTGAATAGCTTTTGGAAGGCATCTTTCACTATCCCAAAAATATATCATCTAATCATTTTAAATTTTATTTTGACAGGAACGTGATTTCATCAATAACATTTTCCGTGACATTGTCAAAAACGTTACACAGGATAACGAATTGGTCAACAATTTGTTGAGCAACTCCGAAGAAATTACAAACACAGAATGTTATGAAAAGGCAGTCGATCACTTCTATAACGTGTGCTCATCTTACACACATGTAAGTCGAACAAGTTACTTGATCTTGTTTACGCTTGATTTAATTTATTTACTGATTGTTCTAGAATTAATAAATTTAATCAGTTGAAGAGTGTGCAGTTTAGAATTGGACATTCACGGGATATACTGATGGCAAGAGAAGCAGGTGAAACTGTGAGTCAACTACTTAAGAGAGTTGCTTGCCTTAATGGCAGTACAAGAATAGGGCAAGATATTAGAGGGTCACAAATTAATGAAAGCAACAAAAGACAGGAATTCATGTAGAGCTATAATCGTTCACGTCCTCAAAGGACACGGTAGAAGTAAATCGATGGCAAAACAGATACAAAGTGGGATGGAAGTTGTGGAGATCCATGATAGATCAAATCAAGAAGAGACGTGTTTCATAGAAGATGAGGAAGAAGATGAATGAATGGTTGGTTGATTTTGTTCAGCGGCATATCAACAACTCTATGAGTCATTTAATGCTTTTATTGTTTATGTCTGAATATGCACCCACCTATAATACACTAACCATTAATTACCATAGTGTGGTGCTTCTCTACATTTTCAATACTCATGTCCATGCGATAAAAAGCCAATGTTAAAATGGTTATGATGGTTTTGGGAGTTTTTTTGAATGACTGAGGTGTTAGGAAGAGAACATGAGGAGGATAGATATAGGTATATAATATGGACAATTTCTCATATAATAAACAATATTTAGTGAAAAAATAAATTTTGATATCATTTCTAACAATATACTTTCTTTTGAAACAGAGTGAACATATAATGGAACAGCTGAATACATTTGTGAAGTTGTGTAATGAAAAGTTTGAGATTGGACCAATTACAGACGCCATCAACAGTGGGTGCAGTCCCCGTATGTCAAATGTGATTGACTTGAAAATGGTACGTGAATTTGATTTTTCACAAGTTTTTTTTTTTTTTTTTCACGAATCGACCGATACACCCCCTTTCTTTTGCATGTCTCCCAGAAAAAAAAAAATACGGGAGAGAGAGATTTTAGAGAAAAATAATGAAATTATCATTTATTCAAGAAGTACAAGAACTACTTAGATGTATAAAACCTCTACGTTTCAGGGAGATGTAGTGACACTGGCAAATTATATGCCTAATTTGCATAATGTGCAAGAGAAAGTCTATATAACTCGTCACTGAGAATAACTCAAAGAAGACAAGCTTAGAGACTGACTAGTGCTAAATTTCAACTTCAGAATCAGTTTCAAACCATTGTTTTTATTGACAATCCATTTGATGTGATTGCCAGTGTATAAGATGGAGTAAAGGTTGTCGTCAACACTTCCTCTTCTTTTGAATTTGGGACACGTTTAGAGATATGCCAATGCAATAACATTTAATTTTAGTTATGGTCCATGAATTACATGTAGATGGATCTTTGAGTACCAAGAGTGGATATGAACAATATTACAAGTTTTTTTTTCTAGTCTGAATAGAAAGTCCTGGCTTGATTGTTTCTCATGTGTAAATCAAGTGTTTTGTTTTCTGAAAGACTCTATCGAATGGATATTAAAGCGCAAAACTGTTATAAAAACATCCCTAACAAACGAATCCCTGTTTTGAGCAGCGTTAACAGGTATTTCTACAATTTACAGTTAATTCACTTTTTAGTTTAATAAGAGTTATTAAGAAAAATCTGAACATTTCTAGGTTTTTCCTGAAAGCATAAGAACTTTAAGAAAAATCTGATCATTTAAAAAGATTTTTCCTGTTTCAGCATTTTAAAAATTTTCCAAATTTACCGTAGGAGAATTTATTAGCGTCATTTAAATTCCAAATATTTAGTATATATAGTTTTTTAAGTACTATTGATCAGAAAGATAAGATATACTGGTATACCTAGTCTTGAAAGAATTTTTAGTACTACACTTTACGCTTATGCTGTTAAGATTATAGGTTCTAATAATGATTCCTGGTAGGACTTCTAATTCTCTCAGAATCGATTCGTTGTATAGACTGAATTTGTCCGGTGTTACGAATCCATAAAATTATCCTGGTCCTCTTCATGTTAAAAACAATCTCTCTTCATTTTTTAAATAAAAACACTGAAATAATAAAATAATAATAACAAAAAAATTAATAATAATGTTGAAGCTTGAATAAGCATGGAATAATAATAATACAACACAAAATGTACGTAACAAAATGTATTGAAACAATGAAAAAAGTACACAATATTTACAGGTAGTTTTGGTATATTCTTGGGAAGACTGTTCCTGCAGAATGGGTTGACTAAGTCGCAGTCGGGCAGAGTCTCTGAATTCGATTATTCTTTCGTCTTCCGGTACCAACCCATATTTATATGGTCAATTTATGTAAATTAGGTTATCCCAACAAATAATAATAACATTAAACATTGGGTTTTGTGATCTTTATTAATTTTTTATTCTTTCATTTTGCTTTCAGTTCTCCAATTTCGTCAATTTCCGCCATGTGAGAGTAGAGACTTTGATAAGGAACTGGGAAGAGGCAAGATCAGAACAGCAAAAAGAAGACATCAAAAGGAATTTTTCTGAATATTTTAAGGTGAGTTTTGAGATTTGACAATGCTCAATTGACATTGTTGAAGTGTTCTGTTTATATCTTGGCAGGACACGGAAAAATATGACTTTCAGATTTGTGTCCAAGATCAGTTCTTTGGCTGGTTGGTTGGTTGGTTGGTTGGTTGGGTGAGTGGGTGGTTGTATCGTTAATACAATGACATATCATTCCTTGTTCCGTTATTTAATGCCAAATACAATCCTTAAAGGATAAAAATCAAACGAATTATTAGAATCAAAATGCTGACGATGATCTGGTTTGCATTACAGCTAAAAACGGTAGACGTTTTCGGATTTGTATTGGAGTAAAAAAGGATGACATAGGTTTTGTTTTTAAAAAAAACGTAGGCATATGTTATAATATGAGAGTCAAATAGCAGGGCTTCTTAAACTGTTATAAATGGACCCCATAGAGATCCATGTATGGGTTTTGTGGATTAGATGAAAATTAACATTAAAAGTTTAATAACCATTGCACTAGATTCAAAATGGTCGACATCTGTCCAGTTTAGATTAGAATAAAAAATGTAGGCATTTGTTTTTCCTGTTATTTAAAGTTTGATCAGAGGTAATAGTTGTGGTCAGGGAGTATTGAAGGGATATATTTGTGTTGACAGGATGTCATTACTTAAATTAAGTGGTCCGCTTTTGTAGTAATTTGTGTAGATTAACATTTCCCAGAACTTCCTGAAGAGACGATGTTAGTCACAATCGAAAACATTTACATTTATAAAAAAAGTAATTTAGAAGCGGTGATGTCAGTTCTGTTCCCAATATAAACATAATGTCAATTTGAACTCTGGATTCTATTGCGCACTGCATTATTAATATTACTTCCTTTTCCTCTGTATTTTAATTTAAGGTCTCTCAATTGCATTATAAGTATTAATTTCATTCAAAATTGTTTCTTGTTGCCATACAGGATATGACAACACATCTATTATTAATTATAAATGGGGTTTGTGTTCACAATATAAATAGTGTAAATAATGGCAGACGTATTAAAAACATCGGTAAAAATTCGTTGATAGAACCCGTAAGAAACACTTTTGATCCTGGAGTGAGTATAGTTATGTTGCCTCGGGATGTTACAAATGCACGCCTGGGCAATTTGGCATTGTGTAATCGTTGGGAAGCTTGTCTTGCTAAATCAGTTAAGACTGAGTATAGTTATATTGCCGCATTTGTTTTTCCTCTTATTTACAATTTGACCAGAACGAAGTTTGGTTTACAACACTCTTTCTTCTTGATGTATCCTTAGAAATTTCAACAATGATTCTTTGATTTTCCTTTGGAAGGCATCTTTCCCTCTCCCATAAATACATCATTTAATTATTTTGAATTTTATTTTGACAGGAACGTGATTTTATCAATAACATTTTCCGTGACATTGTCAAAAAAGTCACACAGGAAAAGGAATTGGTCGAGAATTTGTTGAACAACTCCGAAGAAATTACAAAGAATGAATGCTATGAAGAAGCAGTCGAGCACTTCCGTCGTGCGTGCTCACCTTACAGTAAGGTAAGTGAAACAAGTTACATTATCTTGTTTACGATTGATTTTATTTGTTTACTCATTTTTCTCGAATTTAATAAATTTAATCAATTAAAAAGTGTGCAGTTTAGAATTGGACATTCACTAAATATACTGATGGCAAAAGAAGCAGGTGAAACTGTGAGTCAACTACTTAAGAGATTTGTGTGCCTGAACCGCAGAACAAGGATAGAGCAAGATAGTAGATGGTCAAATCGTTCGACAAAACATTTTCATTCATTTTCGTTCAGACTAAAAGCAGGTTGGACCGATGGCAAGAGAAGCAGGTGAAACTGTGAGTCAACTACTTAACAGATTTGTGGGCATTAATGGCAGAACAAGGATAGAGCAAGATATTAGAGCGTCAAATCGTTCGACAAAAACATTTTCATTCACTCTTGTTCGGACTAAAAGCAGTTTGGACTGATGACAAGAAAAACAGGTGAAACTGTTTTTAGAGAGCCATGATCGTCCAAGTCTGGAAAAACCTGACTCATAGAGGTGGAAGATGAATGAATGGTTGCTTGGTATTGTCTAGCGGTATATCAACACCTTTATGAGTCATTTAATGTTTTTATTGTTTGCATCTGAACGTGCACCAACGTATAATACACCTACCTTTAAATACCATAAGGTGTCGCTTCTCTACATTTTTAATACTCATGTTCATACAATAAAGACTTAATGTTAAAATGGTTATGATGGTTGAGGTGTGGGAGATGAATGAATGAGGTGGTAGGAAGTGAAGTTTATGAGGACAAGGAGGATATATATAGGTATATAATATTGGCAATTTCTCATAAAATAAAGTATAAACTAAATTTAGTAAAAAATACATTTCTAACAATATTTTCTTTTGCAACAGAGTGTACAAATTTCGGAACACTTGAAAACATTTGGTAATTTGTGTAATGAAGGATTGCACATCACAGACGCTATCAGCAGTGTGTGCAGTCACTATACTCAAATGTGAGTACCTATTTGTCACCTTTTTTTTAGAAAACATCACTGTCTTCTTTGGATTCTGGCGTTCTTAAGTTACTTCAGCATTTCCTGACCTGCCATCACAAGAATTTTTCTACTTCCGGCTTTCGTTCCTCCACTAACGATCACTTACAACGGATATATCAATGATAAAATATCAATGATTATTCTATTTCACACACAATTATTTGTATATAATCCATAAGACGAAGTTTTAGTGCCATAACTAGACGACCTGTAACCCGTGGGGATTACTGAGGTTTCAGGTGATATAACACTGAGTTTGATTAAAACATTAAAAATTGTTTTTTTTTTAATTATGTCTTTGAAAAAAGTTGAAAAAATACTTACTGTATAAAAATCAAATTAACTTAAAAATAATTTAAAATTTGCCAACAGTTTTTTAAACCATATTCATTTGAAAATAATTTTTAATATGCCAAAAATTATTTTACATATTGCTTGTTTAAAGAAAGCTGAAATATAAATAAGTATTCTACAAACAACTGGACGAAACAGCAAAGCGGGATTTCTTTCTGGCTGTCTTTAACCATATTTTCTCTCTTCTTACAATCGATACTTAGTCCTTTCTTCTCGCTTTCCTTTACTAGCTTTTGCATGAGCTCATATAGTTTCCTTTCCTGACCTGTAAATTTAATTGCTATCGCCAGAAGCTTTCTCCTTCAGGCTTTCGTTCCGGCAATAGCCATCACTTACAACGGATATATCAATAATAATATATCAATGATTATCCTATTTCACACCCATTTATTTGTATAAAATCCATAAATCGAATTTTTAGTGCCATAACTGGATGATCTGTGACCTGTAAATATTGCTTGTTTAAAGAAAGGTGATAATAAATTTGATTTACGAAACATTAAAAATTCTTTTTGTCTGTTTTTTAGAAATAAATTAATTAAAAAGTTGGCTGTTTGAAGAAAGTTGAAAAAAATACTTAATGTATAAACAATTTGTATTTTTTTTTTTAAATCTTATTCAATTAAAATATTAAATTAAATCATTAAGCAAAATATTTTTAAATTTGCAAAGGTTTTTTTGAACCATATACACTCACGCAAAATTTTAAATAAAAGAAAATTATTTTACATATTTAAAAATTGAGGGGTTTAAGAAATTTAATCATTATTATTCTACAAACAACGGACGAAACAGCTAAGCGGATCTCTTTTTGATGTCTTTAGAAAGGTGGAAAAATATTTTAATCAAAAGAGAGAGATGTTTGAAGAAAAGAGAGGTGAAATAAAAAGAGGGGTAAAAAACAAAATCATTATTTTATTAAATTATTATTTATTAAATTAAATTATTATGCGCCGGACGGTCGACGCATCACGCAAGCACTCATTATTAAAACATTAAATATTATATATAGTGATTTATAGTGATATAAAAGTATAAATCTTATTATTTGAAAATTAAATCATTGGATAATAGTTAAAATATGGAAATAAAACCCTAATTAATTTTATTAAGAGATTTATCCCCCCACCATTCACCAAAATTAGTATTTCAGAAGATTCTACTGACATAAAGTGCGGAAAGGTTTTCAATTGTTATTATGTATTAAACTGATCCCTATTAAAAAATATATATTTAAAAAATTTTTGGTAAAGAAAAAAAAAAAAAATTATATTAAATTATTATGATAAATTATTAAATTACGTTAAAATTAACGGAACCACGGGGGAAAAAAGCGCACCACACAAGCACGAATCAAAAAAAAAATAACTAATTATATATAGTTTTTATGTAAAATAAAAAAGGAACAAATCTATCCAAGATTTTTTAATTCTTCTTATTGGATAATAGTTAAAAAAAAAGCGCTGTCATTTTTTAAATATGGAAATTTTATTAAAATTTATCCCCAAATGTTAAAAAAATTTGGATTTCAACAAAAATCTACTGGAGAAAAACAACAACAACGGTTTTTGGAATTGTTAAACAACAAAATGGAATTTCAAAAAATCCCTAGAATGCTGAATATAACAAAAAAAACTCAAAGGAAAAACTTTAAAATAGTGAAACTTCAAAATATCAAATTTTTCTATTATGAGTATAATGTTCTTCCATGTACTTCAGAACGTTTGAAATAATGGCTCTCCACAAAATATTCCAGGCTTTTATAGCTCTTAGCAATGTTTGTCTTTTTTGCTATCTCTCTTAAACTATATTCTGGCAAATATTTACAGCATCTCGTTAGATAGATTGCTTTTTCTGTCAACAACAGGCCATTCAACGTGTCCTGTGAGAAACTGCTTTTTTTCCAAACCTTCTTTCCTCATGATGTGTCCTAGAAACTACAATTCTGATATTAAGAATAAGTTTAATTTTTCATTTCATTTTTTGTTCCACAAACGTTGGAAATGCCTGAACACAGTCCAAGACAACCACCATCCTTCTGTAGACGTTTTGTGTTGCCTAAAAAGTCTCTTCTTTTAAACTTGTCCAGAATTGACTGCCGATGATTTTAAGGGGGACTGATGTTCGACATAACATTCCAGAAGACTTTCGTTTGTTTACTTCTTCTTAGAACGAACAAGGATTGCTCTCCAAAAACTGGCAGAGGACTTTGAAGAGCAATATTTGTAAATTTCAAACAATGTCCCTTTTTTTTTCGTCCTCAGTTAAAAAAATCCTAAGACATTTAAATTTTGGTCCTTGAAAAATTTTGGGCATCTCCCTAAATTTTCGAATCTTGGTTTGTTCCTTTGCCTTAAAACCTTTCTGCCCTCTCTCATTGTGGTCGATGCATTGGATGAAATTCTTCCAGTTTCCTTTAAAACATATTGCAAAAATTCCAATAAAAGTTTCCTTTAACTTCGTGTCTACGCCAACAAACATTAAACCCAAAAATAAAATCATTTGCATATCAATATTGTTGATAGGAATTTAAGAAAATTTTAACTGTTTTTTTCAAGAAGTTTAAATCAGCTTGACTAATGGATCCCGATAACCATTAACTATTTCTCTCAGAAATTGAACAAGCTGACTTATTAAAAACGGATAAAACAGCAAAATCCTTAAACTGGGGAAAAAATTAATTTTCCGTTGTTATTAAGTAACAAAAATGGAGCCACCAAAAGCTCAAAGAATTAAAAAATATATAACTTATTTGGAACTGATATGATAGAAAATTTTCTTTAGGATTAAAGGTCGTAGGTCAAAGTGTCGAAAGATAAAAAGTGAACGTCCAACGGTAAAAAAAGTCGAAACAACAAATTCCGATTTTTTCATAATGTCCTTGAAAATGGACAAAATGAAAGCGAATGGAAAAGGACGGTGGACAACGGTATCGAAAGGAACGGAATGTTCCTTTCGTCGCTCTGGACAAAGCAACAAGACGGAAAACTCGAACATGGCGGGTATTCTGAACAAACAGAATAACGAAAGATCACCTACGGTCTAAAAAAATAAGTCCAATAAATACGAACCAACGCGATCAAAATGTCGGTCCCAGATAAAACGACCATATAGTCATGATTTTAAAAAACAAGGGTCAAAGAACATTAAAATTTGAGAGGGCCTATTTTAAAAAGACAAACCATGGTCATGGACCCCGGAATGCCAAGACGCATTCAGAAGATCAAGAAAACTCTCTCTCTCAGACCTATATATATTTATATATATACATCATAGTATATATATATATATATATATATATATATATGGAAAGAGAGAGTTCAAAAATGAGAGGTGAAAAGAGAGATGGGAAGAAATTTTTTTTTATTCATCGGAGACGTTTTATAAGCAAGTTCGCATAAAATGTGGAAAAAAAAGAGAGAGAGAGAGAGGATAGAGAGATGCTAAAGAACAGATATTCTGTTGGAAAGAAATAAATCATTACTTTTAAATTATTATATTATTAAATCATTATTATTTTACGTTTGGTCCCAACTTTGGCTCCACATCAAAAACCCTTACAGATACAAGTGTTTATCCTTGTTAACAAAAGAAGAAATTCATTTATCTACAAATATAGAACTGATATTTCATCAATTCCATGTCAAATCAACAAGGGTTTGACCATCACTTTTAGATTATTGAAAAAGAAAATTAATTTTAAACTGAAAGAGTTAAAGAAAACTATTGTGAACCAGAAACTACCTACACAATAGATCATTCCAGCCATATTAACCTGTCCATCTGAGCATTGAGTCACACCGGGACATCGCTCTCTGGCTCAAATCGACTGTTCACGTACCTTCCTACGTGCCAGGAACTAAATGGTGTCCGTAAAGGGCGGAGTTCCTTTCGAGAGGTAAAACATATATTAACCCGTAATATCAGAATTCAGATTTATTCTATGTATTCAGTAGTTATCAAAGTTTTAACCCATTGCATTTGTGTATTTCAGGTCTCCTGATGATGAAAAAGGTACTGATAAAGATGGCTAGACATCCGATTCCTTCAAGCCGGGATCGAACTCAATCGGATGTCAAGCTATATTAATCAGTAATTCAGATTTATTCTATGTATTCAGTAGTTATCAAAGTTTTTAATCCCATTGCTTTTGTGTATTTCAGGTCTCCTGATGATGAAAGAGGTACTGATAAAGATGGCCAGACATCCGATTCCTTCAAGCCGGGATCGAACTCAATCGGATGTCTAGCTATATTTATCAGTAATTCAGATTTATTCTATGTACTCAGTAGTTATCAAAGTTTTTAATTACATTACATTTGTATATTTTAGGTATCCTGATGAGGTACTGATAAAGATGGCGAGACATCCGATTCCTTCAAGCCGGAGTAATCAAATAAATTGTTATTTTAATGAAACTCTTCAGAACTTTTTTTCGAATGAAGAAAATTATTTTTGTTTTAGAAAAATCTTGGCAATTTTTTTTAATTTTTCCACTTTTACATCAAATTTTTTTTCCTTTTTTATTTCCAAAATTTTTTTTACTTAAAAGTTGAACTTTAAAAACAAAAATTTTTTCCAAACATTGGATTTTTTTAATTGAAAAGATTAATTTCGATTGATATTTTATTATAATTTTTATAATTTATTTTTTTGAATCGTTCCGTTTTTTCATCTATGGTATCTGGAATTATTATCCAAATATCCTGTATATAAGAGATTTATATATAGAGAAATTATATTTAAATATATTCATTAGTATATATATATCAACATATTTTCAAGTCCAAACCTTAGTCTTGCAACCTTTTCTGCTATATTTATGGAATAAACATTTTCTTGATCTTCAAATTCAAATTGGTTATAACTTCAGATGTAAATTTTTAAATGTTCATCTTGCATTGATTTTCGAAAATTAAAATTCAGAAAAGACAATTGGAAAATAAAAAAAGACAGGTTTAAGCCTTTTTCTTATTTTCATCCCAATCTCATCAAAACTCAAACCCTTTCTTGAACTTCAAAATTCAAATGATGATCTGGATGCTTCAAATCTCAACAGAAACCTTCTTTGTCAATGTTCATCTTTCAGAAGACTGGGCTGAAGAAGATGTAGCACCAACATGTCGAAGGAGAAATTGCTAAAAGGATCAAGGGTAAGAAGACCCAGATGGAAAAATAGAGGAGAGCCTTGATCCAGAAAAATCTAATGCAACAGAAAGATTTGTCAATTTCTTCTTTGATTAATGAGTAAAATCCAGAGTCTGCCCAAACCCTGCATGAAATGCTCACTTTGCAGATAGTTGGACGTAAAATAAAACACATTTGGTCATTTTATGGAGTCAACAAGTGAATATGTCGGCTACATGATTAATTATGCAAATCCTTTTTATACGATTTCATATCGCCATGATGTAGCTGACAATTGTCAGTTGAACAGTGATTGCCGTATAGTTTCGTCATTTCTTAATGAGTATCATCTAAAGTCTGCACAAGCCTTGCATGAAATACTCACTGAGCAGATAGTTGAACGTACAGTCAAACATTTGATAGGTGTCAATAGCGGATACGTCGGCTACATCATTAATTATGCAAATCCTTTTTATACGATTTCTTTTCGCCATGATATAGCTGACTATTGTCAGTTGAACAAATATGAAATTGCCGCTGACAGGACTTGTATTTCGGAAATCAGCCCAGCAACGATGAGGATTGAAAAGGTAGTAGAAGATAAAAACGTCTTAGAATTTATATAGTTCTTTCCAATTGTCATCTTTCACATATATCCTCATATAATTCAAACGTTATACTTGTGGCTCATGTAACAACCGCCTTCAGTAACACTCTACTTTGAGTGGCTCTTGGGCCTTGTATAGGGTGAAGATTAAAAAAAAATAATCCGAACAGGGATTGCCGTATATAATCAGGTAGAGTGATAGTTTCGCCATTTCTTAATGAGTATCATCTAAAGTCTACACAAGCCCTGCATGAAATACTCACTTTGCAGATAGTTAGACATAAAGTCAAACAGAGTCGGACATTTGATAGGTGTCAATAGCGAATATGTCGGCTACATCATTAGTTATACAAATACTTTTTATACGATTTCTTTTCGCCATGATGTATTATCAATTGAACAAATGTGAAGTTGGTACTTTTTCATGAAGAACTTTTATTTCGAAAAATCATGAAGAATTGAAGAGGAGGCAGAAGACAAAATGACCCTTTTCAGTGCCATTTCCTGAAAGTCAAACCCAGCAATAGCATGTTTAATATTGTTTATTGGGTTAAAATTATAAAAAGTTGAAACAATTATGTAATTAATAAATACATTTAAAATACTATAAAATTTAATAATAAAATAATTATCATAATAACAATTAATAATAATAAAATGAAAAATATATTAAAAAATATAAATTAATAATAATTAAATTAGCATCACATTTCATAAATTGTTAAGCTACCTCTATCATAGTATATCATCTGTTATTAAATTTAAAAATTAAATTTAAGAAAATTTTATAGTATTTTTAATTTTTTATAAACTTTTTTCGAAACTTCGAAAGGTAAATAAAAGTCAATAACATAGATAATTGCTGAAAATATGTTAATTTGCAAAAAAATTACTAGGTAGCTAAAACCAAAAAAAAATGCTTTCACTTAGATTTCGTAAATTTATGTCAATTCCTATCATCCATACTAGCTGTCATCACCTCGGAACTTATTGATACATCAATTAAGATGAAAGAAACAGGACCCGTCTTGTATATTACTTTTCTATGCTATAAGTAAGAAATTTTTTTTTTTCAAATCAGATTAATTTAACATTAAATTTGTTAATTTTAATCAAATAACGTGGCACAAATATATATTTTATTCTAGAAGATTTTAAAACCGATAATTTTGTTTTGTTTACAAGTTTCTTTAAACTTAAGAAAACCCGCTTTTAAGAAATTTGTTTTAAATCGAACAATCTATATAATTTAATGTTGAAATACACCAGAATATTTTATTGGAAATAGAGTCTGCCATATACCAAAAAAATATGGAGACAAATTGTTAATTCTTTGTAGAAGATGGCACGAATATCGAACCATCTGACATTTCACACACATGCAGAGACACACACTCATCCCTTCAGGCATGGCACCAAGATATATATATCAATATATATAGTTCGTCGGGTCGCAGAGAAAGCAGGACACGCCCTATTTATGAGAATCCAGTACCCCGTTGGATAAAACAACGACTTTCAAAACTCATATCTCACAGACGCTCGAGGTTTCTTCAACAGAATTTCTAATGAAGAAAAATAGATATAAGATCCAAAATTATTTTTGTAAATTTTAGAATGAATTTGATGTATATATAGGCTATATAATATAAAAATTAAATAGATTGAATATATATAGGTGACGCACAAGGTCCATCAACATTTGAAAGGAGTAGTCAACATCAGCCAATATCAGCTGAGTGCCACTGAGGAATAGTCAAAAAAAAAGGGTCTCAACTTCGCCACAACCATCAGGCGAGTGCCATTCTTGGACATCATTACCAGCTGTCATCAGGTGGCCTTGAACACCCCGATCAGGCGGATGAACTGAAATGGAAAGTGAGATAGACCTGGGAGAGAGCCAATGCCCAGGTCTAACTATAAACAAAACTGGAGAGGTTAATGATTGATCCCAAAGGAGAACAAAACATCATCATACTTGCGGCTGACAATGGTAATGCGACTGTAGTGAATGGATAAATTAGATTATACAAGAAAACTTTAAGACCTCATTATTTTGTTTACAGCCTTAAACTTAAAAAATGATCCTACTATGAAAACGGAACGCAACCTAGTACCAGATCCTAATCAAGAACAAGTATCACTTCGCACCTCAGATAACAATTATAGGCAGTTATCGCAGCGTTACATCAGAGCTAATCACAAAGGATCTGGTCTAAGATTCATCAAGACGCTATTCTGCAAAAATTGTTAGACACTTCATACTATCTCTCCCACCCTGTGAGTCCCCCTTGTAGATATAATTGACCCATTACTGTGTGTAAGCTATCCTTCATATGTCCGAAACTCCGCCCATATAAAGGATAATCAAAGATGCTCCCATCCCCCTCAACCAGATGGTGAGCTTGGACGTGGTGAGTTTGTTCACCAAGGTAACACGGAGGAGGCACTCTCAAAAATCAGAGATAGATTGACCATCTGACTCTTCCCTAGAAGAACACCGACCAGTATTCCAATAGATAATCTGATGGAGATGTTGACTTTCTGTACAATTCAACAAACTTAAAGAATGGGATCACATATTCTGGATGAGGGCTTAGCTCCTGGCCGATTAAGCACCAGCAATAAATTATATATAAAATACCAGTTTGAGGAAATGACATTAGAGTCTATAACAGCAAAAATGTATATGGTTACTGGTGTAGATGACACCTTCATACATTAGGTTTATAATACCAGGAAGATGTCAGATTCTAAGGACCATGGCAACTCAATAAGACCTTCGATAGATCAGTTCACAATGCCCAAAGAGAGTAACAACAATACTCTCATTCCTGGATGTTCTAATATCTTTCAACAGAAAATGGGTTTAAGATATCTGTATACCGTAAACAGGCATTCAACTGGACAGTACCTCTATTTCAACTCCCATCATCCATACAGCGTAAAGAAAGGGATCTTTCGACATACAACACCGAGCAAAAGTCGGGCGTGGTGACCCCGAGACGTTGTGATAAAGAATTGGACAAATAAGTGAGTACCCTAGTCCGAATATTGGACAACTATCCTGGTAATGTCAGCAGCCCCCAAAACTTGGGAAATAGGCGGGTACAAAGGAGGAGGACAAAAACTTCAAGAAACAATCTGCCTGTCTTATGAAAATTAATATCAGAGAAAATACAAAAATCTACGGTCCACTTAACATCAGGACAAAAATCAAAATAGACGACACTTCATATATTAGTTGAATAAGACCCGCCCATAGAGGTGAACATTATTAAAGACTGTGTGTACGCTGATCCCGTGCAGCTGCGGAAAGGAATATAAAGGAAACCCAGGCCGCCCCCTCAAGGTGTGTGTGTGTGTGTGTGTGTTGTGTGACGTGGGTGTAGTGTGTGTGTGTGTGGCTGACCATATATTGGAGAGAGAAGGGAGATCACCGCCCTCTGTTTCAACATCAAACTTTATAGACAGGAGCACCATTGAAACTCTGACAAACTTAAGGAATCAGCACATATGATTGACCACAAATATCCCCTGAGCCGACCACATAGAAATAAATACAATGAGAACCAGTAATAAGGAGGCCAGAGAAAAGCAATGATAACATCAAAAACCAATATTGTAATGGTAAAAATGGTTGTGTGAAGACATTGTGTTTGTAATGTGTGTGTGTGTGTTACACATGGCACTGTGGATAAAGGCGTTGGTTAGATCCAGTGACAGGACCCAAAGAGTTTTTTTTTGTTCAATACCCGGTTAAGGCAGTGGAGAACTTTCATTCAGGGAA
This sequence comes from Acanthosepion pharaonis, assembly GCA_903632075.3. Classification (NCBI taxonomy): domain Eukaryota; kingdom Metazoa; phylum Mollusca; class Cephalopoda; order Sepiida; family Sepiidae; genus Acanthosepion; species Acanthosepion pharaonis. The sequence goes on along the minus strand of CAHIKZ030001512.1, from coordinate 373,603 downwards.
ATTTAACAGGAGATTTATGATAGCTGATTTTTTAAAATGGCACGTTCAACTAGAACAGTCTACCCCAGTGAGCGAAAACAAGGGTTGTTTGTTTTGACATTCCAAAAACCTGAAAAAGGCCGGAATGTAAAAATCCGAAACAATGTGATAAATTTGGCAAAAGATTTTCAGTCTTTATAATGGTAAATAGTGTCCATAATACCTCATCCCCAAGCAATATAGACAGATAGGTTTATAATACCCAGAAATTATACACTATGTGCTAAATACACATGGCAAGTGGAAAAAGGCATTGGTTAGATCCAGTGACAGGACTTTTTACATGCTGTAAGTAAATATAGTTTTATTTTTAAAGATTTTTTAACTTTAAATTTTTTTTTTTATTCAAATTCATAAATTAAGAAAATGGTAGCTTTTAAGAAAATTTTTTTTTAAATTAAAAATTCTTAAAAAAGTTGATAATTCGATCTATATAATTTATATTTGAAATACACCAGAATATTTTACTTACTGAAATAGTAAATTTAATCATTTAGCTTTCAATTAAAGCTAAATGAAATCTTCAAGAATGCTTTTTCATTTGTAAAATATCATTTTAAACCTTAGTTATCGAAAATTTATACCAAAAAGTGGAGGTACTAAAATCTAATTAGTAAAATGTCTTGTTTGTTTTTCTCCAGAATTTAAGATTCTGATTATTACTGTGATACGGATCAGATATCGTAAATATGTGTGCAGCTTATCTTTTATATCATACATAAACAACTTATCCAAAGAATTAAATAGAAATGTTAATGGAGAAATCACTTCGCTAACAGCATTTCATGAGACATTAATTTACTATCAACTCCTTGAATAATAAGATCTTTTATATTCGAGTTGTTGTCAGATGGAAGACACATGCCAAGTACTTTCGACAATTTAAAATTGGCATGTTGAGTCTTAAGAATTTAAGATTTTGTTTATTACTATACTGCGGATCTGATGGCGTAAATATATTAAATTGTGCAGATTATATTCCATATCATAAACAAACAATTTATACAAAGAATTAATAGCAATGTGGATGTGATTGATGGCGAAATCCCTTCACTAACAAACTTTAATGAGACATTAACTTACTATCAATTCCTTGAATAATAAGATAATTATATTTGAATTGTTGTCAAGAGGAAGCCACATGCCAAATACTTTCGACAATTTCAAATTGTCACCTTATTTTCTTAAATATAAGGCTATACAAAGGCGAAATATGTGTAGATTGAAAAGGTCTTAGTTTAATCTAATTAGTAGAGTAAATATGTCTAAGAATTTGCACAGAAATTAAGATTCTTTTATTATTGTGCTGAGGATCTGATGTAGTAAATATTACAAAGAATTAAATTGCAATGTTATTGTGATTAATGGCGAAATTACTTCGCTAACACAATTTGATTAGATATTAACTTACTATTAATACTATTGAATAATAAGTTCCTTATATTCGAGTTATTGTTAGATGGAAGACACATGCCAAGTTTTTTTGACAATTTAAAATTATCATCTTCAGGACGCAATTTTCTAATATATAGCCAAATAATAAGACGGAATATGTGTAGATCGAAAGATGTTTTTTTTAATCATGCTATTTATTGAGAGTTAAATATTTATTTGGGAGCATGCGATGTCGCGTCACTAGGGTTTTTATTCAAATCCATCAAGAAATTTCTTTGAATTTTGAAAGTAAGAAATCACCGAATTATTTTCCTTATATGTAACTGTTAAATTGAAATAAACTTAGTATAATCAAATTAGTAGAGAAAGCATGCGTTAGTAGATTTCCACAGAATTTAGGATTTTGATTATTACTGTACTGCGGATCTGATGTCGTAAATATATTAAGAGTGTGCAGCTTATATTTTATATCATAAAGAAACAATTTTACAAAAACTTAAATTGCAATGTTAATGTGATTAATGGCGAAATTACTTCTCTAACAGAATTTGATCAGACGTTAACTTAATTTTAGTACTATTCGATTTATTGTTAGATGAAAGAGACATGCCAAGTACTTTCGAAAATTTCAAACTGTCATCTTCAGGGCGCAATTTTCTTATATCTATGCAAATACTAAGACGAAATAAGTGTAGCAAGTACTATTAGTGCGAGTATTATTCAAGGCATCTGTCACCAGCATTGTTTAACAGCGTATTATAGTCGTATCTGCGAGTACAAAGTCCCTACAACAATGAGCATTACGAACACACAAGGAGTATCGGTTGATAGCACAATAGTTGGCAATGAGTGTTCGTTGACATCACAAAACAAAGTTTCAAATGTGGTCTTGATAGTATTTATTTCTTCTATTTCATTCACTAAAATAATATCGTATTCGTAGCGGACGTATATTTTAGTTCTACAGACGTGTTTAAATATCTTGTTTTCTATATCGAACGTGTAATAATTGGAGAAGCATTGGCTGAGTGGATTTATTTTTGCTTTTTAATTTGGTGCATGGGTTATATGTATGTTTCTAGATTTATAGGCATGATTGTTTTTAGAACGCAGAACATTGTGGTCGTGTTTGTAGTTAATATTATTGAGTGTTGGCTTTTTCTTTTTATTATTAAGGCTTCCATTATTTTTAATCTTTTTTTTACAGGTGGATTAGGTTATTATGTTTGTATTTTCTACTAGTATGTTTCGGATGGAATCAGGTAAGTTTGTGTGCGTGTTTAAATCGATTCTAATGGAGCTATGGTCAGATAGGTGTAATGTTAGGCGTCTGGATAGGCATGTAGTAGTGTGACCAATGTAAATATTTATGAATTCAGTTTGATCATGAACACAATTCCTTAAGCGGCATTTGAACTCTTAAATGTTCGTTCGTTGTAATTTTTATTTTGCTGGTGTGCCGTTATTTTTTTTAGGATAAGGTAATCTATCTTAATTTTTTTTTAATAGATAATCAATTTGATTTTTTTTTTATTCGGGTCAATTGGGCTATTGTATTTCTTTATGAGATTTCTAAGTGAATATTCATCTTGTTTATAGTTGACGTACATTTTGCTTTTGTAGAAAATATTTGTTATATTTGACTCTCGGTGGAAAGAAATAGTTTAATTTTGTGGTCTATAAGGTGGTTAGGGAAGCCATTGTTAATTAGTGTCTGTTTTGCATTGTTGAGTTCTTTAATGAAGAGTAGGCAAGAGGATGAATTCTGGAGTGATCGTTTTATCACTGCTATTTTGTATCTGGGTGGGGATTCACTCTTAAAGTTAAGGTTGTAATAGTTTCTGTTAGAGTTTTTTTTATATAATGAACTGGTTAAAGTGTTGTTACTTTATACAACGAGAAAGTCTAAGAATGGGAGTTTATTTTTGACTAAGTTCCTGGGTAAAGATTTGTTTCAAATGTGGTCATCATAGTCTCTATTTCATTTGTGTTATTCGATAAAATAAAAAATATCGTCTACGAAGAGGACATATATTTTAGATTTACAAACTTGTTTAAATATCATGTTTTCTACATCGGACATGTAATAATTGGAGAAGGACGGGCCGAGTGGATTACTCATACTAACACCATTGGTTTGGATGTAAATGTTGCCATTTTGGTCATAGAATGGTACTTTAGTTATGCATGCAAGTAGTATTGTTTTGAGAATAAATGGTTTGATGGCTGGCAGAGAGATAAAATTATTAATGTATACAGAACTTAGGATAATGTCAGTGGTTTGATCGACGAGGACGTTTCTGAATAAATTTTCGACCTCAAAGAAAAAGCCAACGCTCAATAATATTAACTACGAAGACGGCCACAATGTACTGACTGTGTTCGGAAAAATAAAAAATTCCTATAACTCTAGATACATACACACAACCCATACATCCAATTAAAAAACTAAAACTAAAATCATTTTTTATAATGACTAAAACTATAACTGAAAGCGTTCGGAATTACAAAACATTTAGACAATTTCTACACATTCTGTGTCCAGAAAAGTAAACGCTTGTACGAACACAAGAAAGATGTGAATAAAAAGCTTAATCGCAGTACCTTGTCTGTCGTCATTAATGAAACATATATATATATATATATATAAATGGCAGTAAGAAATGACATAATGAAAACAACATTACGTATGCTGCCACATACCAATATCACTGAATGGGAACGGTCGGCCGTTGGCGCGCTGACACATAGAGATGACTTAGTGATAACACAGACTGGCAAAGATGGTGCTACATTGATCTGGGGAATGAAAGAATACCTTAACAGGGGCCAACAATAAGCTAGCCGACAAAAACATCTACAAAAGCCCAACCACAGACCCTCTCCCTAAATACACCAAAAATTAAAAAGCTCTCTAAAAATGGTGCTTCAAAATAAACTAATTGACAAGGCAAAATGCACAAAAACAACAACCCAGGAAGGCCGGTCATTTCATCATTTAACTGCTATACAACTAAAATATCCAAACATGTAGACAACTACATACAGCCCCTACCCAAGGAAGTAAAATCCTACATCAGAGACACAATAAACCTACTAAGCATAATTAATCATATACAAACAGTGCCAGAAAATGCTACCCTAGTAAACATGGACGTAAGATCATTTTATTCAAACATCAAACATATCGCCCTGAAGAAGAAGTCAGAACCCCCTCTCTCCTTATTTCGCTAATTCTTCACCAGGGTCTCTTTCTCTTTTTCACCTTCCTTTTTACTTCGTGCGCATTCCACCTCAATAGGAGTGAGGTAAATCTCTTTTTCTTCTTCATTTCAGCGACAAGATGTAAGCTCCCAGAGGATCAGCGTTTCCCATTTCTAGGAAAATGTTATGAACATTACAAACATTCACCAAATAACAAACACAATGTTCCCACACACATAAATATTATGTCTATGTGTCTTGTAATTTGTTTAATACATATTTGTTGATATATATATATATATATATATATATATATATATATATATATAAGCTTGTTTGTCTTCTTTCATCTTCAGGTTGGACAAATTAAGTTCGCCAATTTTCATGTAGTTGGACCTTTTAATATTCTACCAGGAGTTACCCACGTGTTTCTAATACAACCACACGTAAATACACACCCGGTCATCTAAAAACAAGACCCCCCCGCATCCTCATAGAAGTATTCATAAAACATGAATCATGAACAAATTCTTACACTGAATCCTTTGGATTTCAATGAAAAACACCACCTACAAGTTAGTGGATATGTCATGGGCACCGTTGCAGCTCCATCATATGCCCCAATCTTCATGGGAAATCTAAAGAAACCCATATTTACCCCCTTCATCGGTAACGACTTCATATTCTATGCAAAGATATATCGATGGTATCTTCTTTATACACATGGGCAGTGAGGAGAAACTCATTGAATTCCTTATGACCCTAAACACGTTACACAACTCCATTAAGTTCGACCATGAAAAATCAACGAGATCGGTACCATTTTTAGACACCCGCATCTACATCGATAAAAACAGAAAACTACAAACGACACTAAGCAATAAAATCACCGACACCCAAACTATATACATAATAAGTCTTCCTAACCAAAACACCTCAACACTTCTTTAGAAATTGCTTTGTTTACGTTTGGATACGAAAATAAGTAGACGTGAAATTTCCAGAATCTATGACGAGAAGGATTTCGCTTGAAGACATTATTCAGACTTTCTTGGTCAGTAAAAGGTCGTAGTTTAAAGTAAGATGGATCTAACGGTGGTCTCCCCTGATCAGGTGTACGCATGTTCGACACTTGCCGGAGAGAGCATAGTTTTTCTTTCATAAGATTTCGAAAAAATTCAGAACTGTAGAAGAAAAACGCTGTTTAATAAATAAACGGGGAGTTTTCACTCAGATATGAGTTTAGCTTTCCGCTACCACTTTTACATCAATGTCGATTTTCGGGCTAAAAGCGGCTCACAGCTTCATACATGTTTCTGAAAACCTTAACTTCTCATTGGACAATATATATTAAAATTATCACGTATATCTTCACGTACATTGTTCTCAATAAGCAACACAAAATATATCAGGCTCCAGACTGAGTTTTGTAAGGCGCTTTCTGAGTGGTTAACAAATATTAAAAAAAACAATTTACCTGCTCACCACTACATCCGAGTAACATCATCCTAGTTTTTGATCTGACAAAAAAACAATGCTCTCAGGATACTATCACGTGATTAAAAAACATATAAATTGAAGGTACGAGCAAACACAGTCAGTGAGAATTTACGACGACTAGCATTTGCTAAACGAGTTCGCGACGCTTGTATCATTACTGCAGCGAAGTACAAAGTTAGAACCTCAAGTTCTTCAACATAAAATAGCTTCACTGAAATTCAAGCTACAATTTCAACGAAACAACTCACTCACCAACTTCTGCAACTTACTAAAACTTATTCAATTACTTTATTGAATCTTACGAAACTTACGTACAAACACTTACGAACAATACTTTCAGCTACGAGCAACGAAAACAAATTAGCCATTAAATTTCTCCAAATTTCTGTGAAGCTAAAGGTTTATCAACATATTTTCAGCTTTACAAGATTCTTTAAAATCTTTGTCAGTGAACATTTTGAGCGACAAGATAATTCAATTTTTTGTGAGCTCAGGTAAAAATATATTTTAGTAGAAAAACTTTAGCCAAGTCAAAGGGAAGTAACTCATATTAATAGTTATTGTAAAACTGTTGTCATTTATAAATATAAATATTGTACCTGTTATGAAAAGTTATTTTCTTGATTCTTTCTCTTGTTTGCTTTTTGTTTGCTTACACATTCATAAAGTAAAAAAAATGTGCGGGTTGATTTATGCCGTCAATACCACTACATAAAATGGTGACCCCGAATACGAATGTGCGTGGAAAAGTATTTAAGAGACTTACTTAGATTTCACATTGGCAACTCTGACGTTTGTACCGACGTTTAAAAATTTGAATCACCACATTAGACCCAACTTAACTGGTATCCTAACTCCGCGTCGAAGAGATATTAGCATTATGGCTGATCAAACTGATGCACACATAGAAGCTGCAATAACTGTTAATTTGCCAGCTTACAACAATGTCAATATTCAAGTTTGGTTCGCACAGTTAACTGCTATATTCAACGCAAAGAGGATAACTTCCCAAACTTCCCGATATGCCTACGTTGTAGAGAAGCTACCGGCGGAGGTATCGATTGAGGTTTCGGATCTCCTGGATGAGATGCCATCTGATAAACCTTATGATACCCTAAAAGAAGCTATACTCCATAGAACTGGTCAATCTGAGGAACAAAATCTGCGTGACCTCTTTAATAACCAAAGCTTCGGACAAAGTAAACCGTCACAACTTCTGCGTAAAATGCGGGTATTATTAGGAAGCAACCCAATGTCTGACACAGTGTTAAGACAGCTTTGGTTGGACAAGCTTCACGTGAACACCATCCAAATTTTACGAACGTACTTGAGTTTCGTAAGATTCAGTAACGTGATTGAATAGTTTTAGTAAGTTGCAGAAGTTGGTGAATGAGTTGTTTAGTTGAAATTGTAGCTTGAATTTCAGTGAAGTTATTTCATGTTAAAGAATTTGAGGTTCTGACTTTGTACTTCGCTGCAGTAATGATACAAGCGTCGTGAACTCGTTTAGCAAATTTCGAACAATACTTTCAACTACGAACAACGAAAACAACTTCTCCAACCTCTTTAAAGCTAAAAGTTTATCAACATATTTTCAGCTTTAAACTCACTTTCAGTGAACATTTTGAGCGACAAAATAATTCAACTTTTTGTGAGCCCAGGTAAAAAAATATTTTAGTAGTAAAGAGTTTAAACCAGTCAAAGGGACGTAACTCATATTAATAGCTACTGTAAAACTGTTGTGAAAAGTTATTTTCTTGTGTTCTTTCTCTTGTTTGCTTTTTGTTTTCTTACACATTCGTAAATTTAAAAAATGTGCGGGTTGATTTATGCCGTGAATACCACTACAAATATATCTATTCCGACTTGATAAATAAATTTATATAAATAAATGATGGTCGCTGATAAAAACTGTTGCTATGTTTTTGCATAGCAACTAAGCAAAGTAAATTTACTAATAGATAAATAGTAAATTTACTGATAAAAATTTTAATGCGAGAAAGTGTATTTTATGTTCAATTAGCGAACTGTTGTTGGGTGTGGAATTACCCACAACGTAATGGGTGCTGAGATGGTGTAGGTTTTTAATAACAGCTTTCACCTCAGTCTATGAGGTCTGTCAAATATCATTTAACAATTCACTTCCTCTCTTGTGATTGCCGTGACACTTCAGGGCGTGGGCGTTCACAGCTCTTCACAACTTCCTTCTCCTTAGCAATATTTGTCCCCTTGCTAAACCTCTCACTACCCTCATTCCATCATCCATTCAAACAACTCATCAGGTAGTTGGCTCGCAAACTTCCCCTGTCGCTTTTGCTTCCCATGTATCCTGTGGGTGTCAAATTCTCCAAGCCCTCATCCTCATTATATGACCAAAAAAGTTTTCTAAAGTGGTGGTAATTCGTTCCATAAAGGTTATTTTAATGAATACTTTTATAATTAAGATTTGTTGCTTAGCTGGAAAA
>CAHIKZ030001512.1:50000-360000 GCA_903632075.3 Acanthosepion pharaonis | reverse complement strand
AAAAATATTTTAAGTGAATAAGACTAACAAATACGAGTTGTTTACACAGTAAGTATTTTTTTTTCTTTTTTTTCAAAGACATAATTAAAAAGAAAAGTAATTTTTAATGTTTCAATCAAACTCAGTGTTATATCACTTGAAACCTCAGTAACCCCACGGGTTACAGGTCGTCTAGTTATGGCACTAAAAATTCGTCTTATGGATTATATACAAATAAATGTGTGCGAAATAGAATAATCATTAATATATTATTATTGATATATCCGTTGTAAGTGATGGTTAGTGGAGGAACGGAAGCCGGAAGTAGAAAAATTCTTGTGATAGCAGGTCAGGAAATGCTGAAGTAACTTAAAAACGCCAGAAGCCAAAGAAGACAGTGATGTTTTTCTAAAAAAAAAAGGTGACAAATAGGTACTCACAGTTGAGTATAGTGACTGCACACACTGCTGATAGCGTCTGTGATGTGCAATCCTTCATTACACAAATTTCCAAATGTTTTCAAGTGTTCCGAAATTTGTACACTCTGTTGCAAAAGAAAATATTGTTAGAAATGTATTTTTTTACTAAATTTAGTCGATACTTTATTTTATGAGAAATTGCCAATATTATATACCTATATCTATCCTCCTTGTCCTCATAAACTTCACTTCCTACCACCTCAGTCTTTTATCGCATGGACATGAGTATTGAAAATGTAGAGAAGCACCACACTATGGTAATTAAAGGTTAGTGTATTATAGGTGGGTGCATATTCAGATATAAAAATAAAACCATTAAATGACTCATAGAGTTGTTGATATGCCGCTGAACAAAATCAACCAACCAACCATTCATTCATCTTCCTCCTCATCTTCAATGAAACACGTCTCTTCTTGACTTGATCTATCATGGATATCCACAACTTCCATCCCACTTTGTATCTGTTTTGCCATCGATTTACTTCTACCGTGTCCTTTGAGGACGTGAACGATTATAGCTCTACATGAATTCCTGTCTTTTGTTGCTTTCAGTAATTTGTGACCCTCTAATATCTTGCTCTATCCTTGTACTGCCATTAAGGCAAGCAACACTCTTAAGTAATTGACTCACAGTTTCACCTGCTTCTCTTGCCATCAGTATATTTAGTGAATGTCCAATTCTAAACTGCACACTCTTCAATTGATTAATTCTAGAACAATCAGTAAATAAATTAAATCAAGCGAAAACAATATCAGGTAATTTGTTCGACTTACGTGTGTGTAAGATGAGCACACATTATAGAAGTGGTCGATTGCTTTTTCATAGCATTCTGTGTTTGTAATTTTTTCGGAGTTGCTCAACAAATTCTTGACTAATTCGTTTTCCTGTGTAACGTTTTTGACAATGTCGTGGAAAATGTTATTGATGAAATCACGTTCCTGTCAAAATAAAATTTAAAATCATTAGATGATATATTCATGGGATAGTGAAAGAGCCTTCCAAAAGCTATTCAAAGTATTAAGAAAGAGGAAAATTTCATCAATAAAAATTCGAAAAGAACATTGAACTGTTGTACAATATTAGTATTCCAAAATGGCAGTGAATGCTGGATAATCTCCTCAAAGATGAAGAAGAGACTTGAAGAGAAATATGGTTCTACAGAAGGCTGCTGAGAATATCATCGACTGAACACGTGAGCAACGACGAAGTTTTAGAGAAAAGGGAGACAAAAAGACACTAAAAGATACATAATGAAGAAAGAGTGTTGTATGACCCCTTCGCTCTTGCGGGGTGGGGGTTCTTGGGGTCGATTCACTAATCTTGTCATCGCCTTCTTTATCTTACAGCCGGTGATTGCTTTTTTGCTTTTAGTTCGGAGGTAATGGAGAACTAAAACATAGAAATTTTAACCGTTTTATTCAACACGTCCACATGTACCTTTTCTAACTAGACAGTGGGGTTGCTCTTTCACCCCCAACTGGGGGGGGGCAAGTTCCTAGACACGAATAAACACGTCTACATTATTTGACGTGTAAATCTTAACTCCTTGAAATCCCTTTATCTATCTAACATTCCCACGCTAGTTTTAGCCAATCAAAATCGACTTCATATGTTTTCTTGTACCTGACCTCAAAGGTCAAAATGAGGAAGTCAGAGACGAAATACAATTCTCTAAAAAGTAATAGTCTAGACTATTATTTAAAAAGAAGGCATGGAAAATATGATACTCACAGGACAGATTCTGGGAGAGAGGGACAAAAGAAAACAGTACAGAACCTACTTAACGAGAAGTAACAGCCTAGTCTGTTGCAAACATTTTAGTATAAGGAAAGGCATGAATCCACCTTTCCCCTATCTCCACCAGCCATGGGTTAAATAACAGGTTCATCAGAAGCTCTCTAGTCTTATGTGGTATCTAATCTAGAATAAGAACTACTTTGAATTAAAAATAAAGGAAAAGGCAACTGGAACGATACTGCCCTTTCTCAAAAGATCGTGGTAATTCACAGATAATAAAGAAAAGGAAACCGTGGATAGTCATGATCGTCTATGTGCGGAAGGATATGTCATTAAGAAAAAAATAGTTCATTTTATTTCCTGTGGTTCAACCTGATTTTAGCCCGAACAAGAGTGAATGAAAATGTTTTTTTTTTTCTCAAATGATTTACGTTTCTATCAAATTATCCCAAAAGCCAAAAGTCCATCTCTTTCCCTGCCGGACATCGTTAAGATGTGAGAAACGAATCAGGGCCTGGTGGAATATCTTTCATTTACCAAAAAGGAACGACGCAAATGAAACACTGTACCTAGAAAGTGCTATCGATTTATGTTTCTCTCAAATTATCCGAAATGTGAAAAGTTCATCTTTTTCTATGCCGAACATAATTAAGATGTGAGAAACGAAACAAAGCCTACTGGACTATCTTTCATTTACCAAATTGAAATCACACAAATGAAACCCTGGATCGAAGTGCTATCGATTTTCTACTAATGTTTCTATAAAACCGGACCTCTGTCAAACTGTCTATTAATTCCGTCTGATTTTTATCCTTTATGAATTGTATTTGCCATTAAATAACCCAACAAGGAATGATATGTCATTGTATTAACGACACAACCAACCAACCGGCCAAGAACTTATCATGGACAAAAATCTGATAGTCATATTTTTCTGTGTACTTCAAAGATCTCAACAGAACATTTCAATATTGTCAACTGAGTAATGTCAAATGTCAAAACTCACCTTAAAATATTCAGAAAGAGTCCCTTTAATGTCTTCTTTTTCCTGTCGTCTGCTTGCCTTTTTCCCATCTCTTTATTAATATCTCCAGTGAGACATCGCTGGAATTGACGGAATCGGAAAACTGAAAGGAAACAAACAAAAAAAAAAATAAATGAAAATCACCAAACACAATGTTTAATTTTTATTATTATTATTATTATTATTATTATTATTATTATTATTATTATTATTATTATCAATACGTTTTCAATGTTTTTATTTAAATTATTACTATCTTCTCCTTATCGTCAATAACATCAATTTTTTATGGATTTGTATCACCGAACTTATTCAATCCGAAATAAGTTTCCCTTCCTTTAATCTAGTCTACCTTTTTTTTTTACTCTAATGCAAACCAGATCCATGTCAACATTTTGATTCTCATATAAAACCGAACTGTCTATTAATTCCGTTTGATTTTTATTCTTTAAGAATTGTATTTGGCATTAAATAAACCAAGAAGGAATAATGTCATTGATTTAACCAACCAACCAACCAATAAACAAACCAACCAGCCAACCAACTTGTCTTGACCTACCAAGATCTAAACAAAACACCAGTGCCACATTCGCAGTAATTGACGGAATTGGAGAACTGAAAGCAAATGGAAAGAATTTTAAAAAAAATGAATGAAAATCATCAAACATAGACTTTAATCCATTATTATTATTATTATTATTAGTTTTTTAGTGTTTTTCTTTAACTTTTTACTGTATCATACTTATCGGCGATTCTTGGTAACATGTAAAGGACCAGGATATTTTTAATGGATTCGTAACAGCGAATAAATTCAGCTTATAGAGCGAAGCGACTCTGAGAGAATTAGAAGCCCAACCAAGAATCATTATTAGAGGTTATAATCTTAACAACATAAGATATACAAATGACACAGTTTTGATCGCTGTCACGGAAAGAAAAGTACAAATAATTTTAGAGAAGTTAGTGAAGGAAAGCGAGAAGAAAGGACTAAACATCAGCTACAAGAAGACAGAATGCATGGTTGTTAGCAAAAGGGGCATCCCCAAACCCAAATTACAAAGTGGGGATAAGTACAAATATTTAAATATCTGTGAACTGTTTTAACAGCGGACGGAAAAGGCAACACTGAAATCCGAACTCGCATTAGGATAGACAATGATGCTTTCTAAAAGCTAAGCAAAGTATTTAGAAACAGATAAATCTTCGTTAAAAACAAAGAAAAGAGTACTGAACTGTTATGTAAAAACTATACATCTATATAGCATTGAATTCTGGACAACAATGAAGAAGAGGCTTGAAGCAAATGAATATGGTTCTACAGAAGGATTCTGAGAATGCCACTGACTGAATATGTAAGTAACGACAAGGTTTGAAACTAAAAGGATGCTTATGCTTAACATATGTAATAAACAGAAGATATTTCTAGTGCATATAATGAGAAAAGAAGGCTTAGAAGATCCTTTTTTGACCAAAGATTTTTCATATCTAGTTTCCATGGGGAGTACGTTATTCAAGATGGAGTTACTAAATCAGAACTATGTCTACTTTTTTTAAGTTTCAAATGTTTTTAAGTTTTCTGAATTCAGAGTTTACATTCTACAAAACTTATTGCACCCCCAAGACAGGAGAGCGTAGTGATATATATATATATATATATATATATATATATATATATATATCCATCCATCTATGAAGCACATTTTTAGTCATTTACTACCGCCTGATGAGATGTGTTGATACATATCAAAACATGAGTGCATTTGTGTAGCGTTTTTCTACATGTTTGAATGTAATGTCCTACAATATAACATAGCATACATACGCAAAGTACGAAGACAAACAAATTTTCCCTCCTCGCAAACAAAGCAAACAAATTTCCCCTCCTCACAAATAAACCGAACTGATTTTCCCGCCTCAAGAACAGGTAAAGCCAAATTTTCTAATTATAATCAACATAAAAAGAAACTACCACCAAGTCCATGCTATCGTTGTGGGTCTTAGCATTGGGTTAAAGACTGTACATATCGTGCTAAAACTTGTCTATCATGTAACAAAATTGGTCACAAAAGTTCTCACTGTTGGTATAGAAAAGAAAGCAAAAGCAGAATAAGAATTACGAGGACTGATCAAGCAGATGGGATTAATATAAGAAAATATGTACAAGTTGAAATGCAAAACAGAAAAGTTAGGTTACAGCTGGATTCTGGCTCAGACTTAACTATCATAAATCTACAAACATGGAGAAAACTGAACAAACCTGTCATGTTAAAAACGGATAAAATTGCGAGATCAGTTACGGGGAAAAAAGATAAAATTCGAGGGTGAAATAATCACAAACGTAACATTTAACGGAATGACGAAAAAACTAAAAATGTACGTTTTAAGAAATACCGAAAACCTATTCGTGACAGAATGGATGCAAAAATTCGAATTGTGTGATCTACCTATTAACACCTACTGCCAGAATGTAAAAAGCTTATCAACCGAGGCAGACAAATTAAAAAGAAAACTAAAAACGAGTTTCCCCGAAGTATTTTCGGCAGGTCTCGGAAGATGCAAGAAAATGGCAGCTAATATCAAAATAAAGGATAACGTCCAACCTGTTTTCAAGAAAAAAAAGGAGTGTACCGTTTGCGTCAATAGAAAAGATTGACCAAGAATTATCTAGACTCGAAAATACGGGCATATTGAAAAATGTAGAGTACAGCAAATGGACAGCACCGACGGTCTACGTTAAGAAGAAATCAGGAGAAATTCGAGTTTGTGCTGATTTTTCTACGGGTTTGAACGCAGCAATAAAGGACTACCACTATCCGCTACCGAGTCCTGAAGAAGTATTCACTAAATTAAATGGCGGTAAATATTTTTCAAAAACTGATCTAAGTGAGACTTACCTGCAAATTCCAGTCGATGAAGAAAGTTCAAAACTACTATGCATAAATACACAGGGATTGTACAGATACCAAAGACTACCATTTAGAATTAAAGTAGTGCCGGCTATTTTCCAGCAGACAATGGATACGATGCTAGCAGGACTAGAATACACAATAGCATATCTGGATGACATATTGATTAATAGCGAAAGCGTTAAAAAACACTGGCAACATGTACAAGAAATGTTTAAGAGAATTCAAAGCTACGGATTCAAAGTGAAAGAAAATAAGTGTGATTTTTTCATGAAGGAAATTAAATATCTTGGCCATATAATAGACCAAGAAGGTAGACGTTCAGACCCTGAAAGGTCTACAGCAATAAAAAAGATGCCAGTTCCTAACAGAACTACAAAGTTTTCTTGGATTAGTAAATTACTACCAGGAATTCATGCCTAAAATGCATAAACTTCGCGCACCATTGAACGAACTGCTAAAGAAAGAACAAGTTTGGCAGTGGACAGAGCAATGTCAGGAAACATTTGAAAAAATAATCAATACATTAACATCGGATTTATTTTTGGCTCACTATGATCCTAAGCTAGAGATTATTGTAGCAAGTGATGCGAGTGCCTACGGTGTCGGAGCGTGTATATTACATAAAATGCCAGATGGGACAATAAAACCTATCGCATATGCTTCTCGAACCCTACTACCAGCGGAGAAAAACTATTCACAAATTGAGAAGGAAGCTCTAGCAATTATCTTCGCAGTAACAAGATTTCATAGATACGTCTATGGTAGACACTACTCTGCAGACGGATCACAAACCGTTAATAAAAAATTTTGGTTCAAAAAAAGGTCTACCGGTGTACACGGCAAATAGACTACTCAGATGGGCAACGATTCTTCTGAACTATAATTTCAGATTGGAATATTTACCAACGAAAAGAATCGGGCACGCGGATGGTCTGCCGAGACTTATACCAACAAAGACAGAGCCATTGGAAGATACGGTAATCGCAGCCCTTAGAAATGAAGAAGACATAAGAAGAGTATTGATTCTCAAGAGAAAAAATGTCTAGCAGGACACGGTGAACCAACTTTCCTAGCAGCAGACCTAGCAATAGATTCAATATAATCATTTCACCTCATGTCAATGGAAAACTTGACACTAGGAAGATCCAATGATTTGATCTCCTGGAAGTTGGCATCAGCCATACGAATGGAAGACAAACAGATTTAGAAATAATTTCTTGTCCCGCTTATTAATGGATTAACAATATTCCATTTGAAGATGTTAAACCTAATTATTAGTTTATTAACAGAGGTAGGGAATAATTTATCATGTTTTTGGAAGAAAAATGGTTCTTTAAGAACATTAAAAGACAAAAGTTTAATTTTGTAGGTATTAAGATTTAAAAGCCATTTCTTTTGATTAACAATGGATTAAACAATAATCCATTTGAAGATGTGAAAACTACATATTAGGAGATGAACTGTTGTTATAATGTATTAACGGGGATAAGGATTAAATAAGTGTCAAGATTTTTAAAGGTTTTAATGCAAAGAAGATTATGGAACTCCAAACTTCCATGTTCAGATTTTGAATATCATCATGAAATAACCTGGTTTTAATTTGTCTTTCCAGAAGTAAACATTCAACTAATTAACCCACCAAACATTCCCCAAATCGGAACAATACAAATAATTATCAACAAAATCAATAATCAATATCTACCGTTTGTGTCGTTTGGAAGATTTTTGAACATCGAACCAGATTTGCAAGCTTCAATATAAATCAGCATCTGTTTGTAAAAAGAAATTTGAAACTATATAAGAATTTTTATATTGGATTTCAAGATGAGGTTGGTGGCTAGAATTGATCAGCACCTATCAACTTTGATCCGTTGAAGCCAGTATGATAATGTACATTAAATATATCTAAATATTTATAGAGGATTTTTAAGATGGGGATGGCGGCTAGGTTTGATCAGCATGTACATGTTTTTATACATAAAGTACAGTATATAAATATGTGTGACATATGGGCATATAATGTTGAAACTCCAGTTCCAGTACGTTAAGCAACGTCGAGCCTGATCAGTACCTAGATGAGTGACCACTTGGGAATAGCAGGTGCTGTAAGATTTTATATGCTATGGTGTAATGGATAACGGCTCTGAATTTTTAATTGGAGAATCTGTCCATTCCAGTCGATTTCCTTATAATCTCTCATGGCCAAATACCCTGGGGAAATGAATGAATCCACCTCATCTGATTTTCTGGTTGTCATTTTTTCTCTTCTTATTAGTTGCATTAAATATTTATGTTTTTGTCTTGGATTGACTCTGAAGAGTGAAGAGCGATAATTAGTTAACCCTTTCTTTGTTTATTATTTTTTTCTTCTTTTATTTTTCGATCCGCCATTTTATTGTGAATATATTTTTACTTATCGTTATTCTCACTTCAAACTTTGTATAGTTTTGTAATGTCTGCTTTTCTGCTTTTCTTTGGACCAATTATCAAATTCATTCATTCTTTGGGAAGAGAAAGTACCGAAAAAAAGCAGCACAACAGTGAATAAAAAATAGTGTATATTAATTGATATAAATTATCTCTCTTAAGCATGATAAGTGAAATGAGAACAATCTCCTTCTCTCAATTGAATAAATGGTTTCGTTTAAAATTCTAAAAAAGTTACTCAATGCAATAAGAGACAGACATTTAAACAAGGAAATCAAAATTTTTTTTATTTTATTACGAGGGGATAAATGTTTTATAAAATGGGAAACTGTCTTGCATTTTGATTTCATTTTGTATCATCTTGTTGAAAATATATCAATTAGTATTGATAACAGCTTGCGAAATAAAAGCCTGGCTTCACTGTTCGGTCAAGGGGTCCTAATTCACTAGATTAAACAGGAGTAGATAGATTTGCCTATTATCCGGTTCACACCCCTCCTTGGTCTTTTAAATAGTAGTGGAGGTTTATTCCTTGTTTCCTGTTTAAGGTTGGGTTTCTGGTTCCTTCTAAAGTCTACTTGAATTCTATACTTCTAACATTTTCAGCTAAACTATGACACTTTCTTTAACTTATTTTTTTTTTTTTTTTACTCAATAGGTAGAGATAGGCTTGCCTATCGCCCAGTGTACACTCCTCTCTAGTCTTTTGTACAGGAGTAGAGGTTTATCACTTGTTTCCTGTTTAGGATTGGGTTTTCAGTTCCTTCTAAATCTTATTCATTCTCTTTCACTCCCAGTAGCCCTTTGCATCTTAGCGGCATTATTGCCTTGCTTAGGGTGAATTGATTTAAAAAATGGCTATGATTCTTGGAAGAAAATACAATACCTTGGCACATTTCTTCTCGTCATACATTTTATTCAGGGTGTTGATGAATGTGGATGCTTTGAGATGATGAAATAAAAACACAAATGTTAGTTGTGTTAGTAGTAGCAGTAGTATTAGTAGTACCAGGATATTTATAATAGCCTTTTTCATTCGTCAAACGTTACAAAGTAACGCCAATATTTTATTTATCAAATAGTAGGGCTCAAGAAAATGTTTTCAGGCAGCAAGCAAGACATTGTAGGTAAAATAAATTTTCTTTCCAACAAAACGTGTTGCAGAAAATCTATTTCTGATCCTTTCATTGGCGCCTAACTAAAGCAATAAATCACAGTCACAATTTTGCTGCCAATATATATATATATATATATATATATATATATATATATATATAGAGAGAGAGAGAGAGAGAGAGAGAGAGATGTAACCTGATTTTCAATGTAGGTTGGAGCTCACCTATAAAAAACTTTGGAGGCATAATGAACATAAAAGTTCCCACCCTAAAAAAAAAAATAAAAAATGACACAAATGAGAGATAGCAGTTGTACACAATCCAATAAGGCATACTGCCTGTGTAGAAACAATGCCATCTTCCTCATATAGCCCCATATAATAACATATTATATCATGGGAGATGGCGGCGTAACAACAAAACACTGTCCGATGTAACCCAAGGACTTTTTTGTATAAAGACGATTGGATCACTAAGACAAAAAAAGGAGAATGTCTCATATCGAGGATATTTAACATCGAAAAACATAGAGAAAAAAATTAATTATTTTTAATAATATGTGGAAAACTCCACCCTTTGCCTGATGACGGTCGCGAGACCAGAAACACTTGTAGTAAAATCATGGACAATAAAGCATAATATTTTTTTAAATTCACATTACAACCAAAAACACTTGCAGTTTCTCTCTTCTTTTTAATATACACAGTTTTCTGTCGTTGGAACTAATATAACCTCTTCCTTTCATATATATATATATATATATATATGTATATATGTATGTATATCAATCTTGCATATTTACAAATATAATGCACAAATACTCATCTACACATATACGAATATATTTTCATTGTTTGTAATTTCAGTATTTACCCCTAGCTGGGACCATACAGGTGCTACAACCCTGGGTCAGGATGCACTTGGGATCAACAGCAATTATGAAGTGGTTCCCTGCTTCTCCAAACCTCCTATATCCTCATCAGAGACTTTAATGCCAAGTGCATTTCATTGAAAATGACACACATGGTGCTTTTATTTAGTTTTTTATACAATTTCTCATGTGATCTAATAATTTTTTCTTTTCTAAATTATATAAAAATTAAATATAAAAATTAAATAGGGCAAATATTATTTACAAATTTAAATGCCCATTAAGGAATTGTATTACTGATCAATCAAAATTCATAAATAATTATATAGGCCACACTACATCATGTTTGACACGCAGACTCACTCTACACCTTTCTGACCATAGCTCAATTAGACCTCATTTAAATATTCATGAAGACCTACTGGATACTATTTGTAACATACTTGTTGACAACACTAATATAATAGCATCATCTACATGCAAAAAAAGGCTAAAAATAATGGAAGCTTTATTAATAAAAACAAAAAAAATCAACACTTAATAATATTAAGTTTGAACAGGGACACAATATCTTGACCATGTTTTGAAAAATGAAAACATTTTATAAAACATACAAACAACAAACTATTTCTTATTTTAACAGTTAAAATATTTCCTCCGTGAAAATGGCTAAATGTATAGCCGAAAGCACTCGGATAAAAAGTACATTCGAACAGTTTTTCTATAATTTATCATCCAAAAAGAAAAAAAATTATTAGATCGCATGAGAAATTGTATAAAAAACTAAATAAAAGCAACTTGTCTGTCGTTTTCAATGAAATGTGCATGAAAGAAGGATTGCTGCCTAAACACACAAATATATATATATATATATATATATATATATATATATATATATATATATATATATATATATATATATATGATGGATTAAATTCAACATTGAGTAAGATCTCTGATCAGGATCTAATATATATATATATATATATATATATATATATATATATGATGAATTAAATTCACTTGACAGTAAGATCTCTGATCAGGATCTAATATATATATATATATATATATATATATATATATATATATATATATATATATATATATATATATATAAACTTCGTTAAAGTGGTTACTGATAGAGTCTGATCATCATTAAAACATGCTACTGTAATTAAAAGAGAAAGCAATTTACTAAGATTAAAATGTATAGTAAGTGCTTTAATCGCCAGATCATCAAAAACAAATTTATATCTACGTTCTAACAACAATTCATGTTTCTTAGTAGATATTACAATATCACAGTGTGTGATATTTAATCACAAAAAGTGATAAATCACACTTAAAATTTGTAACTGGTCATGGCTTAAGCATCTGCTATATGTGTGTGTGTGTGTGTGTGTCTATGTGTGTCTGTGTGTGTGTGTGTGTGTATGTGTATAAGATAGGATAATAAACAAATAGGAAAGGTTTATAAATTTAAAATGTTTGCATATGCCAACTGCAAGAATGATACACAAACACATATGAATTATTGACAAGAATGCTACTTTGACAAGACAAATACAATGAAGTCTACTTAACCAAAAGGAAGAAAAAAGAAAACAAAAATAAAAAAAATACTACAGTTTTTAAAGATTCTCCTTCATTCTCTGATTAAGCTTAAATAAATGTGAATAAATAAATGTTGTTTACTGTTTGTTCATTATTCTATTTGTTCTCTCTCTCAAATCTCTGTCATATATATATATATATAAATATATATATATATATATACAATAAATAAAAACCCAAAAAGATATGGCCCAATCATATTCCATTCTTGGATCAATTTGTGGAGTGGTTATCAGGTACTTTCCAGTGGTAGCACAATGCAGTCTACAATCTACAAAACCAGTCGCCATTCTTAAAGATAATTGTTATTTTCATCACATCCCACTCAATCAATCAAGGAGCACTTAACGCAATTTTCTTTAATTACTATAAATAATTTGAAAGTCTGTTATTACTTCTATAGCTTTCTTTATGTAAGGATATTTTTGCTTGTTCTAAGCTTTTTTTAAAGTGGACCCAATATAAATTCTTCTTTCTACTCACTTGCCCTAACTATGGCCTTATACACAATATTTTCTGTCAAAGACTTTCTCATCCAATGAACAATAGCTCTTGATTCTGAAATTACAGCCAAGCTGCGCATGTTTGTCCTCCAAAATTCATTTTGTGTTGTGTCTTTATCTTAAACTAGGTATATTAGGTATACTGTTCTAACATATTTTGACAGTGTTTTTATTAGATATATTATTCAGTTTTCATCCTCATTTTTCAAGGGCTGGTCGTACAGAATTACAAATACGTGTACCAAACCATCAGAAATCACATCACTTGAGGACATTTGAAAGTCTTCAAGTGATGCAGCAAAAGCTAAAATTGATACCACATGAATCTCAAAAAGAACATAAAGACATAATCAAGATGTTGACCTTCTACACAACTTCAAAAGAAAGGTGAGAAAGGAAACTACCTTCAGTCGTGAAAATAGCATTAACAGTAAATGTACATGACAAATGGATATAGTTGAAAAATTGTTTTAAGAGAAAAATATTATGAAACACAACTGAATACACAAGGAATGCTAAATGTTTCCTTATAAGGATACGACAAATATTGCATTTACCATGATTTCCGTTGGCAAATATTAAAAATTCTTGAAATTGCAAAGAAAAAATTTCCTAAAGATTCAAGACAAAATTTTGTACATGGCAGTAGATTATTCAAATGGTAGAAAAGAAAAAAGATTACCTTCAGAAAAGATATGTGTTAAAAAAAGCCATTAAATTAAACACCAGTTACTCTAGTGAAAATATATACAAAAAAGACTCACACGTTCTTCAGTGAATAGAATATATCCAGGATTACCATGGTCAGAATAATAAAGAAAGATATTGTCATTGGGACCACTGTAAAAATATAAAAGTAAGATGAATTGAAAGAGATGAAAAATTAATGATAGATTAGACTTTTTAGACAACATCAAGTGGGGGATGAGTTTAGGAATTAAATAATAACAAAACTGAACCCTATTGGCCAGTACGAGTTGATTAGACTTTTTAGACAACATCAATTGGGGGATCAGTTTAAGAGTTAAATAATAACAAAACTGAACCCTATTGGGCAGTAAAAGTTGATTAGACTTGTAAGACAACATCAAGTAGGGGATCAGTTTAGGAGTTAAATAATAACAAAACTGAACCCTATTGGCCAGTAAGAGTTGATTAGACTTTTTAGAGAACATAAAGTGGGGGATCTGTTTAGGAATTAAATAATAACAAAACTGAACCCTATAGGCCAGTAAGAGTTGATTAGACTTTTTAAACAACATCAAGTGAAAGGATCAGTTTAGGAAAAATAATAACAAAACTGAACCCTATTGGCCAATAAGAGTTGATTAGACTTTTTTAGACAACATCAAGTGGGGGATCAGTTTAGGAGTTAAATAATAACAAAACTGAACCTATTGGCCAGTAAGAGTTGATTAGACTTTTTTTTGCATCAAGTGGGGATCAGTTTAGGAGTTTAAATAATAACAAAACTGAACCCTATTGGCCAGTAAGAGTTGGCTCACGCTGGCCAGTAGAATTTTAGACAACATCAAGTTATAGGATCAGTTTAGGAGTTAAATAAAAAGCAAAAATGAACCCTATTGGCCAGTAAGAAATTGATTAGACTTTTTAGACAACATCAAATGGGGATCAGTTTAGGAGTTAAATAATAACAAAACTGAACCCTATTGGCCAGTAAGAGTTGATTAGACTTTTTAGACAACATCAAAATGGGGGCCAGTTTAAGAGTTAAACAACAACAAAACTGAACCCTATTGGCCAGTAACAGTTGATTACACACACAGACAACATCAAGTGGGGGATCAGATTAGGAGATAAATAAAAGTTGTTACCCTATTGGCCAGTAAGAGTTGATTACACTTTTTAAACATCAATTGGGGGATCAGTTTTGAGTTAAATAATAACAAAACTGAACCCTATTGGCCAGTAAGAGTTGATTAGACTTTTTTTCAAGTGGGGGATCAATTTAAGAGTTAAATAATAACAAAAACTGAACCCTATTGGCCAGTAAAGGTTGATTAGACTTGTAAACAACATCAAGTAGGGGATCACATAGGAGTTAAATAATAACAAAAACTGGACCCTATTGGAGAATAATAGTTGATTAGACTTTTAGGCAACATCAAATGGGGGATCAGTTTAGGACTTAAATAAAACAAAACTAAACCCTATTGAGAGTAAGAGTTGATTAGACTTTTTTTGGCAACATCAAATGGGGGATCAGTTTAGGAGTTAAATATAGCAAAACTGAACCCTATTGGCCAGTGAGAACTGATATGTCTTTTTAGGCAACATCAAGTGGGGGATCAGTTTGGGAGTTAAATTATAGCAAAACTGAACCCTATTGGCCAGTAAGAGTTGATATGTCTTTTAGACAACATCAATTGGGGGATCAGTTTAGGAAATAAAAAATAACAAAACTAGAACCCTGTTGGCCAGTAAGATTGATTAAACTTTTGAGACAACATCAAGTGGGGGATCAGTTTAGGGTTAAATAAATACAAAACTGAACACTATTATAAAATTAGTTGATTGATTTTAGAAAACATTAAAGGCACAGTTTGTTTATATAATAGCAAAACGAAGAATTGACAACATCAATTAAGGGGACGATCAACTTTAGGAAATAAATAATAACAAAACTGAACCCTGTTGGCCAGTAAGAGTTGATTAAACTTTTAGACAACATCAAGTGGGGGATCAGTTTATGGTTAAAAATAAGTTAATAAAACCCTTTGGCCAAACGCATTAAACAACATCAATTGGGGAGAACAAATTTTGGGGAGAAATACCCTTAAAAGTATTGGCCATTAAGAGTTATTAAAAATTTTAAGATTAAAGATCAAGTGGGGGATCAGTTTTTTTAGTTGAATAATATGTCTTGGCCAGTAAGATATGTTTTTTTAATCAAAATCAATTGGGGATCAGTTTTCGAGTTAAATAATAGGAAAAAGACTGAACCCATATTGGCAAAAAATAGAATGTCCAACATCAAATGAAGATCAGTTTATTGTTAAATAAAAACAAAATTAACCCTTTTTAAAAATTATTGAGTTGATATGTCTTTTTAGACAACATCAATTGGGGGATCAGTTTAGGAGTTAAATAATAACAAAACTGAACCCTGTTGGCCAGTAAGAGTTGATTAAACTTTTTAGACAACATCAAGTGGGGGATCAGTTTAGGAGTTAAATAATAACAAAACTGAACCCTATTGGCCAGTAAGAGTTGATATGTCTTTTTAGACAACATCAATTGGGGGATCAGTTTAGGAGTTAAATAATAACAAAACTGAACCCTATTGGCCAGTAAGAGTTGATATGTCTTTTTAGACAACATCAATTGGGGGATCAGTTTAGGAGTTAAATAATAACAAAACTGAACCCTGTTGGCCAGTAAGAGTTGATTAAACTTTTTGAACACATCAAGTGGGGATCAGTTTAGGAGTTAAATAATAACAAAACTGAACACTATTGGCCAGTGAGAGTTGATATGTCTTTTTAGACAACATCAATTGGGGGATCAGTTTAGGAGTTAAATAATAACAAAACTGAACCCTATTGGCCAGTAAGAGTTGATATGTCTTTTTAGAGAATTGGGGATTGAAATAATAACAAAACTGAACCCTCTTTTATGTCTTTTAGACAACATCAATTGGGGGAAATCAAACTGTTTAGGAGTTAAATAACAACATCAAGTCAGGGATCAAAAAATAATAACTGAACCTATTGGCCAGTAAGAGTTGATATGTCTTTTTAGACAACATCAATTGGGGATCAGTTTAGGAGTTAAATAATAACAAAACTGAACCCTATTGGCCAAAGAGTTGATATATTCTTTTTAGACAACATCAATTGGGATCAGTTTATCAGAATAACAAAACTTTTTTGGCCAGTAAGAGTTGATATCAGACAACATCAATTGGGGATCAGTTTAGGGATTAAATAACAAAACTGATCTTTATTGGCCAGTAAGAGTTGATTAGACATTTTAGGCAATCATCTAGTTGGGGATCAGTTTAGTTAATAATAACAAAACTTAACCAATTGAGTTTTTTTTAGAAATCATCATTTGCCGAACCTTATTTTGCAGTTTTTTTGATTCGACCTTTCCAAATATGAACCAATTTTTCATTTGCCGCCATATCTCTTTTTTTCATTTTGTTTTTTGTCAAATCACTTCTCTGATTAGTAACATTTCTGAAATTTAAATAAATTATTTCCCAAAGAATTAATCAATGTATTTTTCCATTATTTTTATTTCTTTAAATTTACTTTTTCTGGATGTGTACTCTGTTTACCTTTTGATTACTTTTCCACTACCAAGTTTGGTCATTCCTTTCTTCTGACCCTGGAGAACTTTTAGGAACACATCTGCTGTAACTGCCTGCAAATGACAAAATTATTAATTATATTGTTTTATATTATTATTCACTGACATATGATCAATAGTTGACTTCCTCTCGTCTGAATCTTTAATCTCAATTGCACTTACTGTATAAGCAACGTACACAAATATTTAAAATCTTGTTTGCCTATCCCATTAAACTTCTCTGTAATTTGCTATATACTTTATATTGCTTTTACTTATATAATTCAGAGGCGGTAATCTAACAAATAGTTTTGCTTTGAGAACCAAATAGAAGTATCACCAAATGCCCAGATCTATTCTAAGTGCTGCAGCTGGTATTCCTGCTAATCCAAAGCGGTCACCCATCTCGGTATTGACTACTGAATTGATGAGTTCCATGATACGAATAGGTGTCAGTGTGACATGAAAGGTAAAGTGGGTGTTGTCGCTCTGGTGATCGATGTGAAAAAAGAACGAGGCTTTTGGAAATTGCGCCGCTTATAAATCAGGGGTGGTAATCTAAAAAATAGTTTAACCATATAACAGTATAGAAGCAAAAAGTGAAAACATTTGGCCCATTTATTTGGTTAATTATGACTCCCTTGTGTGGATTTCTACAGAGAAAGGAAAAATTATGTCAGGAGCAATTAAAATATGGAAAATATGTGGATTTCTTAATTTTTCGGAAAAATCATTAGATCGAAAAATATAACATATGTGAGATAGGCGGGAAAAATCACCCCGTCATCGTGACGGGTAGGAAACCAGCTTGTTGGTAATGTCGCGTGATTGGTCATCTCACCCTTTCCTGCCCAGAGAAGAAGGCCTCTGGAATTTCGCCTAAGTGTGATACGAATCCCTCTCGAGCTGAAACGTTCCACGGGCTAGATTAAAATGTTGCCTTTTAAGGCAACAAATATGGCCGCCGAATTTCGTCATGAAGAATTTCGGAGTATCGTAGACCAAGGCATCACTGGAATTGCATTACCGGATGGGACTACCGTGACTACAAACGGCGGTATATATGAAACTTGGCTATCTTATTTTCAGGATCTTTTTACCGGGGAGACCGGTCTGACTTTCCTCGCGTCGAGGCAACATGAAGCGGCAGGATGTGAGGGTCCGGTCACAGATGTAGAAGTATCTGTAATGCGTTTAAGCATGTCGGCAAAGACAAGACTCCGTGTATCGTTTGATCTCCCTTATCTTATGCTGCATAACCAATTAGTAAGTTTTACTCTAGAATATGAGATGAATGAGTGCGGGTTCGAATTGACACTGGACCGAGAAGTCTTAAATATCTAACAGCTTGGAGATAGGCGGGAAAATTTACCCCGTCATTGTGAAACCAGATTGTTTGTAATATGGCGTGATTGGTTACCTCGCCCCTTTATGACCAGCGAAAAAAGGCCTCCGGACTTTCACCTATGTCTGATACTAATCCCACGTGAACTACTTGTTCCGCGCGGGGCCCTTATTGGGTTTGCCTGTGGCTGGACCAGGTATTCAAAAGACTCAGGTTTGGGTCTCTTCCAGGAGATTGTGTCGTACTCAAAATTGGGATAATGCGGACACAAAGAAGCTGAAGAAATTCTGCTCAGGGAAGGTCCCAATTTTTGTTCACCCCTCCCTATAGAGAGCACTAAAGCTAACTTTTCCGTGGGATATCGGGTCTCACGATTGACGGTCATATTAGGACTGAAATGACCCAGGACGTCGGTACCCTCTGAACGACAATTTTAAAGGCAGCCGGCCAAACCTAGAAGATCTGATAATGTCACCTTTTTAACTAGTTTGCATGTCATTTCCTTGAATGTTGTATGTACTTTTGTCTCCGGATTTGACGGGCAGGATTTCTGTCGTGTATGCTACCATAAAAGTTCAAGCATTTAGTTTCATTGGGCTTTATGCGCCCAACAAATCTAGGGAGTGGGACCGCCTTTCTTCGGCGATTCGATCCGTTTCTGATGAAGTCTCTTCGTGTAATTTAGCGAGTAACTGGGATGACGTCATCGATCTCGACAGAAATCGCACGAGGACTAGATTGGGTACTAACAACCCGGATGTAAAACCGTTTTGGGATTTTATCGAGATGCTGGATCTTATTGATAAATTCAGGAATGAGCTTCCCCGGGAGGAAATGTGAACTTGGACTAATTAGGGGAGGCTCGGCTTCGGTACAAGCTATATTGGCCGAATCTTAATTAGGAGAGTCGACTTAGGGCTCTTAGGGTGTTGAATTCATCATTCTATAGTTTATTCGGACCATAGACTTGCTTGGGTTTGTCTAAACTTAGAGAAGCCTACTTGTTTCAGGGCGCCCGTAATGGGCCTGCTTGCAGATGGCTCAAAAGGCCCCAGTTGAGTCTCTTCTACAGCCCACATTATCTGCTACAAAGAAGTCGGAAGATAAACAGGTATGACTGGTAGTGTGTAATGTTCCAAGCTGCAGGATCTGAGTACCCTGAAGCCCCCAAAGACAAGAGCATTAACAGTTTCATTCCCAAATGTGAGTCTCCGGCTCGCTACGCTGGTAAATTTCATGACGTAGGGCTCTTAGGGTGTCGAATTCTCATTCCGTAGTTTATTCGGACTATAGGCTCGTCAGGGTTCGTCTAAACTTAGATAAGCCTAGGATTAGCATGGCTGGCTACTGGAAATTCAACACATCGTTTTTCGATGAGAAGGATTTTCAGTATCAGCTTTTACTATCTCTGACGCAGTAATTGATTGTGGGCATGTGTTTGGGAATAAGTGGCAGACTCACCATCAGATTAATATTAGGTCATTTCCTGCTGATTATAGTAAGCGACTCAACCAAGATAGATTAACAGAGCAAACAGCACAATAATCTAGAGTAGAAAAGGTTATAAAATCGGAAGGTAGTGGGGAAATCGTTGCAGCTTGGACAGATTTGGCCTCCTTACTTATCAAGAAGGACTCAAATTTTATAGTAAGGGTTAAAAATAGATAGATTAAAAAGTATGTCTTTCGAGACAACAAATATGGCCGCTGAATTTCGACCTGTAGACCAACATAGCGGTAGTGTTACATTGTCGGATGGAAGTACCGTGACTACAATAAACGGTACATTCGAGACTTTTCTATCTTGTTTTCTGAATCTTTTTACCAGTGAGCCCGGTTTGAGCACGGCTCAGTTTGACACCTAATTAGGTGACTTTTCTCGCCTCGAATCGACTTGAAGCGGCAGAGTACCAGGGTCCGATCACAGATGTAGAAGTATCTGTAATGCGTTTAAGCATGTCGGCAAAAACACGTCTCCGTGTATCGATTGTCTCCCCTATGAGATGTATTCGAGGTAGTCGCGCATGTTTATCCTGGAACTGATGACACTGTTGGCATTTAACCAATAGATAAAAAACAGGAGTATTCTCGAACGCATCACCAGAGGTGGGATCAAGTTGCTTCGCAAGAATAAACATTGAGGGGATACGGGGTTCTTGGGTGGTAAGTTTTTCCTTGAATGCTGTATGTACGTTTGTCTTCGTGAATCTGTCGGTTAGGTTTTGTGTCGTTTCCTGCTAAAAGTCAGGAAATAGATACAGATTGGAGAGAGTTGGCCTTTGTGCTTATCATGAAAGACCAAGATTTTTGTAGTTAGGGCTTTATTAAAAGGATGTCTTTTGAGGCAGTAAATATGGCCGCTGAATTTCGGCCTGAAGAGGTTCGGAATATCGTAGACCAATATATCACTACCGTGACTACAAACAACGGTACATTTGAGACTTTTCTATCTTATTTTCAGGATCTTTTTATCGAGGAGGCCAATCTGACTTTCCTCGCGTCGAGGCAACTTGAAACAGCAGGGTACGAGTGTCCGATCACAGATGTAGACGTATTTGTAATGCGTTTAAGCATGTCAGCAAAGACACGACTCTGAGTATAGATGGTCTCCCCTATAACGTGTACTTGAATTAGTCGCACGTGTTTGTCCCTCTGCTGCCACTGATCTGTAACCAAAAGATGAAAAACGGAAGTATTCCCGAACGCGTTCCCCGAATTGTGATCAAGTTGCTTCGCAAAAATAAACACTGAGTGGTTAGGATGAATCATTTCCGGCCCTTAACCATGGTGAATACACAAACGCGTTTTAATTTTTTCTATATTTTTTTTTAAATATTTTTTTATATTTTTCTGAGAAACTTTTTCAGGCAAAATTTTACAAATGCACGAGCACAAAAAAACCCCCCAAAAAAACAAGTATTTAAAAAAAAAAAAAATGAAAAGGATGCCAACTTACTTTTTGTTATAGGCGATATCATCGTACATCATAACAATGATCCGTTTATCTGGAATTCCATTTTTGTGTAGAATTTGATATGCGTGGCAAACATCAGCCTGTGCCTGAAACAAAAAGCCGAAAGTAAAAGCCAAAAAAAAAAAAAAAATTGAAAATCAACAAAAAAAAAGAAGGAAAAATATTTTAATTAATTCAAAAGAATCAGTATGTTGATTTTCTAAGCGTGGCTTAGATGTGGCACAAGGCCGAAATTATGGAGCACCCAGTGAGGATCGAAATATGAGAGCATGTGAAACAACAAAAACAAAAAAAGATTTGAAAATCGAGAAAAAAGAATGCAGAGAAAAACGTTTTATTTCATTCAGAAGAATCAATATGGTGATTTTCTAAGCGTAGCAGAGATGTGGCACAAGGCCGAAATTATGGAGCACTCAGTGAGGATCGAAGTATGGGAGTGTGTGAAATGAGGCTATGCAATTCCTTTAATTGATTAGTGACTCGCTAAGAGGATTTATTCAGAGAGGATGTAAACTCGTCTCAAATCTCTTATTCCGAGAATTAAAAATATTTCATTCAGAAGAATCAATATGGTGAATTACTAAGCATGTGAAATGACGCTATGTAATTCCTTTAATTATTGCAAATATCAGAGCAGATTATGAGGTGAAAAGCATGGTAAACAACATTGTAAGAGAGCTACCGGTTACACTGAAGGGAATCAAAAAAGAAGCTGAAAGCGATGATTTCATTTTAGAAATAAAAAGCAAAATGGTAGCCAATGACCAAAAAGTGCAGGAGATTTATTCAATAGGTGAAGGAGTTTTATTATATGGTGAGAGAGTAGTAGTACCAAAAAAGTTGCAGAAAAGAATACTACGGGACTTTCATATGGGTCACTCGGGGGTTAATAGAACAAAAAGCTTAATGCGAAGCTTTGTATATTGGAAAGGAATGGATGTGGATATCGCAAACATGGTTCATCGATGTAAAGGGTGTGCGTTAGCAGCTAAGGCACCACCTATAGTACACAAGCCATGGCCCAAGACGGATCATCCGTGGACAAGATTACACATTGATTTCGCTGGTCCAGTAGATTATTACTACTTAATAGTGGCAGATAGTTTTTAAAATGGCCGGAACTACTACGTTGCAAAAAGCCTACGTCTAATACCACAACAACTTTCTTGCATGAACTATTTGCACGGTTCGGTGTGCTAGAGTGTATTGTGAGTGACAATGGTACACAATTCTCTTCTGAAGAATTTAAAGAATTTTGTGAGTTATATCACTGCCGTATCATCCGAGGTCCAATGGACTCGCAGAAAGATTTGTCGATACTTTAAAGCGCGCTCTGAAGAAAGCCTCAGGAGTTCCAACGGAAAAGGCGCTTCAGCAATTCCTACAAGTATACAGAATCACGCCAAAGCAGAGAACACACTCAAACATGGCACCAGCTGAACTAATGTTCGCTAGGAAGGTTAAGTCAGTGTTTGACAAACTTTTGCCAGGAAAAAATAGAGTAAAGAATACTATGTATACAGCGAGAAAAAGATACACCTCCGCAGTTTTTCAGGTGCTACAAAAACAACGTTGAGTTCTGGGAGCGAGGCATAGTGGACAAGAGAATCGGTGACCTGGTTAACATAATTAAAGGGCCGAAGAATACTCATAAAAGGCACCAGAATCAACTTAAAAAATGTTACGTTATAGAGCATGAAGAGTATACCGGATGAGGAGGAAGATCCCATTGAGGTAATGTATATATATGTTTCAAGTAGAACCTCCAGCAGAATACTCCTGAACCGAGAAGATCCTAGGGAAAAATTTCGTTCCACCGGACCCATTTGACGTGAATCCAAAACGGAAAAAAATATTAAAATTAAGCGGATGGACATATGCATATGAAGTATGCAAATGGATCTACAAAGAAATAGCCATAATCATCAACCCATATAGGAAGCCATTTGAAATCCAAAAGGATTCCAAGGCTTGGGAGGGGGGGTTTTGGTAGGATCCACCTAATTTGCATAGTGGAGTACCGACCATATAAATATGGTTGGTACCGGGAAGAGAGGGAGGAATCAAGAGATTCAACCAGAGACTCTGCCCGACTGCGACTCAGTCAACACATTCTCCAGGAACGGTCTTACCAGGAATATACAAAAGACTATATGAAAGAAAAATACAGAAAAACAAAAATCAGAACATTTTTATGTAGTATTATTATTCCATGCATTACGTCAAGGACGTTTCGGTCTGTTTTAAGACCATCTTCATGGACATTTTCATTTAAACCCAATTAACATTATAATCTTAAAAAATTTAACACAAAATACGATGGACATGACTGTTATCTGACCTAATTCAAACAGATAACTGTTAATTTTATACAGATTCAAATGTCCGTTTAAATATGATTACGTATCTGTCACGTGGGCGATGTTGTTAAAATCGTATTCGAAGATGAAAATTCCAAAAATTCAAATATTAAAAAAGTCGATTATAAAAAAATTATAAACAGTTTAAGAAATAAAATATCCGTATATGTTAGAATACGTAATCAAAGTCAATTAACATTAATACTACATAAATGTTCATATTCAGATTTTTGTTTTCCGATATTTTCTTTTTCATACTGTCAGATTTATATCCATACCATTATCTTTACAAAAGAAACTATATGTATAAATATTGTATCTCATTCTTGCATAAAATACATTTTGTTCTAAGTACGGTAGGCTTTGTGTTGCATTATTATTCATGCATTAGTCAAGTTTGCACTGCGATATTTTACGTTTGTGATCAAATTTTTTAAAGAAAGGGGAGTGACTAATTTCAGTTTGGGAAATTTTTATCAATTGTTATCTTGCATGAAAATTGTTCAAAAATTGCTCTTAAAGGTGCAAAAGGATATCATCTGCATTGATCTCCTATGTCCTGAGTTCTGACGAAAAAATTATATAATCATTTACTCGGAAGGTTTGTGGAGCTTGCATGTCCCTTGATTACATGGACGGTTCATAGTCCTTTGACCGGAACCTCCTAGCACCTTTGAAAGTCCCAGGTAGGGATAAAATTTGTCGCATTAAAACTTCTTTTTGGTTCGAAAGTTAGAAAATAAATTTTAGAGTTCCATGTCCCAGCAATATAATTTTGAAATAAATCCTGTAGGTTTGAAATTCTCCGAAAAACACTCATTACAAAACATATGCCCAAAAATAATCTACAAACTGTTTTTTTCTGATTACATATTTATCAGTGCAAACTTTATTTTTTTCTTGTCACATTAAATAAATTCTTTTGTTGATTGCTGTAAAGCAAAATTATTACATATTCACTATCCTCTGTAGAACAAAGTGAGAGCTGAAGGACAAGGTGATAAATATATTCATAGGGGATTTAGTCGAGCAGTCATTTAAATAACTAAGAAGGTTGATCATTTAATGAAACATTTGGCATTCATTGATAGCCTAAAAAAAAAATACATAACAAGAAACTTTATTTATTTCTGTCGACCTCTATATATACTGATATAACATTTGGAACATATATAGACTTTTTTTGCGGAACCGCTTATAAACACTAACCAACATGTGGTCATCTACATTTATTTTTGTCGACAGTTACAGACACCTATCGACCTGTGATCACCGCTATTTGTTTCTTCGACAGTCGGCGATCTATCGGTTGAAATAAGTGGTCATCTATATTTTTTTAGGAAAATTAATCTCATGTTGACAAACTGCTATCACACTTTCTCGTAACATGTGATTTTTTTCTGCCTATTTGTTTAAGGCAGTGTGGAATATCGTTATTATAATGATAATAGAAAATTATTTTTGGATTTGCAATCTTCCTGACACCGTGGTACGTTGTTAATAAAACCTTATCGCCAGAATTTTTTTTTTTAATGGTTTTTTTTAAACATAGATTAATGTTTTTAACCGTTTTTCCATTTCTATGATAGTCTAAAGACATTTCAACAGGAAAATTTCTTTGAATCCAATCCCATATTTAAAGAAACGTATAAATTTGATAAAGAACATAACATGAGTTCTGAGGTTAATAATTATAGTTTTTGTAACATTTTGCTATATTGTACAAAACTATCAACTCCATACACCATTTTTGATTATCACCCATCCTAAAGCAACGTAGAGCATGGTAATTATCGAGATGGGTACCGTATTTAATAACAGATGCTGTAAGATTTTTTATTGGGGGTCAATTACGGTCATATTAACTTGGTTTCATTTAATTCCCGAACATAATCTCCGATTTTGGAAAGGTTCTATTATTACATACGGTTTTATAATGTTATAACACTTGAAAAAGCTATTGAATATAAAAAGATAAATACTTATCCACCATGAATAGTCTCATATAATATATCATTCTTTTCTAAACCCATTTAACATAAATATCCAAATGAAAACTGACCGAACCTAATGAGTCAGTTCATTTGGAATATCCGTGTTCCGTATTACATGATGGTGCATTTTTATAATAGTATATAGAATTTCAACTCTTTTAACTGAAAAGACTTCAAATAATTTTTGACCAGTGTAATTCATGTTTCTCAACATAATATATCATTCTACCTTTTTAAACCAATGGAACCATAAATATCCAACTGAAATGCACCGAACCTTAATGAATCAAGTTTTTTTCAATGATCCATACAGACATCGCTAGAATTACATAAAGTTTTATAAGGTTAAATTGAAACGATTCTGCAATCTTAAAACACAATATTTGGACCAGTATAAGCAGCCAGTCTCATAAAATATATCATTATACCCTAAAAACCAATGGAATATAAATATTAAACTGAAAACCTATGGACCTCTAACGTAATGAGTCAGTCTTGCAAGAACCCTTATCGACCTCTTAATTACATAACGGTTTTCAAATGTTATATTGAAATCGGTTCTAAATTTAAAAACCGTTGTCAACACAGTTGGAACAGTTATCGAAACTTTAGCAGATCACCTATCGAAACTATCATTGTCACCTCTTGCAAACCCAATGCAACATAAATATCCGACTTCTTGCAAAAACCCTATGAGGCAGTCTGCAAGAATTTTTGTGTTCTATTATTACAAAAGATTTTATAATGTTATAACGAAACGGTTCTCGAAATCTGCGGAACCAATTGGTCCCTTGGACCACCCATGAGGTGACCTCAATAAATGGCTCTCCGCTGTGACCTACTTGCGTGATTTTATCACGACCCAAAAGAAACTATCATTGTCGATCTTAAATTTGTATTTATTGATGTTCATATGAAAATACTATCGAGCTCTTGCGGAACACCTAAATTCTATTGTATCCATTTTATTCTTTGCGGGCTGTTATCGAAATTCTTGAATCAATATTATGTAATCTTTTGAGAAAAACAATGTTGTTCTGAACGTCTGTCGACCTCTTGCGTCATCGATGGTTTTGGAAATCCTTTTGAGAAGTACAGAAGGGAGAAATTAAATACAAGGTAACCAAAAAGTTCTGTCCGTTTTAAAGGAAAAAAAGAAAACGATTCACTGTATGTGCAACTTATATTTAGTCTTCGAACTTATCGCCATCGGCATTCAGCACCTTCAGCCAACGTGTCTCCAGCTGTTTAATGCCCTTGCGGTAGAACTCGAGGAGGGGGGGATTGACGCAAAGACGTCCGTGAGGGCTTTGCTCAAGTCTGCTTCATAGGTGAAGGATTTCCCACGAAGATGATTATCCAGGGAGTGGAAGAGGTGGTAATCGGATGGCGCAAGGTCAGGTGAATAAGGTGGATGGCACAAAGTCTTCCACCCAAGCTGCTGTATGGTATCCCTGACCACTCGCGCGACATGCGGCCTGGCGTTGTCATGGAGGAAAAGCACACCTTTGCGATTCAACAGTGTAGGATCCTTCTGGCGCAATTCCTGTTGCACACGTTTCAAATGCTGTGAGCATAGGTCTCCAGTGACCGTTTGGCCCGTTGGTAGTAGTTCATAATGGACCACTTTTTGACCTGTACACCAGACACAAAGCATAATCTTGCGTTGGTGCATAGGCGGTCTTGCGGTGTAAAGGACGGCATCCTGAGGGGACAACCAATGTGGAACGCTTGAGAGTTTCGTACAGAACACGCTTTTCATCACTGGTAAGCACTCAGTTATAATTATAATAAGGATGCGGTACGGTGGCGCGAAAGCAGCGATACGCAGGCTGACACTCTTTGTCCCTTGTGGACCTCCAACAGCGTTTGCGGAACCCTCTTGCTCAGTTTGTACGTCTTACCTAGGCGGTGCAGGTGAAGTCTAACTGTTTCATCGGAAACTTTGAACTGTCTTGCAAGTTCACCACACGTTAAACTACTGTCCTCTTCAATGGCCGCATTCATTCAAGACCTGTGGTCGTCCACTGCGAGGCTCATTATAGAGAGACAAATCTTCAGACTTGAATTTTCGAAACCAACGCCTTGCAGTACGTACATCCACAGCACTAACCCCAAACGCTTGACATATGCGGCGACTTGATGAAGCTGCTGATAAGCCCACTTTGAAGTCGTAAAGTAAGCCTGAAGTAAAGCCCTGAACGAGATCTCTAGACACTTCCATCCTTCTCACAGCTGTGCGGCTTATAACTGATGGCCGGGCACGGTGCGCGTGTTTTTTATAACGTCTGATGTTCCTACTTCCGGCTGTCCAAATTTGAAAACAATTGCTACACGCATTTCGTATATATTTCAACTTCATTCAATAATCAAAAAACGACAGAACTTTTTTTGGTCATCAAAAAACGAATAAAATTATCAATATGTATCTGGGAAAAATGTAATCACTACCAATATGAATTACTCGCGCTTCTGTAATATTCGTTTTTATACAAGAATAAATCTTTTATCCAGTTCATAATTTTTATTACATTCTTATAAATATTCTATTTTATTATTAGGTGCCGTATAACACCGGAAGGTCAATTCTATAGTGAGATATTCAGCGACAGCCCCACGCGGTTGGATGTGGATCAAGGCTGACTTTATTGTGGGCTATCCGAGTCCGCAGTCTCGATCTAAAATTCCCAGTAGACCTTGTAAAAAAACAGTGTTCGATAGCTGTCACCCGAGACGAAACTCTGCCCTTCGACACAGTCTCTTCTGGGGATCCTCTGTGTCCAGTGGCAGAGAGTTTGAC
The DNA here is from genome assembly GCA_903632075.3 of Acanthosepion pharaonis. Taxonomy (NCBI): domain Eukaryota; kingdom Metazoa; phylum Mollusca; class Cephalopoda; order Sepiida; family Sepiidae; genus Acanthosepion; species Acanthosepion pharaonis. Next base: position 331,552 of record CAHIKZ030001512.1, on the reverse strand, counting down.
AAATTATTACTTTGAAGGTGAATTCCAGCTGAGATACCTTCTAACCACCCGTGGCGTTCGGATGGCACACGTCGAGGATATTTATTGGGTATTCAGCCCGTGTTTGGCGCCGAATCAGTATACCCGGTGTCGCTTAACTGAAATCCACAACGAGACTATACAATGGAAAGACGTAGCCTCGCCTGGGTTCCTTTTTATTGCAGGCTGAGAGTTTGATTTAAACAAAGTGAATTCCAAAGTGAATCAACATACTATATGTATTCCACTGTATTTGGTAGGATTGGGATATGTCCATTATAGTCCTTAGGTACTGTATAATATATATATTATTTCCTTTCCTTATTTTTCAATACAAAACATATGATATTAATCGGATTTATTAGTCCTAAATTCTTCGTTTAAATTCTACAAATAAGCGAACACTGAATCAGTTGAAGATTATGCTTTTTTGCTGCATTATAGAAGCGCGAGTAATTCATATTGTGTTGTTGTTAGTGATTATTTTACATTCCACAGATTCATATTAATAATTCTTTTCGTTTTTGTATATAACGCCTTCTGTTCCAATGATTTCTTTCCTCTCCGCCGTCAGTATATGTCTAACAGAGCAACATTGTTTTCTCGAAAGACTACATAATATTGATGGAAAGGCGGTATCAGTCACAGCATGCAGAGAACAAAATGAAAAACAAAGAGCGAATTTCTAAAAGGGGACGTTACTTAACGTATTTTAGCATTGAACGTTGTATATCAATATGCATTCTGGTGTCAAATGTCATGTGTTCCTTTTTCATCTCATCCAATCTAGCCATGTAATTGTATATATATATATTCTGTACAAACAGACAGAGAAGAACCCCACCATGACCTATTTCAACTTATGACCACACATTACATTCTTTAAAAATGTTCAGATCTTTTTACCACAAATTGTTCCCGTTTATCCGCGGTTTCAGTCTAATTATTTATCAAAGTTTGTCACTGAAGAGCTTCCTTTAATTAAAAAACTGAAATTTCTTGAATTAAGGAGAATAGAAAATCTTTTTTATCCTGATATTACTAAGATCTACGATGAGAACAAATCTTCTGTCATATCATACTTATTACAGAATATTATTATAATAGATTAGTTTTATTAGCACTTTATTTTGCTAATCACTTATATTGCCTCATAAGATATACGGTAGGAACGAATCTTCTATTCGTCACATTACTTTTATTTCAGTCATTGGATATAGTTCTATTTTATTGCAATTCATTGTTGTTAATCTTTAATTAGCCCACATAATGTCTACGATGAAATAGCTTTCATAAAATTCTATTGCAATTATTGTTTTAATTTATTATTACTTATTGTTGTTAATCTCTTATTGGGCCTCATAATACCTACGATAAAATAACTTTCATTACAGTCTATAGCAATTATTCTTTTATTTTATTATTATTTTTGTTAATCTCTTATTGGGCCTCATAATATCTACCAAATAATAACTTTCATTACAGTTTGTTGCAATTATTGGTTTCTTTTATTATTACATATTTTTGTTAATCTCTTACAGGGCCTCATAATATCAACGATAAAATAACTTTCGTTACAGTCTATTGCAATTATTGATTTATTTTATTATTACACATTGTTGTTACTCTCTTATGGGGCCTCATAATATCTACGATAAAAGAACTTTCATTCAGTCTATTGCAATTACTGTTTTAATTACTTATTAATTATTGTTGGTAATCGTTTATTGGGCCTCATAAAATCTACGATAAGATATCTTTCATTACAGTCTATTGCAATTATTGTTTTCTTTTATTATTACTTATTGTTGTTAATCTCTTATTGAGCCTCATAAAATCTACGATAAAATATCTTTCATTACAGTCTATTGCAATTATTGTTTTATTTTATTATTACTTATTTTTGTTAATCTCTTATTGGGCCTCATAATATCTACGATAAAATAACTTTTATTACAGTCTATTGCAGTTATTGTTTTACTTTATTATTACATATTGTTGTTAATATTTTATTGGGCCTCATAATATCTACGATACAAAACTTTTATTACGGTCTATTGCTATAATTGTTTTGTTTTATTATTACTTATTGTTGTTAATCACTTATTGGGTCTCATAATATCTACGATAATATAACATTCATTACAGTCTGTTGCAATTATAGTTTTCTTTTATTATTACTTATTTTTGTTAATCTATTATAGGGTCTCATAATATCTACGATAAAATAAATTTCGTTACAGTCTATTGCAATTATTGATTTATTTTATTATTACTTGTTGCTACTATCTTATTGGTACTGATAATATCTACGATAAATGAACTTTTATTACGGTCTATTGAAATTATTCTTTTGTTTTATTACTAGTTATTGTTGTTAATACTTTATCGGTCCTCATAATATCTACGATAAAATAACTTCAATTACAGTCTATTGCTATTACTGTTTTAATTTATTATTACTTATTGTTGTTAATCTTTTATTGGGCCTCATAATATGTATTGCAATCATTGTTTTACTTTATTATTACCTATTTTTGTTAATCTCTTTTTGGGCCTCATAATATCTACGATAAATTAACTTTTATTACGGTAAATTGCAATTATTGTTTTTTTTTTATTATTAATTATTGTTGTTAATCTCTTATTGGGCCTGATAATATCTACGATAAAATAACTTTTACTGCGGTCTATTGCAATTATTGTTTTCTTTTATTATTACGTATTGTTGGTAATCTATTATTGGGCCTCATAATGTCTACGATAAAATAACTTTCATTACAGTCTATTGCAATTATCGCTTTACTTTATTATTACATATTGTTGTTAAAATTTTATTGGGCCTCATAATGTCTACGATAAAATCTTTTTCATTACAGTCTATTGCAATTATTGTTTTCTTTTATTATTGCTTTTTGTTGTTAGTCACTTATTGAGCCTCATATCATCTTCGATAAAATAACATTTATTACGGTCTATTGTAATTATTGTTTTGTTTTATTATTACTCATTGTTATAAATCCCTTATGGAGCCTCAAAATATCTACGATAAAATAACCTTCGTTACAGTCTATTGCCATTATTGTTTTATTTCATTATTACTTATTGCTTTTAATCTCTTATTGGTCCTCATAATAACTACGATAAAATAACTTTCGTTACCGTCTATTGCAATTATTATTTTATTTTCTTATTGCTTATTGTTGTTAATCTTTTATTGGGCCTCATATTATCTACGATAAAATAACTTACATTAGAGTCTATTGCAATTATCGTTTAATTTTATTATTACTTCTTTTTGTTAATCTCTTATTGGTCCTCATAATATCTACGATAAAATAACTTTTCTTTTGTTCTATTGCAAATATTGTTTTATTTTATTAATAGTCATTGTTGTTAATCTCTTTTAGGCCTCATAATATCTACGATAAAATAACTTTCATTACAGTCTATTGCAATTATTGATTAATTTATTATTACTTATTGTTGCTAATCTCTTATTGAGCCTCATAATATCTACGATAAAATAACTTTTATTACGGTCTATTGCAATTATTGTTTTGTTTTATTATGACTTATTTTTGTTAATTTATTATTGGGCCTTATAACATCTACGATAAAATAACTTTTATTACGGTCAATTACATTTATTGTTTTCTTTTTATTATTACTTATATTTCTTAATCTCTTATTGGGCCTCATAATATCTACGATAAATTAACTTACGTTACAGTCTATTGCAAATGATTTATTTTATTATTACTTAATTTTGTTAAACTCTTATTGGGCCTCATAACTTCTACGATACAATACCTTTTATTTCAGTGTATTGCAATTATTGTTTTGTTTTATTACTTATTTTTGTTAATCTCTTATTGGGCCTAATGAAATCTGCATATTCTAAATGCTAGTTGGAGGAATGATGACAAATTAGCGCCTGTCGTATATTTACTCATCGTCCTTTGAGCATTCCGGTCTGGGTTTGGCAGACATATTAACTCTTCCGATTTCCTGTGTCCCTCTGTTATGTGTTGAGTGAACATTTTGTTCAATGTCAGTCGGTGTAACACTGGAAATATTGAAAAAGTGTTTATTGGAATTTCCGTTGTCAACTAGGAACCTTCTAGAGACAAGTCAATTAATGTCATATTTATCTCAAGTTAAATGGTTTCATTATTTACATTCGTGCTTGGGCTTGTTCGATTTTGAATGACATCAGAAGCAAGATAACGTCTTTCGTATTCTTTAGGGTATTTAAATAATTCTTAATTCCCATTGTATGACACTACTTGATGTTAGCTAGGTAACGGCATAAGGCGTGTATCTGATATCTTTTCAAACCAAGTGAACAACTTGAAAGAACTTTTCCAAAAATCAAACCCCAATTTGATCTTGATATTTTTTAAGAAATTTGGACTATATAATAAAATATAATTCCGATTTGGTGTCTGATGATGAAAGGGGTAACTTTGATACTTGCCAGGTGAGAAATTTTCAAAGAACAACTCAACTTCGAAAACAATGAATTTTTTTTTAAATGAAGCATGACAACATCGAAAAATAAGGAAAGAAAGCGAAAGTCTTTTTAAAAGCATTTCAAACTTATTTAAAGAAAAAAAACAACAAAAAACAAATGTTTAACCTTAAATGATCTCGTGCTGATCAATGGGTCGTTGAGTTTGAAACAAACAAAAAAACAAACTTTCAAGATTTCAAAATTCACTACAATATTTAAAATCGGTCCGGAAAATAAAGTGATGATGTATTTTGATATCGTCATTTTGTATAACAATGTGCCTCTTGAGGATACCATTAATATATATTTTGATGCTCTTTATACAGTATATGTATGCTTTTGACAATCTCAGTTTTTATACAGATGGGCCACATTAGCATACCATTAATATATATTCTGTTACCCTTTATACTGAATTATGGTGTCTTTTGACAATTTCAGTTTGTATATTAATGTGCCTCTTCAGGGTAGCATTAATATATATTCTGATGCTCTTTATACAGAATAAGGATGCTTTTGACAATCTCAGTTTGTATACCGATGGGCCACATCGGGATACCATTAATATATATTCTGGTGCTCTTTATACTGAATTATGACGTCTTTTGAGAATTTCATTTTGTATAGCAATGGGCTTCTTGGGGATACCATTAATATATATGCTTACGTTCTTTATACAGAATAATCATGCTTTTGACAATCTCAGTTTGTATACCGACGGTCCATATTAGGATACATTTAATATATATTCTGATGCTCTTTATACTGAATTATGATGTCTTTTGAAAATTTCAGTTTGTATATCAATGTGCCTCTTCCGGACACCATTAATATATATTCTGATGCTCTTTATACAGAATAAGGATGCTTTTGACAATCTCAGTTTGTATAGTGACGGGCCATATTAGGATACCATTAATATATATTCTTATGCTCTTTATACTGAATTATGATATCTTTTGACAATTTCAGTTTGTATATCAATGTGCCTCTTCCGGACACCATTAATATATATTCTGATGATCTTTATCTTTTGACAATCTCAGTTTGTATACCGAGGGGCCATATTAGGATACCATTAATATATATTCTGTTGCTCTTTATACTGAATTATGATGTTTTTTGACAATTTCATTTTGTATAACAATGGGATTCTTCGGGATACCATTAATATATATGTTTACGCTCTTTATACAGAATAAGCATGCTTTTGACAATCTCAGTTTGTATACCTACGGGCCATATTAGGATACCATTAATATATATTCTTATGCTCTTTATACTGAATTATGATGTCTTTTGAAAATTTCAGTTTGTATATCAATGTGCCTCTTCCGGACACCATTAATATATATTCTGATGATCTTTATCTTTTGACAATCTCAGTTTGTATACCGACGGGCCTTATTAGGATACAATTAATATATATTCTGATGCTCTTTATACTGAATTATGATGTCTTTTGACAATTTTATTTTGTATAACAATGAGTTTCTTCGGGATGTCATTAATATATATGTTTACATTCTTTATACAGAATAAGGTTGCTTTTGACAATCTCAGTTTGTATACCGACGGGCCATATTATGATACCATTAATATATATTCTGTTGCTCTTTATACTGAATTATGATGTTTTTTGACAATTTCATTTTGTATAGCAATGGGATTCTTCGGGATACCATTAATATATATTATGATGCTCTTTATACAGAATAAGGATGCTTTTGACAATCTCAGTTTGTATACCGAGGGGCCATATTAGGATACCATTAATATATATTCTGATGCTCTTTATACTGAATTATGATGTCTTTTGACAATTTCAGTTTTATAACAATGGGCTTATTCGAGATACCATATATATATATATATATATATATATATATGCTGACTTTCTTTATACAGATTAAGATGCATTTGACAATCTAATTTGACACGTCCGGGCACCTTTAATATTTATTTCAGTTTGTATATCAATGTGCCTCTTCAGGGCAGCATTAATATATATTCTGATGCTCTTTATACAGAATTATGACATTTTTCGCATCGTTAGTTAGTATACCATTTTGCCATTAGTATATATTCTGATGTTCTTTCCAGAGATAATTTCTGCCGAGCTAGTATTTTTGGAACTTTGATTTTGGAACGCAAGCCTCTGCCGACTGTATGGGTACCATTTGTTCAATATCAGTCTTAGTAACATGGAAAATTTGAAAAAGTGTTTATTGGAAATTCTGTTGTCAACTACGAACCTTCAAGAGTCAAATCTATTCAAATAATCTTTATCTGAATATAAATGGTTTGATTAATAGTTTTTTCTGATTGTTTGATTTTGATGACATCAGAGAGCACGATAACGTCTTTGCAATTTTTTTAGGCTCTTCAAATAATTATTAATTCCCAAGACGTTTTTCGTTAATGCAACTTGTTGTTATCTAGTTGTATGTGATAGCTTTTCACGCCATAATATTTCTGATTATTCAAATTTCCTTTTTTTTGGAAATCCTTTCAGAAAATAAAATGTTATATTCGCTCAGACCAACGTGGTTTCAATTGGTAATTCTTTAGGTTCTATATTCGTTAATATTAAGTTTTATATGAGGGATTTTTGCTTAAAAAGTGCCGTAAACCCGCTGTTTATATGCGGTACGTTGACTTTTTTTTGATTCTGCTAGAGATGCCACTGACGTTTTGCGGGACTCAATTCTCTCCATCCATCTCTTCAATTTACTATGGATTTTATACAGCAATGATATGTTGCCCTTTGAAGATGTTCCCTTAGAACGTAAATATTGGGCTTTTGTCACCAGTAAGGCAGGAAATGCCCGGTGTTTGCTGACATACTTTCAGCTCGTATAACATCGGGATATACCGATGTTAAGTTACGTACTGTCTTTCAAACTAGATCCTTTAGTAAAAATCGTTTATCCTATCTTAAGAATAGTTCTTTTATATATGAAGTTAAATACCTTTGAGATGCGGAATACATATGAGGGACTAATCAAAAGCTGGAAACGCAACACCAGCCTGACTATTTGCGTTCTAAGGCTCAGAGTCGTATGAAAAGGTCCACTCAATATGTGAACGACTCTTCCATTGGACAACATTTATTGGACAATCCTGACTGTGCCGCCGATTACAATGACAATTATTTTCTATCTTACGTAGAGCTAATTCGGTCCGCCATCTTATAATAATGCTGTTTATATTATATTCCATTAGCCGATAAAAATAAACACTTCTTTCGTTCCTTATGTTTGGTCTAGGAATATGAATTTTTTTCTATTTTATACTCTTTTTGGAACATTTTTTGTTTTTAGTCGTCAATGAAATCTATTTAAATCGTGTTACATGTGTGTCATTGATTATTTTGTTCTTTGCCAATGTTCACCTTTTTAAAATTTTTTGGAACCAGTGGTTTTTTAATATGGTTGAACTAATTTATGTAATTGCCATGGTGAGGCAGGAAGTGCGTTTTCTTTAATTCAGCTTGTATAACATGTTGTTTTTATTCAAGAAACCTGAAATATATGATAATACTGGTAAGGTTGAAGCGAGAACTCACAGATGGTTTTCACGCAAGAAAAATCCTAATGTCTAAATATGTTTCTAATAGGGTTATTCAAATTTGTGTTTGTTTTAGAGGTTTGGTATTCAAATCCAGAATGTATGAACAAAAGTGTATAAGAAAACCTGATCCATGAATTGTATGCAGCGGGAGTTGATTAACTGGTTGGCCGAACTTCTCCAGTCTGTATCTGATCTCTTTTCAACCCATAATATTTCTGACTCTTTCAATTTTTCAAATTTCGTTAGAAATTTGGAAATCGGTTCCTAAAATAAACTGATGTTGTCTTTTAACATCATCAGTTTGTATACCAATGTGCCTCTTCAGGACAGCAATATATAATGCTCCGATGTAATTTTTCACTAGTATTTTTTGAAAAGTAACGTTCACAGTTTTGAAATCAGGATTTGAATGGGTAGTCCTTTAGGTCCTATCCTAGCTAATATTTTTACCTTTTCATGAGGTTTTTTGTTTGAAAAGTTCCATAAGCCTTTGTGTTTATATGGGGTATGTTAACGATACCTTTCCCATTTTGATTCTGCTAGAGATGCCACTGACTTTTTATGGAACTCAATTCTCTCATCCACCTCCTCAATTTACTATGGATGTTGAGAGAACAATATCAAGTAATCAGGAAGACAGTAAAATTTTTGAAGATCAAAGAAGGAAAAGCAAAGCCGGAAGAGAGTTCTACAAGTGAAAATTGAGTGAGAACAATAGAAGAGGAAGACAGTAGATAACGATTGACATTGCATTTAAATTATTTGAAGATCAAAGTTGACAGGAAAGCAAGAAGCCGGAAGAGAGTTCTACAAGTCAAAAATTGAGTGAGAACAATAGAACAATCAGGAAGACAGTAGATAACGATTGACATTGCATTTAAATTATTGAAGACAAAGTAGGAAAGCAAAAGCCGGAAAGATTCCACAATCAAAAATTGAAGAACAATAGAAGATAGGAAGACAGTTAAAGATTGACATTGAATATACTTTTATTAGAGACACCACTGGAGTTTTGCGGAATTCAATTCTCTCCCGCTTTTCAATTTACTATGGATGTTGAGAGCAATGGTATGTTGCACTTTTTAGATGTTTTCGTAGAACGTAAGGATTGTGCTTTGTCACAAGTATTTTCCGAAAACCCACGTTCAGAGGTTTGTGTACAAATTAGAAATCTTTTGTTCCTAAGACCCGCAAGATTGGTTTAGTTTCCACCTTTGTCAAGCGTCCTTTGATGATTTGTTCACCTAGCATATTAAACGGAGAAATAGCAAGGATCCAAGACATTTTTATAGAAAATCGTTCTCCTACTAATAACATTAACCCTGTTATTGTACGTAAAATCAGACGGTTTAAAGAACCAGTGATTTTAGGAACCAGCCGATGCCTAATTTACCTGAAATTGCCATGGTTAGACAGAAAGTGCCAGTTGCTTTACTGACAGACTTTCAGTTTGTATTACTTCGTGTTATAACGCTGTTAATTTTCTATCTTACGTAGAGCTAACTCGGTCAGCCATCTTATAATTCTTGAGGCTGTTTATATTATATTCCATTAGCCGAGCCTATGTGAGCAAAATAAACACTCCTTTCGTTCGGACGAGGGAATATGAATATTTTTTTCTATTTTATACTCATTTTGGAACATTTTGTTGTGTTTTAGTCGTCAATGTGTTTACAATTAAAATCTATTTAAATCGTGTTATATGTGTGTCATTATTTTGTTCTATTTGCTAACATTCATCTTTTCATAAAATTTTGGCCGAAAGTGTCTCCTAAAGACAAAGTGTCTTCTTCAATATATATATATATATATATATATATATGAAGAAATATAGTCTTGAGATGTGCTATATTTATGGGATAAAGTGATCAATATCAGAGATAGAGCGTGTGTAAATATAAAACTGAACATAGAATCAACACTTAATGGCGACAGTTTGTTTCATGCTAGATGCAATCGTCAGGACACAAGTGCTGTTATATATATATATATATATATATATATATATATATATATATATATATATATATATATATATATATATACGTATAGTGCTGCTTGAAACTAAGTGATTAAAAAGTTATTAAAAGATTATAAGTTATTATATTTTAATATTATATATTTAAAAGATTAGATTATAAAAAATTTTCCATTTTCCAGCTAAACAACAAATCTTAATTATAAAAATATAAAAAAAAAATAAAAAATTAAAAAAAAAACTACCACTTTTTTGGTTATATAACGAGGATGAGGGCTTGGAGAATTTGACACCCACGGGACATAAAGAAAGCAAAAGGCGACAGGGAAAGTTTCTGAGCCAATTAATTGATCAGTTTTGCGTATGGATGATGGGACAAGGGTGGTGTGAAGCTTAGCAAAGGGACAAGTATTGCTAAGGAGAAGGAACTTGTGAAGAGCTGTAAACGCCCACGTCCTGAAGTGTCACGGTAATCACAAGAGAGGAAGTGAATTGTTAAATGATATTTGACAGACCTCATGGACTGAGATTAAAGCTGTTAAAAACCTACACCATCTCAGCACCCATTACGTTGTGGGTAATTCCACACCCAATAACAGTTCGCTAATTGAACATAAAATACACTTTCTCTCGTTAAAAATTTTATCAGTAAATCTACTTATCTTTGGTTGCTATCCAAAAACATAGCAACAGTACTTATCAGTGACCATCAATTATTTATATAAATTTTTTATCAAGTCGGAATAAAAATATTAATAACAAATTACCCACTTATAGTGCAACCGGGCACCAAATGAGTTTTAATACATTCATTAAAATTATCCGCGTATTGTGCAACCGGGTACCAAATGAGGCCGGGTTTAACGTAGGTTATCCGAGCCCGTAGAGATTCTGCCCTTCAGGGGAGCCTCGTACGTGTTTCTCTCTACTCAGAGGCAGAGAGTTCGATTGTCCAGCTGGAAGAGGTCGCAGCTGGTATAATTAGCTGTCCCACACACGAGGCTTACATGTGGCACAACGCCGGGTTTAACGTGGGATTTTCGATCCCGTACTCCCGGCCAAAAATATTCCCTATTCGAACGCGTATAAACGGGTTCAGGGTCAGTCTACATCCCCGAACGAGAATTTGTCTTTCGGCGGAGCCTCGTCCGGATTCCTCTCTGCTCAGAGGCAGAGAGTTCGACAATCTTGCTGGAATAGGTCGCAAGTCAATATTTACTCGCCCCACCCCACAAGGGAAAAATGTGGCACAAGGTCGAGTTTTACGTGCGTAGGCTCGGCGAAAAAATACCCGTAGAAACCGTAAAAACAGGATCGAGTTGGTCATCCTCCCCGAACGAGACTCTGCCCTTCGGTGGAGCCTCGTCCGGGTTGCTTTCTGCCCGAAGTCAGAGAGTTCAACCGTGTTGCTGGAACAGGTCGCAGCAAGTCAATATTTAATTTTCTTTCCGACTCACGAGGAAAAGATGTGGCACATGGCCGAGTTTTACGTAGGTATTCAGAGCCCGTATGTTCGGACAAACTGTACCCGTATAAACTAAAAACAAAATCGGGTTGGTCAACCTTCCCGAAGGAGACTCTGCCCTTTGGTGGAGCCATGTACGGCTTCCTCTCAGCGCAAAGTCAGAGAGTTCGGCCGTGTTTCTGGAACAGGTAGCAGGAAGTTAATATTTACATTCCTCCCCACACTCACGAGGGAAAGATGTGGCACATGGGCGAATTTTACGTGGGATTTCAGAGCCAGGAGGCTCGGCCAAAAAATGCCCATAGAAGCTGTAAAAACAGAATCGGGTTGCTGGAACAGGTCGCTGCATATCAATATTTATTATGTAACAAGTACATAATTTTGGCATAAGGCCGAAAAGGAGGGTGTTAAGTCTGGGCCACACTTACTCTCTTATACCTAGCTAATCCGATTCACGAACCATTCACTCATTACAATTTACCCACCCACCATAAGAACTTGTCCATCATCAATCAATCCTCCGTGTACCATAATACCACATCCTCTCTAGGGGGGAACCTACAAAACGCGCCGGATGCCATAAAAATTTAATGATACTAAATATACATGAAAATCTACGATGAAAAAATGAGACGGGAGGGAGATGAACCCAATAAAAAACGAAAATATTAACACAAATGAAATTAAACATAAGAGATGTTAGTAGAGCCTGTCCAACCCTCAAAACAGAGAGGCCGCTGTATTTTGCCCATGTGACTAAATCAAGAAGCTCTCTCGCCAAGAGTGTGGGGAAACTGAAAATATAGACGGGCATGGGGAATAAAAATCTGACCCAGTCGAGATTAAAAGCGGGCCAAAACAAACTGGGGAGGTTGGGAATCTCAAGCTGAATCATAACTAAAGAAGTGACCGGGGACAGGCCGGGAACAACACCTTCATTAACTAGGTACACAAAGCTTGTCTAACCTAACCAAGGGGAGGGCTCCACAGGAAACCGCCTCGATAGACTTCCTCCGTTCGCGTCGCCCAAATCACCATTCGAGCCGTGGCCAGCAGCGTCATAAACACCATCCGTTTCACCCCGGAATACCGGGGCGACACACTGTCACACGTGTATGCGCGATCTATGGGCACAAGCTTTTCTGGAGCGAGACGAGCCGTCGGCTCGCCGATATGGTCCCATAGGGGGCGGACACGGGGGCAATAAACCAAGGCCACACCGTTCACAGTCTGACAAATCCGCCAAGCCCCATATGAAGGCCTTATCTTTGAGAGGCAGCCGATTCCGAGACAATCACCAGGTAAGCGAAAACTCAGGCTTACTGAGGTAATCCGCCGCTGGCGCCCAATACCAGTAAGAGCGAAACTCACCCTCCGACAAGCAGAGCGTATCACGTAGGGAATGCTTGGCGACACCCTCCACTAAAAAACGATAGAAGACCTTCCTAGGCAGTGAAAGATCACTGGACTGAGGAACGGCCAACAATACCGACCGACACTCGATTGATCCCGGGGTTTACGATGGCTCTCAACCCGCGAGATGGGGGGTAATAGTAAGGTGAGGGAACGCGTCGCTAACAATCCCCGCCATAATCGAATCTCCTCCTGTCAACGCGCAAGTAAGTGACTCCCCAAGTCTGGCATTCCCAGCCCCCCATGACACGGACGTTGTACACAGACTCGTCTGTCGATCCGATTCCCGCGTCTCCTCCATAAAATGGAGGATAGCGAGCGCTCGAGCGCCTTCCTGTGGTCGTCACAGAGAGGAAGTACGAACAATCGATAAAGGACAATCGGGAAAATGCATGTAGCACACACCTCCGCCCTGCCTTTCACGGACAACCTCCGTCGACGCCAAGTCTGACCGGCAGCGTCGACCTTTGCTCGTACTTCAGACCAATTTTTTTCCAGCTGGAGGCCGGGTCCAAACCACACTCCAAGAATGCGGACAGGACCGTCCGTCCAACCTAAGGGCCTCGGAAGATCGACCCCCATCCAGGTACCTAACCGCAAGCCGGACGACTTGTCGCAGTTAAACTTGGCCCCTGTCACTTTCAGTGCCGCCTGCGGGACGACACGAAAGTCATCGGCGTAGGCAGAAACCCTGGCTCGAGCCCCTCCAGGAACGGCGATTCCGCGTAGGGCAGGAGTGCACGTCCTGTCCCTCAGCCGGCAAAGGAGAGGCTCCAACGCCAAAGCATAGAGTAGGGGCGACAGTGAACAACCCTGACAGACCGACCTAGACAGCGTAAAAGCGCCCGACAGCTTCCCGTTCACCTGTACCATAGCACTGAGGGAGCGATACAGGCGATGGTCAACCCTATCAAATGCCTTGGACTGATCTAAATTGATCAGCGCGGCCTCATCGTCGTCTTTTACACCCTTTACGATCGTGCGAATCAGATGCAGGTTGCTCTGAATTGTTCGGCCCCTCTCGGAACAAGTCTGCTCCGGGCCCAACGGAGACTCGTCAACTGACTACAAAAGCTCCTGCAAGATCTTGGCCAAAATCTTTAACTCTGTGTTTAGCAGACTTAGGGGCCTATAATCATCTAAATCCCGCCCAACACCCTAGCCCTTTTTCAACAGCGTGATCACACCCCTGAAAATCCGGTTGGAGATGGACCCCGACCGGAACAAGTTGTTGAACAACACAGGAAAAATCGGGACAAAGATGTGCGACAGCCTCAATTACAATTCATAGGGAAAACAATCCAGACCGGGCGACTTTCCTCTGCCAACCTTCTTCAATGCTGTGTGGACTTCGCAATCCGTGATCTCTCCGTCGCAGCTAGCCGCTCAGTCGGCGAAAGCCGAATAAAGTCAACCAAATAGCTGCGAAACTCCTCCTCACGGAGACCAGGCTCCTTGGTAAACCGGCTCTCGAAATGCCGTCGAAACGCCTCGCACATGTCGTCAGTGGCCCGAAGAGTACGCCCCTCCGGGGTTTCGACTTCACGAATATAACGATCGCCACCTCTGCGCCCATGTTCACAGCTTCGGAAGACATCTTGCTTAACTTATGTCTAATTACCTGGCCGGTGTAGCGCTCGCTATTTGAACGCTCCACAGCCTCCCTAGATAATGCTATCTCTAGGTGATCCCACCCAGCCACCGTCCGGGAAAGACTAGCTCTAAGCGTCGTCGTCATCTCAGCTCTATCTAGGGCGTGCCATTTGCTGATATCCGTGGTGAAAGACATAATCCTACATTTAAGTCTATCCCACCACTTATTCACGATAACCACCCCCACTAGCTCCCGCTGCATTAAGCTAGTTAGCTGCTCCTGGAAGTCCCGCCTGTCCAGTAAAGACAGATTGAACTTCCAGTAACCAGCCATTCTAAGCCTATGATCTAACGCCACCCGGGCACAAACGAGTTTGTCATCCGAAAGGCCTACCCAGTGGAACGTGGGACAATCTAACAGATCTATGTCGGCTCTTCTAACATTCTGTCAAGGCAGCTAACTATCTTGTCACAAGGCCAACTGAGAGCCCAAGTCCAAATTCCCTATCCCCCGGGGTGATCGACCCGGTATCTATCAACGAAACCAAAATCCTTGATCAGATCAACCAAGCTACGATCGCACCTTCTCCCGCTAGCAACACGCCCCCGATCTAACTTGGGATCCAGGACGGCATTCTAGTCCCCCACTAAGACTAGGTGTGTTGAATCCACCAGGAAAGGCTCCAACCTCGAAAAAACGAGACCCGCTCCTCCTGGTCATTGGGCGCATAAACCGCAACGAGTCGGAACGAACCACTTTTCACGGCAATATCGGCCACGATCAACCGTCCCTCGATATCGGTATGCACAAGGTCCACCTTCGCATCAAAGGTACGTCTAACCAGCAAAGAAGCTTCTCTGGCAAACCGGTCCCCATATGCTGAATAGACGACAAAGTCTCCAGCACGCACGCATCGGAAGTGCAAATAAAGTGGGTCGCCTTCGATCGCGGCGACATCCACGCCAAAGGACAAGAGATCCCGGAGCAGGTGAGCTTCCTTACATCGATCTCTCAATCCCTTAACATTCAGAGTTGCTAAGTTGATTGACATCATTTAAATGTGACACGACAGAAAAGGAAAATACAATTCACCTATTCACATACAGGACGGAAATCTGCGTCTATGAGGATGCCGACGTATTGTCCTAGGCTCCCTACACCCATCTCTGATGTCATCCGTCCTTTCAGGAGAATTCCGCCGACGTCCGTGGGATACATTAGTCTTAGACACCTATATAGTAAGGGATGGATCAAAACTGGGACCCTCCCTGCACAATACTGTTTCAATTTCTTTAAATACGATGTCTCCATCTCCACCATTCTTATATTTGGGAAGGAGTCCTTAGCTTCTGCTAAATGGTTCCACATTTTGAGATGACCCCCCCCCAGTGTCTTTCACGCAGGTGATTACACCTGGGGCTGTTAGGAAGTTGCGTGGATTTTCTACTGTTTTCCCATCCACCGACGTCATATTCAATAAAAGACCCAATTTAGACCTTTTCTGCCTAGACAGGCTCCTCTTAAATTCCTCCTTGTCCAACCTGCAAATTGTTTTGGGACCGCAGAACATTTTTTTCCTTTTGTGTTTTTTTTTTCTGCCTGGAAGGGTGGAGAGGGGAAGATGTTGACGAGTGAGGGGTGGTGTGGAAATGGAACTGAGGGAAGAGTTTGAGGGAGTAAGGGATGGAGTACGGGAAGGGGAAGAAGGGAGGCTCGTTACCTGTGTTACCTTAACAGTGTCTTTTGGGGAAGCCGGCACGGATAGGGACCTGCTTTTGTCCATGACTCTATCCGCCCTACTACCCCCTGAGTGCCTTTGAGATGTCGTCTCCTCCTCGTCTTCCTCCTCTCTGCTTCTTTTTTAGGGAGGATGTCCGATGTGGAGGCATTTCGTCCACCTCGATATCAGTTTCTTGCCCCTGCTGCATCTCCTGCTGTTTTTGCTGCTGCTTCTGTTGTTGCTGTTGCTGCTGCTGTTTCTGCTGCTGCTGTTACTGCTGCTGCTGCTGTTACTGCTGCTGCTGCTGTTACTGCTGCTTTTTCTCTCCCCTTTGTGTTTTCTTCTGTTTTGGCGCCTCCGTCTATTGCACCTTCTTCTCTGTCTTTTGTTCCTGTGCCACCTTCTTTGCCCGCTGCTGTGGTGATTGTTGCTACTTCTGTACAGTGCCCTCCCTTTTTGGCGGGGAGAAGGCACATTCATTGTTTTTTTTAACTCCTCCTACCACTTTTCAGCCACCATCGGTGACTTTTTGGGGTACTTTTTCTATTGGGGGTGTTGCGACTACTGCGGCTGCTGTTTTTCACCTTAAAACATCACTAATTCCCGTGAATTTTCACTAAAAAGTTTATTCTCGAAGAAAGGTGCATTAATTCTTAATTTTTACACTCGACCCACAAACTTCTGGTTTAATGTACAGAGGCTTACTGCAGATCAGAATCATCAGCAGAAGATCACTGAAGATTTTCTCTTGCACTAAACTCGACAAAGAGGGAAGAAAAGAGAATAGAGGGAGGAGGGAGAGGACATCCCAACTCATTAGCCTCGGCATACGAACTCCTGGTTTAATGAGTAGAGGCGTATGGCAGTATCACGTTAAATCTTCAGTTCCTGTACAATCACTGAAGTTACGCCATGCCAAGTGACTTCTTGTGTATACCGGGAGTTATTAGCTTGGAAATGCGGGTGGTACAATAAATAATGATTCGGAATTGCAAATCGGAGAGCCGAGTTCTAATTCCACTAGGATTTGTTATTTTCACTTACGCGCAAATACAATTGAGAAAGGTAAAAATCCTTTTCTTCTCCCAAAGCTATGGGTTAAGTATTAAGAATTATTTTTAAAATTATGCTACACTACAGCAACATAAAATATATTTTTTGTAAGATATAAAATTTTGCTTTCCTAGGCAAAACTTAAGTTCTTTACAAAACTTAATCCGATAAAAACAGCAACAACTCGACAATAAAAAAACAAAAAACAAGACGAACACTGCATAAAATTTGAAATGGAACAACATTTTATTTAAAATTACAAATTTGAAAATTATGAAACATGAGATGGACAAAAAAATTGAGGTATAATGAAAAAAATTCCAGTGAGAAAAAAAGAAAAAATACAAATTTCACCAGAAATGTTGATATGACCAAAAACAAAATATACCTCAATATTGTCGGAGTTAAATAAAATACTCCTAAAATGAGCAAATTCGTAACCCCTTTCAAAGAATGACAAAAAAGAGGGTTATTTTTCCTGGCTAATAAATTAGCCAATGACCCTTTTTTAGTGCTGGACCTGTTTCTTTTTTCCTTTCAGGCCTGTGCACGCTAGGTAGGTAATTCCTGAGGTAATATGTATCTTATTATATATATATTTCAACTTCATCAACCTGCAAATGTAGTCCCTATTTGGGACTCCGATATATAACATCCACTAATAGAATTCAAATTCACAGGTTGTCACAACATCATACCAACGTTCACGCACACACAGAATATTCAATCTACACACACACATATTCCGTGGCACACTCACAGAATATTCACACACAGATTGTTTTATATTTTTCCGTACTGTTTCCCTGTATTGTAACTTTGTTATGAATATATATTTAATGTATACATATTTTATCGGTCTTGTTTGTTTGCTTTTATCAAATTTGTTTGTTTTATTCGCTTGAACGGCTTCTAATATTTTGGTATCTTGTTGTTGTGGCTCCAACTTTGTTACATTCGATATTGAAAATGTGTAGAGGGTAAGTTTTAATTTCTTTTTATAACTAATAGGCAAATTTGGTATGAACCTCTATAATATATACATTCTAAAATGTGCACTGATGATGACCCAAATATATACAAAATATATCCATTCTAAAATTTCAAGAATAATGGTAAAAATCCTCCCAAGAGGATACTGTTTGTGTTTAAAATCACTTGAACCGTTAATGATCCAGTTGAAGTTCGACTTGGGTCAGTTTGGCTCCCGCCTGATTGTTACATAAAATTGTTCGTTCCGCCACGGAATATGTGAGCGAGCGGCACGTTAGTCTGAAATTTTCATCACCGAGGCCCATTTGGAACAGTTGTCTTTTCGCTTTTTATTTTCATTTGGATGTGCACTGCTGATAAACCCAAATATACACTCAGCGAAACATATACACAATTTTGTTGATTTCTATCAGACATATGAAATAAATATAATTTCAAATCCTCCATATATCTTAATAACTATATCATCAGGAACCTGTATGTTTTCCAGTTGGTAAACTTGAGAGTTTTCAGCATCCATGAAAAAATGGTTACAAACTTATCCTTAAAAAAAGTTTTATCGTCTGAATACTTATTTTATTATTAATCACCGAAAGACATTTGGAACAGTATATTGTTCTAACATTATTTTTTCAATTTTTGGATATGCACTTCTGATGAGTCCCAAATTTTGGACAAAAATCTTGTTTTGCATTTTGCCATCACTACTCGATAATTAAATATATTGAAATTTCCCAAATAATTGTGTTTGTTATCATCCTCCTTCTATCCTTGAACTGGCGGAGAGAAGAACAGGTCACAGTCCTTGGTTACAGACCTCATTCATGTTCCGCCACGGTACATGTGAGCAGCGGCGCTAACACGTCTGAGGGACTAGCAAATCCCATTTTTAGTTGGTATGATGTTCGCTTGAAACCCAACTGTATGTCCACTACTTTCATTCTGTTGGTTTCATCAAACTCGATTAATTAAATAAATTATCAAATCCTCCATTTTACTATATAGATGGTTTTTTGATGTGAGTTTGCCCTGGATTTCTTGCTTTTCCCCCGTCGTCACAAAACAGATTATTTCTTTAAAAAATGGATATATGTAGATTGCGTGTATTAGCGACCATGGAAATCAGGGGGGGTCGTCGTCGCAGCTAACCATAGATGCCTTCATTCGCCCGATGAGGACGCAGACACACATAATTACTTACTGTGTAAAAGGTTACAAATCCAAATCCAACCAAATT
Organism: Acanthosepion pharaonis; assembly: GCA_903632075.3. Lineage (NCBI taxonomy): Eukaryota > Metazoa > Mollusca > Cephalopoda > Sepiida > Sepiidae > Acanthosepion > Acanthosepion pharaonis. The sequence continues at coordinate 311,992 of CAHIKZ030001512.1, read as the reverse complement.
TTTTTATCTCTGTCTGCCAACTTGACGATATAATATTATAGACTACATATTTCTATTTATTTATATTTATATACCCAACACGTATATATACATACATCCATAGATAATGTGTTCAAATAAGATAGATTGGTTCCTCTCTTTTCATGCGAAGTTGTAAGTTACTGATTGATAAATCGTTTGAGTTCCCCGGCAACAGGGGTCTAACAATTTAACAACCTCTTTCATCATCAGGAGACCTGAAATACACAAATGCAATGTGATTAAAAACTTTGATCATCCTGAGTACATAGAATCCCATTAAGATCTCATCTTTGCCTTTTGTAATATACTTTTAATCTGTAAAAGATTTTTATGGACACCCTGATGTAATTCACCAACCCATATATATATATATATCTGTGTGTGTTGTGTACATGTATATATATATATATATATATATATATATATATATATATAAAATATTTAGTTCCATAGATGTAGTTTGTGACCCTGGTTTCCGCTTTTGCGATCGTCAGACAAACTTTTTTTGTTTTTAAAAAAAATCCAATTCATTTAATGTAGTCCTGAATGTTTTTTATGAAGCTGACTTTGTGGTCCTTTGCGTGATGAAAGCATGTTGTTCAGGGACATTTGTTTACTCTTTCGTCTTTAATGTCCATATAAATTGGTTTTATAATGTTTATTGTGATCGTGTTTGTCTTTTGATAGTTGAAATTTTGTTGGTTCAGATTGTAGGAAATAGTATAATAAAAAAATTTTGTCCAAAATGAATACCTTTGTTGGAGTTGATTATTTTTTCCTGTCGTCTTTTTTTTTCCAAGTGTCTTTTGAAATTAAAGCAATCTCTGATATTACCATAGTACCGCATATTATATAAATATTATATATATATTTTTATTTATATTTTACACACACTTTTCACACACACACACACACACACACACACACATATATATATATATATATATATATATATATATATATATATATATATATATATTAGATCATTGTACAAACATATCGTTAAAAAACAGACAACAAAAATTTTATCATGATATCAAAAAATCGTTATAATGGCTTTAGTTTCAAGAAAAACCAAAGAAAAAATTTTCCAATATTTGAACTTTTATTATAATGGTCGTCGATCTAAACTTTCGTCTCACATTTTGTTGCCAAAAAAAAAACTTCTATGTCAACAAAACATTAAATTATATCAGTTTTTCACTTTAAAACTGCCATCCATTTTAGTTGTTTCTGAAGCAAACAAAATATCAAAACACAAAGTGTCGAAAGACTAAATGACGAATGGAAAAAAATGTCAAACAGATAAAATGAAATGGATAAAATTTCAAACAGACAAAGTGTCAGATGGACTAATTATGGAAAGAACAACATGTCAAATTGACCTGTCAAACGGAAAGAGTCAAATGCAATGTGATTAAAAAAACTTGATAATTACTGAGTACATAGAACAAATCTCATCAATTGCCTTTGTAATATATTTTTTTAAACTGTAAAGAGACTTTATAGACACCCTTTAGTATGATAGGTACGTGAATTTCTTGATTTGAGCAAACGGAACTCCCCGGCACTGAAGGCTCAGCTGGACCGGTTATCCAGTGGCTGCATGATCTTCGTATTTCTAGGATTAATTCTTTGGGGATCAGTTTAATATTTAATAACTGTAGTAATACAAACAATCACTTTACGTCCCGTAGAACGTTAGGAAAATGCTTGTGAATACTTGTCATAAAAATGATGTCTTATTTTATTAAGTCTTTAACACTTGTGCATAGACAAAATGTCGAATGGAGAAAGTGTCGAACGGAAAAGGGATGGATTGGCTACCTGACAAATGGCCAGAAATCTTCCTACAAGAGAATAATTTATAATATATATCCATATCGGTGTGTGTATTTTTTTTTAATTTTAAACTAATATAAAATCAAATGAAATTGTTAAATGGTCCCTAAGAATATATAATGTCTATTATATATTTATATATATATATATATATATATATATATATATAACTCAATTTAATTTGCTAAAAATAAAATAAACGACCCCTCCAAACCGGACCAATAACGTATAATCATGGAGTTTAATAATTTTTTAAGTCTATTATAATATGTTGAAATGATGCTAAAGTCTTAGCAAGAAAAAGTTAATTTTGTCTTTAAATATAAACATTATTATCTGATTAAAACCTAGACAATTTTCTTATGGGCAGTACATGTCCCATGTACCACTGAATTTTAATTGTTGTTTAACTTTCCTCAAACAAAATACAAAAGACAAATAATTTGAAATAATGCTATCGAATGGAAAAACTTTCAAACAGATAAAATGACGAATTGAAAATAAAAGGCCAATTTAAATCTAGTAACTTAATGTTCAAAAAATATTACCGTATATATATAATATATATATTTTATATATATATATATATATATATATATATATATATATATATATATTTGAGCCAGCGGATATAAACAGATAATGCTCAAGATGGAAAAAGTTTAGAAATAGCTTATTTGATAATTTGTCTTAGTTTTTTTTGGGATTAATTCTTTTTCCACCCGGCACAGTTTTTCCACATTTAATTTCCATTCGACACTTTGTCCATTCGACAATTTTTTTCATTCGACAATTTTTTTCGAAATTTTTCCAGGTCACTGTCCATTCGACACGTTGTCCAATTGCCATTTAAAACCCTCGACTCTTTTCCGTTTGTCATTTTGTCTTTCGACACTCTGACCTACGACCTTAAATGCTATCCAAAAGTTTCCATATCAATCTTGAAATATATATTTTTTAATTCTGGGTGGGTTGGTGGCCGAGTTTAATAATTAATAACAACAGGAAATCGATCCCCCTGTTTAACATATTCAACCCTTTTCAGGCGATTCTAAGAGAATTAGAAATCATATGATTCATTAAAAGGTGATCACAATCTTAAAAAAAAGAAAAATATCTTAACAACATTAGATATGCAAAAATATGTAATGTTGATATAGACATATAAAGGAAATTATAGAATCATTCATAAGCTAAAAAAGGAAATAAGAAGAAAGGACTAAGTATCGATTTAAGAAGAGAGAAATATGCATCGTGAGCAAAAGGAACAAACCAAGATTCGAATTACGAATTGGTGATATCAAAAATAAAACAAGTACAAAAATTTATATGTCTAGAAAGGTTTTTTGAGGACGAAAAAAAGGACAGTGCATTTCGTGACTGATCCTACAGACAAGCAAAGCAATTAAGTAACAGGAAAATTTCGTTAGAAAAAAAAGGAAAGAATATTGACTGTTATATAACATTAGGACAACAGTCAATAGATGTAAACCAGTTTTAAAAAAATGCTTTATGAATACGATTTACAAATAAATTTATTATTTTATTTCAACTTTCTTCAGTCAATGCAACAATCTGAGTTTGAAGAAAATTTTTAAGTTGAAATGCGTTTTTACAGAAATATAGCTGAGAATTCCATGGACTGAACATATGAGCTTTTCCGAAGTTTTACAAAAACTGGAATGAAAATTAAACTTACAGTAACATCAGAAAGAGATTATTGAAATTTGCATGAACACAACATGAGGAAAAGGGCAATGGTAAATGTAACGCAAGGACTGGTTGAATTCAAATTGGGACAGAAAAAGCATTCCCTATCTAAAAAATGCAAATATTTGGCAGAACATGGATTAGAGAGATAGCAAAAATACAAACATTGCTAAGAGCTATAACAGACAATTGTGGAGAGCCATTATTGCCTACGTTCTGAACCTATATATAAAAGAAAACATCCTCATTTTAAAAATGTTGAATATTGAAGTCCTTAGTATTGTTCAAAAAAGTTTTAATGTGACTTTTTAAATATATATTTTTTGTAATACGGAACAGTTTAATACATTCCTGCAAGAATTGAAAACTGTTCACCCATATATAACACATGTATATTTATATATATATATATATATATATATATATATATATAAATGGGGTTCTTGTTTATACATGTGTGACAAAAAAGTCCTGTAGAATCTTATGAAACACAGATTCTGGAGGCCGGTATAAATGCTAATAGAAATAATTAGGTTTTAATTCCATGTTTTAACTATTATCAAATAAGAAGAATTATCAAATAATATTTAAATTTTTTATATCACTATAATCTATTAATATTTAATATCTGTGATTTTTCTGGTGCGTCGTCCGTCCGGGGAATGATAATGATTTAATAATTCGAATTTAATATAATAATGATTTAAGTTTCTTTCATTTTGTCCAATTCTCATTTCTCTCTCTTTCGCTTCTTTCGTCATTTCTGTCTCTCTCTCACTCTTCCCATCTCTCTTTCCACATCTCTTTGCGAGCGTGCTGCGTGGTGCGATTCTGTCCGGCGAATAATAATGATTTATTTCTTCCCACCCCTCTTTTCCCATTCTTTTCCATCTCTTCCACATACACAATTACCAATTACATTATTAATAACTTCTGGTTATAAGTCCATTCTCAACTTGGATTGAAAGACTCAGGTTGGTCCGAAAGTCTTGTCCACCCTATACGAAAAAAATAATGAGAGCGATAGTAAAACAAAGTTGTCGACATCATTCATGCTCTTGCTAGAATGCACGCGATCATGTGTCCAATTGCAAGCAGACTCTCTTCCAAAACTGTACGTTCCTATCAGCCATCTGAATTACGAAACTATGTATATAGTTCAAAAGCTTTGGCAAATTTATTTTTAACAATCCGATTTAAAATAATATTTTTGAATAAGACTTACAAATACGAGTTTTGTATACAGTAAGTATTTTTTAACTTTCTTCAAAAGATAATAAAAAAAAAAAAATACAATTTTAATTTTTAAATTAAACTCAGTGTTATATAAGCTGAACCCTCAGTACAATCAGGTCATATCGTCTAAGATGGCACTAAAAATTCGATTTATGGATTTTATACCAATAAATGGGTGATCAATATCTTAATCATTGATATATTATTATTGATATATCCGTTAAGTGATGGCATTAGATACGAAAGCCTGAAGGAGAAAGTTGATAGCAATTAAATTTACAGGTCAGGAAAGGAAACTATATGAGCTCATGCAGAATCTAGTAAAGGAAAGCGAGAAGAAAGGACTAAGTATCGATTGTAAGAAGAGACAAAATATGGTTAAAGACAGCCAGAAAGAGATCCCGCTTTGCTGTTTCGTCCAGTTGTTTGTAGAATACTTATTTATATTTCAGCTTTCTTTAAACAAACAATATTTTAAATAATTTTTGGCATAATAAATTATTTTCAAGTGAATATGGTTTAAAAACATTTTGGCAAATTTTAAAATATTTTTAAGTTAATCTGATTTTAAAAAATATTTTAAGTGAATAAGACTTACAAATACGAGTTCTTTTTTCTTTTTTTAATGGTTAGTGGAGGAACAAAAGCCGGAAGTAGAAAGCTGATAATGATGGCAATTAAATGCGCAGGTTAAGAAAATAAGAACGATAGAAGCCAAAGAAAACAGTGTTGCTTTTCTAAAAAAAGATGCCGAATAGGTACTTACAGTTGAGTATGGCGACTGCACACACGGTTAGTGGAATCTGTGATGTCGTTAATGTCAAATCTTTCACTACACAAATTCGCAAATATTTTCAAGTATTCCAAAACGTGTTCACTCTGTTGTAAAAATAAAGAATAATTTTAGAAATGATATCAAAAATGTATTTTTCTTTACTTTATATCTATCACCCTTATCCTCATAAACTCCCCTTTCTGTCACTCATTCATTCATCCCTCACATCTCAGCCATCATAAACATTTTAACATTAAACCGCTTTATGGCATGAACATGTGTATTAAAAATGGAGAGAAGAGGTACACTATGATAATTGAAGGTTGGTGTATTATATGTGGGTGCATGCTCAGATATCTAAACAATAAACGAATTTAATGACACATGAAGTTGATGATATGCCTCTAAAAAATTAAGCAAGCAACGATACATACATTCATCATCCTGCTCTTCCCCTATGTGTCACAACTTTTCCAAATATGATTGATCATAGCTCTACAAAACTTCCATCCCACATTGACCCTGTTTTGCCATCAAATCACTTCTTATTTATACCGAGTCTTTCAGGACCTGAACGATCATAGCTCAACAGAATTTCCTGTCATTTGTCGCTTTCAATATTTGACCCAACATTTTCTTGATCTATACTCACAGTTTCACCTGTTACTCTTGCCATTAGGCCAAGATCATTTTAGTCCAAAAAAGAGTGAATGAAAATGTTTTTGTCGAATAATTTGATCTCTACTACATTGCTCTATCCTTGATCTGCCGTTCAGGGACACAATTCTGTTAAGTAGTTGACTCACAGTTTCACCTGCTTCTATTGCCGTCAGTCCAACCTGATTTTAGTCCAAACAAGAGTAAGTGAAATTGTTTTTGCCGAATGATTTGACCCTCTACTGTCTTGCTCTATCCTTGTTCTGCCGTTCAGTCACACAACTCCTTCAAGTGTTTGACTCACAATTATACCTGTTTCTCTTGAACCAACCTGCTTTTAGTCCGAACAAGAGTGAATGAAAATGTTTTTGTCGAATGATTTGACCTCTATTATCTTGCTTTATTCTTGTTCTGCTATTAATGCACGCAACTCTGTTAAGTAGTTGACTTACAGTTTTACATGTTTAGCATATCATTGGTCTAAACTGCTTATAGTCCGAACAAGAGTGAATGAAAATGTTTTTGTCGAATGATTTCACCTCTACTATCTTGTTCTATTCTTGTTTTGCCATTAATGCACACAACTCTGTTAAGTAGTTGACTCACAGTTTCACCTGCTTCTCTTGCCATCAGTATATCCTCTGAATGCCTAATTCTTAACAGCACACTATTCAATTGATGAAATTAATTAAGTTCTAGAAAAATCACTAAAGAATTTAGTGCAGTCTTAAACAATTCAGGTAACTTGTTCGACTTACGTGTTTGTAAGGTGAGCACACCTTATAGAAGTAGTCAACTGCCTCGTCATAGCATTCTGTGTTTGTAACTTCTTCGAAGCTGTTCAACAAATTCTCCACTAATTCTTTTTTCTGTGTGATGTTTTCAACAATTTCACGGAAAATGTTACTTATCAAATCACGTTCCTGTCGAAATAATATTTAAAATAATTAAATGATATATTTATGGGATAGTGAAATGCCTTCCAAAAACTATTCAAAGTATTAAGAAACAGGAAAATATCATTAGGAACAAGGAAAGGAGCACTGAACTGTTACGTAATATCAGTCTTCCAAAATGGCAGTGAATGCTGGATGAAGAAGAGACTTGAAGCAAGAGAAATATGGTTCTACAGAAGGCTGCTGAGAATATCATGGATCGAATATGTGAGCAACGAGAAAGCTTTAGAGAAAAGGGAAAAAAACGATACTTATACTTAAAATCAGAAAGAAATATTTGAAATAATGAGGAAAGAGTGTTGTATGGCTCCATCTTTCTGGGGCCGTCTTGGTTGAAGGAGACGATTCACTCATATTGACGTCGCCTGCTCTATCTGACAGTCGGTGATTGTTAGTTGTTTTTAGTTCGGAGATAAAAGAGGACTTCATCTTAGGATTTTTATTAAACACGTCGATGTGTACATTTTCCAGGTAGCCAGTGGGGTTGCTACTTCACAACCATTGGCGAGAATTAAAACTACATTATTTGAAGTGTAAAACTTAAATCCTTGAAATCCTTCTTTATCTAATTTTCCACGCTATATTTAGACAATCGAAGTCGACATGCTTTGTTCTTCTGTATCTGACTTCAATGCTCAAAATGAGGAAGTCAGAGTGCAAATACAATTCTCTAAAAAATAATAGTCTGCAAGAAGAGTATTTAAAAAGAAGGCATGGAAAATTTGATACTCTCAGGACAGATTCTGGGAAAGAGGGACAGAAGAAAACAGTGCAGAACCTACTTAACGAGAAGTAACAGCCTAGTCTGTTGCAAATATTTTCATATAAGGAAAGGCATACATTTGGAAAGGCATGAATCCATCTCTCCCCCATCCTCACCAGCCATGGGTTAAATAGCAGATTCAACTGACGCTCTCTAATCTTAAGTGGAATCTAATCTAGAAGGACTACTTTGAATTAAAAATAAAGGAAAAGGCAACTAGAACGACACTGCCCTTTCCCATAAGATCGTGGCAATTCACAGATAATAAAGAAAAGGAAACCGTGGATAGTCATGATCGTCTATGTGCGGAAGGATATGTCATTAAGAAAAATAGTTCATTTTATTTCCTGTGGTCCAACTTGCTTTTAACTCAAACAGGAGTGGATGAAAATGTTTTTGTCGAATGATTTATATTTCTGTCAAACTATCTCAAAAATAAAAAGTCCATCTCTTTCTCCACCGGACATCGTTAAGATCTGAGAAACGAAACAGGGCCTTTCTGGAATATCTTTCAACCACCAAGCAGGAATCACACAAATGAAACCCTGAATCTAGAAAGTGCTATCGATTTATGTTTGTGTCAAACTATCCGAAAAGTCAAAAGTTCATCTCTTTCTCCACCGGACATCGTTAAGATGAGAGAAACGAAACAGTGCCTATTGAACTATCTTTCATCCACCAAGATGGAATGACACAAATGAAACCATGGACCTGGGAAATGCTATCGATTTTCTAAGTCTAGCTTTGATGTGGCAAAAATATGAAACACGGCCGTAATTGATTTAGCAAGATAAACTTGAAAACCATTACTCCACGTCAAATCACTCACGGATTTACCAGGCATAGCATAGAGGTGGCACAAGGCCGATGGTATGCGCCTCCCAGGGAGGGAACGAACACTTATTCAGTCGTAATTGATTTAGCAAGATATGCTTGTTAACCCTTACACCATGAGAAAGTGCCCAGAAAGGTATTCCTAATGACTAGCAACAATGTAACTGTAACCGTTACCCGATTAAATGATCTTATGGGATCTTTCAAAGAATTTTTGCCTATGTTTTGAACATGAGTCGCATTATTTACACGTGGCCTATTGTTCACATCGTGATTGATTTGACATTGTATTCATATTGTGGAGAGAAACCCCTTTCTAAAATGATTCATTGATGTGTTGTCATATCCTGCGATCAGTAATCAACTAGTATTTATATTAGGGGCAGAACCACACAACCTCCAAATAAATAATTTTTAAAGATCTAAATTTTTTCGATTCTGAAAAACGTCTTCCCCTGAGGAAGGACTTAGAAATGTTAATCTACAAAAAATTTTAAGAAACTTCTTTTTTTTTTTTATAAACAAGTGGACCTCTTAATTCAAGTTGCGCCAACTTGTCAACACACATATATGCCCCCAACGCTACATGATGACAAGACCTTTACTGATCAAACCGTAAATAAAAGGAAAAACAAAAGGATTTTGGTACAAACCTAGAAAAAACGACTTCTAGAACTCTTCATTATGACAACCGACTTCTAGAACTCTTCATTATGACAACCGACTTCTAGAACTCTTCATTATGACGCAACTGTTCACACACCAGTTATACTGACATCCAATGCTTTGAGACTTTATCCATTTCCTTACGATAAGAGACTGAACCTTGATTTGATTTTGAACTGAGTCGAACCAGGCATGAGCAAGAATTATGAGCCACAGTCGCACTTCCAGTCATGTATGGGATCTTGGGATTATAGTTAGAATCGCCATAACAATAGTTGGAAGGAGACGGTGAAAACTACGTGCTAAGTCATGTAAAGTTTTTTCATATCCAAATTTCTCTTGCAAACTTACAAATCATTTTGTTTGAGAGTTTTCAACTGTGTTGTAACGACCAGGTCAGCCAAGCTTAAAATACACGGCTGCATCCCATGCAGAGTGGCAAGGAGACTTTCCAAGGGGTCATCTCCGAATGGGTCATCTTTTTCATGTATACATGCAGACTCTTGTATAAACTGGAACTAAGTTAACTTTTTTATTCTAATATAAAACTTGATTTGTTTGTTGACTCGAGTGTAAAACCGGACCCCTACATATACACACACACACACACACATATATATATATATATATATATATATATATATATATATATATATATTCTAGTCTAAACTGGACCGATGTCGACATTTCTGAATTTAGTGCAGTGGTTCTTGATCTTTTTTGAGTCACAAACAACTTTAGCCATAAACCCCTTCAGTCACAGACTCTAGTTAGTCACAGACCCTAGTTAGTCACAGACCCTAGTTAGTCACAGACCCCTATAAAAACCTCGCCCTTTATAGACAGATAGGCAGACAAGTAGGTACTCACAGTCTGATTGATTTTTCACCACACTTATATGTACATTTCTCTATGCTGCACCCTCATGCACAAGCCAGCTATGCTTGAAAGAAATTGTGATCAAGTAATCCTCAGCAGTATATAAGAAGATAATCAAGTCGTAATAAATGGTCGAAATTGAGAATTATCACTTATTATTATGCTCTTATGGTGTGGCAATTGATGGCCGTCATGCATCGAATGAGGAAACACGTTCAAATGGTAAACACGGACCCAACAGCAAGTCAAGAGATGCCGAGCGGTCGCCACTGTGCCATGCGTCCTTAAGGACCCATGGCACAGTGGATAAAGGCGTTAGTGAGATCCAGTCTCGGGACACAAAGAGTGTGTGTTCAGTACCTGGTTAAGGCGGTGGAGAACTTAGAGAGGGGAATTAACAGGAGATAACCGACAGCGAGCGAAATAAAGGATTCAGTTCAACATTCCAACCACCTGAAGGAGGCTGGAGCATACAACGGCCGATATGTTGTGATAAATAGTCCGAGCGATGTAAATAGTGTATATAATACCTCATCTCAGAAATATAGACAGAAAAGCAAACTCAATGTAAAATCCGAAATAAGTCTCCCTTTCTTTACTTTAATCGATACCAGATTGATGGCAACATTTGATTCTCATGTAAAAACCGAACCTATGTCAATTTGTCTATTAATTCTGTCTGATTTATATCCTTTAAGGATTATATTTGGCATTAAATAACCCAAAAAGGAATGATATGTCATTGTGCCAATCAACCGATCAGCCAAAGAATTAATCTTGGACACAAATTTGACAGTCATATTTTTTGTGTCCTTCAAAGATCTCAACAGAAAACTTAAACATTGTCAATTGAGCATTGTCAAATTTCAAAACTCACCTTAAAATATTCAGAAAAATTCATTTTGACGGCTTCTTTTTCCTTCTCTGATCTTGCCTCTTCCCAATTCCTTATCAAAGTCTCCAGTGTCACATTTCGGGAGAACTGAAAGCAAAATTAAAGAATAAAAAATTAATGAAGATCACCAAACACAATGTTTAATTATTTTATTATTATTATTATTATTATTATTATTATTATTATTATTATTTCAGTGTTTTTATTTAAATTCTTACATATAGTAAGAATTTAAATAAAAACACTGGATTCTTATTGGAGATTGTTTTTAACATGAAGAGGACCAGGATAATTTTTATGGATTCGTAACACCGGACAAATTCAGTCTATACAACGAAGCGATTCTGAGAGAATTAGAAGTCCTACCAGGAATCATTATTAGAGGCTATAATCTTAACAGCATAAGCATAATTGGTAGTACTAAAAATTCTTTCAAGACTAGGTCGTACCAGTATATCTTATCTTTCATCAATAGTACTTATAAAAATACTATATATACTAAATATACTTGGAATTTAAAAGACGCTAATAAATTCTCCTACGGTAAAATGGAAAATTAAAAAAAAAAGCTTGAACATGTAGATCTTTAAATATACCTTAAATGAGAAACTGAAAATTATCAGATTTTCAGATAGGAATCCTTATTAAACTAAAGAAGTGAATTAACGGTAAATTGTAGAAATATTTGTTAACGCTGCTCAAAATCGGGATGACTGAGTTAAAGATGTGTTCATAGTCGGTATGCGAATATTTCATTCAACATCAACTTTTAGAAAAGAAATCCCTTGATTTACACATGACAGTTAATCAAGTCAGGGAATTCTATTCAGACCAGAAAAGTTGGGAACATTCATCACGCTCACTGTTGGTGCCAATGCTATGTAGATCAACCAAAATCAACTAGACTGTCAAAAAATACCGTTTTAGAAATCCCTCCAGAAAAAAAAAAGCTTTTAAAAACAAGTGATTGTAAAGTGAATGTTTCATGTGTCATAAGTGTGTCGGTCGACTGGTGCTTTAGCGACAACCTTTACTCCATCTTATACACTGGTAATCACATCAACTGGTTTGTCAAAAATACAGTTTAAGTCATCCCTCCACTATAAAAAATAAACTGATTTTAAAAAGTGATTAATTCATGTACCATAAAGGTGTCGGATGACTGATGATTTGGCGACGTTTACTCCATTTTATACACTGGCAACCAAATCAACTGGATTGTCAAAAATACCGTTTTAGACAAAACTCCACAGTAAAAAACAAAGGTTTGAAACAAAGAAGTAAATGGAAAAATATTAAAAGAAAAAAAAGCTACTGAAAAATTAAATTCATATACCATCTGCAAGACATTTCGGGTTGAATTACGAACACGGCAGACTCGGCTGGTCGCGTCTGTGATGTGCCGAATGTAAAACTTTTCATTACACAAATTCACAAAAGTTTTCATTTGCGTCAAGAGGTGTTCACTCTGTTGCAAAAGAAAAAATATTGTTAGAAATGACATCAAAATATCTTTTTTACTAAATTTAGTCTGTCCTTTATTATATAAAGAAATTTTGAATATTATATACCTATATCTATCCACCTTATCCTCATAATCTTCCGTTCCGGTCAACTAAGTCATTCATCTCCCACAGCTCAACCATCATAACCATTTTAACATTAAGTCTTTTATTATATGAACATGAGTATTAAAAGTGTAGAGAAGCAGAACACGATGTTCTTTTAAGGTTGGTATGTTATAAGTGGGTATGTGTTCCTATATAAACAATAAAAGCAATACCCATAGAGGTGTTGATATGCCGCTAAACAAAACTTTCATTCTACTTTGTCCCTATTTTGCTATCCATTCTCTTCTGTTGTGTACCGTATCCTTTCAGGAAATGAGCGATCATAGTTCGACATAAATTACTGTCTTTTCTCGCATTCATTAATGTTTGACACTCTACAATCTAGCTCCATTCATGCTCTGTCATTAATGCACAAAACCATGTTAAGTAGTTGACTCGCAGATTCACCTGTTTCTCTTGTCATTGGTCCAACCTGCTTTTAGTCCGAAAAAGAGCGAATGAAAATGTTTTTGTCGACGGATTTGACCCTCTACTATCTTACTCTATTCTTGTTCTGCCATTAATGCACACAACTCTGTTAAGTAGTTCACTCACAGATTCACCTGTTTCTCTTGTCATTTGGCCAACCGGCTTATAGTCCGAACAAGAGCGAATGAAAATGTTTTTGTCGACGGATTTGACCTCCACTATCTTGCTCTATTCTTGTTCTGCCATTAATGCACACAACTCTGTTAAGTAGTTCACTCACAGATTCACCTGTTTCTCTTGTCATTTGGCCAACCGGCTTATAGTCCGAACAAGAGCGAATGAAAATGTTTTTGTCGACGGATTTGACCCTCTACTATCTTACTCTATTCTTGTTCTGCCATTAATGCACACAACTCTGTTAAGTAGTTCACTCACAGATTCACCTGTTTCTCTTGTCATTTGGCCAACCGGCTTATAGTCCGAAAAAGAGCGAATGAAAATGTTTTTGTCGACGGATTTGACCCTCTACTATCTTACTCTATTCTTGTTCTGCCATTAATGCACACAACTCTGTTAAGTAGTTCACTCACAGATTCACCTGTTTCTCTTGTCATTTGGCCAACCGGCTTATAGTCCGAACAAGAGCGAATGAAAATGTTTTTGTCAAATGATTTGGCATCCATTATCTTGCTCTATCCTTGTTCTGCCGTTCAGGCACACAACACTGTTAAGTAGTTGACTCACAGTTTCACCTGCTTCTCTTGCCATCAGTATATCCTCTGAATGCCTAATTCTTAACAGTTCACTAGTCAATTGATGAAATTAATTAAATTCTAGAAAAATCACCAAAGAATTTAGTGCAATCATAAACAATTCAGGTAACTTGTTCGACTTACGTGTGTGTAATTTGAGCATACATTATAGAAGTGATCGACTGCCGCTTCATAGCATTCTGACTCGAAAATTGCTTCAGAAGTGCACAATAATTTCTGGACCAATTCGCTTTCCCGTGTAATACTTTCGACAATGTCACAGAAAATTTGATTTATCATATCACGTTCCTGTCAAAATAAAAATTAATATAATTAAATAATATATTCATTGCATAATGAAAGATTCCTTCCAAAAGTTAATAAATGTATAATAGTTGAAATTTCTAAGGGTACATAATGAAGAAAGTGTGTTTATGTCCCCCTCGTTCTGGTGGCAGGGGGGGTCTCGGTTGACGGGGTCGATTCACTCGTATTGACGTCACCTTCTCTCTCTCTCTCTCTCTCACACACACACACACATACACACACACACACAACCGGTGATCGCTTGCTGTTTTTACTTCGGAGATAAAAGAGAACATCAACATAGGAATTTTAACTTATCTATTTTCTTCATCACTTCGACGTGTACATTTCCAGCTAGCCAGTGGGGTTGCTCACATAACCCCACTGGTAAGAAAGTTCCCAGACACGAATTAACATGTCTACATACTTTGACATTTAAACTTATGTGGTGAACAGCCCCGTAGAAGCAAGCAAGCCAGGGTGGCTTGCATCCGGTGCATAGGAAATTAAGGGTCTTACCTTAACGGTCGGCACGTGATTTGCCCCGTGAAAATGGCATTGCTCTCCCGTCTAGCAGTATGTGCAATAACGAGGGTTTTTGTACAGTTTGGCATGCTTCCACCAATAGCAACTCGTGTGGAGGAGGCTATTTTTGGGGGTAGCTGAGAATAAAAGGCGAAGAACGCTGATTGGTTGGTCGACCGCATTGTTGGCCCAATTAGTACGGTGGTATCTGCCACACAGAGTTTACTGACTATTTCTGCTTTAGGAAGAATAACGTATTTTAGTCTTCCAGTAGCACACCGATACTAATATTAGCATTAGTGATACACTAATGTTGAATGCGAATATCGAAAGACGAAATACGCGACCGTAACAAAAAAAAATAATAAGGCAAACAACTTACTTACATATATTAAAAAGATTTACATATGTTCCAAAACAAATGATTGTTGATATTGTCCCAAAGGAACGAGGGGGTTTACAGAACGAGAACGAAGAAATAACATAACCAACTTCATGGCCTTTGATCGTCCGCAGATAAGTGAATAGAAAGTACGTTTTTGTTTCGTTAGGCCTTGCACATGTTGACCAGTTTCCACGTGTGTAGACACCCTGGTGGTCAGGAAGGTAAAGTGGCCAGAACGGAAGCAAAGACAAAAAGGGCAGAAGAGTTCTACTCTCTAAAAGGGGCCAAAACTCTCATGAGCTCAACCCAAGGGAAAACAACTGTGGTCTCCCTACGCCCGATAAAAGACGGCTGAACCAGGGAAAAGAGCAGAAGGAGAGACGGATATATGTTGTGACGTGTTCAGAAAGCAAGGACGGCGAATTGAAACAGCGTTATCTTGATTTGTTCAGGTGACGTCGTAGTAATAGAGACTTATTTAAACTACAACTTAACTTCTTGAAATCCCTGTCGCTATCTAAATTTACCACGATAATTTCAGCCAATCAAAATCGACTTCCCTTGTTTTCCTCTATCTGACTTCAAAGGTCAAAAAGAGGAAGTCAAATTAGAAATAAAATTCTCTCAAAAATGATCATCTGCTAGACAGTTATTTACAAAGAGGGCATAGATACGCACAAGAAAAAGTAGGTATAGCGAATATAAATTTCAATTTTTTTTTGACACACGAAACCTATAGATTTATCACTTTCGCCTCGGCCTCTCAACCTCCGGCGTCTTACTCTCGGGGATGAGGTGTCTATAGATGGATCCATGTGGTGTCCATTTACCACAAGTTAAGATGCCCTGCTCTAGAGTAAAGAACAAATACATCTGTTCCTTTTTGCAGATTCTGGTATAAAATGGAACTAGGTCAACGTTTTTTCATCTGTAACACATATCTACCATTTTATATCACTTCATAGAGAGATATGCAGACAAGTATACACTAACAGCCTGTTTAGTTTTTCACAACACCTGTATGTATATTTCTCTATGCTGCAACCTCATGCAAATTGCACAAACTTCACTTTTCATCCATGTATTCTTCAAAGAAATAGTGATCAAATAATCCTCACCAGTATATCTAGACCTTTATAGACAGATCTGCAGACAAGTAGCTATTGACAGTCTGATTGATTTTTCACATTTGTATGCACATTTCTCTATACTGCAAACACATGTACATTGCACAAACTTCAATTTCCAGCCATCGCTGCTTGAAAGAAATTGTGATTAAATAATCGTCACCAGTATATCTAGACCTTTATAGACAGATATGCAGACAAGTCAGTATTCACAGTCTAACTGATTTTTCACAACACTTTTATGTACATTTCTCTAAACTGCACCCTCATGCAAAATGCACAATCATCACTTTTCAGCCATCTATCCTTGAAAGAAATTTGGATCAAATAATCGTCACCAGTATATCTAGACTTTTATAGACAGATATGCAGACAAGTACCTATTGACAGTCTGATTGATTTTTTACAACTCTTGTATGTACATTTCTCTATACTGCACCCTCATGCACGTTGCACAAACATCACATTTCAGCCATCTATATTTGAAAGAAATTGTGATAAAATAATCCTGACCAGTATATAAAAAATAATCAGGTTGTAATGAAACATGGAAATTGAGAAATAATCACTTGCTCTAATAAAGTGGCAATTGATGTTTTAAATGGTAACGATGGGCCCGACAGCAACTCAAGTGACTCCCAGCGGTCTGCGCTGTAAGTAGTAGGTCGGAGCTTTTTCTTTCAACCAGTGGTAGGATGTGTTTACTTTTATTTCTTTCAATGGGAAACAGTTGATTGAGACAAGTTATATAATGAATATAAATGTTAATTTTTATCTGATCCACAAAGCCCAATGATGGATCCTGATGGGATCCATTTATCGGAGGTTAAGAAGACCTACTCTAGAATAAATCCAAACATATCTGTACCTTTTTGACTTTCATGTAAAACTGATGTCGAGTTTACGTATCCGTGTCTTTTTTAATTCTAGTACAAAACGAAACCTTTTTAACTTTTTGACGTCAATATAGAATCCGAAATGTTTACCCTTTTTCACTCTAATGCAAACCAGATCTTTGTCAGAATTTTTATTCTTATGTAAAACCGAACCCATATCAAAATTCCTATTAATTCCGCCTGATTTGTATTCTTTAAGAATTGGATTTGGCATTAAATAACCCAACAAGGAATGATATGTCATTGATTTAACCAACCAACCAATAAACTCTTCATATTTTTCTGTCCTGCGAAGATCTAAACATAACAATTCAACATTATCAATTGGGCAATGTCAAATCTCAAAACTTACCTTAAAATATTCATAAAGTTCCCCTTTGATTTCTTCTTTTTCCTGTCGTCTGCTTGCCTTTTCCCATTTCTTTATTAATATCTCTAGTGAGACATCTTTGGAACTGACGAAATTGGAAAGCTGAAAGCAAATGGAAAGAATTAAAAATTTGAATGAAAATCACCAAACACAAAATTTAATTTTATCATTATTATTTTTTTTCAGTGATTTTACTTAAATTATTATTATTATATCATGCTTAACGTCGATTCAAGATTAGGATGATTTTTTATTGTTTGGTAACACCGGACTTATTCCACCTATAGAGTGAAGCGATTCCTACCAGGAATCAATATTAGAGGCTATAATCTTAACAACATAAAATATGCAGATGACACAGTTTTTCATAGATTTTGGAAATAAAACTACAAAGTCTTCTAGAGACATTAGTTAATGAAAACGAGAAGAAAGACAGAACAAATGGTTGTTAGCAAAAGCGGCATCCCCAAATCCAAACTAAGAATTGGGGATACCAAAATCAAACTAGTATTACAAATATTTATATATCTGTGAACTGATTTAACAATGGATGGAAAGGGCAACTCTGAAATCAGAAGGCGCATTGGGATAGACAATAATGGTTTCTAAAATCTAAGCAGAGAATTTAGAAAAAGAAAAACTTCTTTAGAAACAAAGAAAAGTGTACTGAACTGTTACGTAAAAACTATACTCCTATATAGCAGTGAATGCTGGACAATCTCCATAAAGATTAAGTAGACTGGAAGCAACTGAAATGTGGTTCTACAGAATGCTAGTCACTGAACATGTGAGCAACGGCAAGGTTTGAGAGCAAATGGAGAGAAAAGGGATACTTGTAATTAACGTAAGGATAAAACATAAGACATACATAAGAAAAGAAGACTTGGAAAATGTGATACTCACAAGTCAGAAGGCAATCGGGACAAACGAAAACGGTGCATAACAAGAAAAGACTAAAAATCAACTGCAGGAAGACAGAACACATGGTTGTTAGCAAAAGGGGCAGCCCCAAATTACAAAATGGGGATACCAAAATCAAACAAAAAGTATTTAAAGATCTATGAACTGATTTAATAGAGGACAGAAAGGGCAACACTGAAAACCGAAGTCGCATTGGGATAACTAAGGATGCTTTCTAAAAGCTAAGCAGAGAATTAAGAAACGGGAAAAAAACCTCGTTAGAAAAAAAGAATAGAGTACTGAAATGTTACGTAATAACCATCCTCCTATATGGCAGTGAATGCTGGGAAATCTCCTCAAAGATCAAGTACAGACTTGAAGCAACTGAAATGTGGTTTCTTCAGAAATATGCTAAGAATGCCATGGAATGAACATGTGAGCGACGACAAGGTTTGAAAGAAAATGGAGACAAAATGGATATTTATAATTAACATTTCTAGTGCGTATAATGAGAAAAGAAGGATTGGAAAATGTGATACTCACAGAATGAGCTTGAGTAAATGGATGGCGGAACAGAGTATAGGAGAAAGAGCTAAAACATAAAATTTATTAAGGGCTACAAATGACAGGAGAGCCATGATTGCCTACGTCCTGAAATGATGTTCTTTCAAACACATTGCAGAGACCGTCCTGGATAAGACGATAAACTACATTCGCGTCCTGGATGAGACGATAAACTATATCCAACAGCAAGGCCTCTGATCAGGAGGTTTTGAGGAGCATGGATCTACATCTTAATTGTTGCTATTCCCAGGTCCACCCTTACACAGGGTGGTAGAACCTGTTAGGGTCCCAACTATGAGAAAATAGTTAACCCCCAAACTGTTGTCAAAAAACAATGAAAGTGTAAAAACTGGTTTTAATACCAGAAATTCTTTGTAAAAAAAAGATATTACCAGCAATATATTACCGAAGATAAAGTAATTACAAACTATACATTTTGAAGAAAAAATATTACCCGAAATAAAAATTTAGTTAGCATTAAATAACCCATTGATGTTGATATGCCGTAAACCAAACCAAACCATTGCATAGAAACTCTCCAGTGAGGTCCTGTTTGTTTCTCCTTGTTGCCTTTGATTTAGTATTTTCCTTTTTGATTTTACATCTGATCTTCGTTTAATTTTAGAATTTTCTTTTCATCACAGGAGGGCCAAGTCTTTAACATGTTGACCATCCACATACTGATATTTCATAACTGGACGGTTAAATCCCAAATTAAAGAAAGCGGATACACTTGAGATAATCCTTCTTCTTTGACCAATTCTTCTTGAAGACTTTTCATATCTAGTTTCCGCAGCAAGCAGGATTATCGAAATCAGAACTATGTCTACCTTTTTTAACTTTAATATGTACTTTCAAACACATTGAATGGAAACTCTCCATTGAGGTTCTGTTTGTTCATTTCTCCATGATGCCGTTGATTTAGTGTTTTCCTTTTTTCATTTTGCATCTGATCTTTGTTTAGTTTCAGTTTTTTTTTTTCATCACAAGATGGCTAAGTCTTTATCCTGTTGACCATTCACATACTGATATTTCATAATTGGACGTTTAAATCCCAAATTAAGGAAAGCGGATACACTTGAGTTGATCCTTCTTCTTTGACCAATTCTTCTTCAAGATTTTTCATATCTGGTTTCAACGACAAGTAGAATTTTCGAGATGGACTGACTAAATTAGAATTATGTCTACCTTTTTAAATCTAGTTGTCTGAATTCCGTGTTGTCCATCTACTAAACCTATTGCCAAAAATGTCTGGATAGCGGATGATGGTAAATTACTGGTGAGAGAACGATTAATTTAATTTCAAAAGCAGAATACTTCATTTTTTTTAATCAGAAGTAAAAGGAGGCTTGTCGGTTTTACCGCTACTTACAAAGCAAATATAAGCAGCACTAAATTCAAAGTAACCGAAACAAATTTTTTCTATATGTCATGACATGAAGTTTTCTGCATATAAATCCTATTCAGGACTGAGACAAATGATTACATTATTTCGTAAATTATATAGAAGTATGTTGTTCACTTTTCACAAGAAGTTAAATCAGAACTATGTCTACCTTTTTAACTTTAATATGTACTTTCAAACACATTGAATGGAAACTCTCCATTGAGGTCCTGTTTATTCATTTCTCCTTCTTACCTTTGATTTAGTGTTTTCCTTTTTGATTTTGCATCTGATTTTCGTTTAGTTTCAGCTTTTATTTTCATCACAAGATGGCTAAGTCTTCATCATGTTGGCTTTTCACATGTTGATATTTCATAAATGTTCGGTTAAATCCCAAATTAAGGAAAGCGGATACACTTGAGATAATCCTTCTTCTTTGATCAATTCTTCTTCAAGACTTTTCATATCAAATTTCCATGGCAAGTAGGCATTTTGAGATGGAGTTACTAAATCAGAGCTATGTCTACCTTTTTAACTGTAGTTTTCTGAATTCAGAGTTGTACTTCTACTAAACCTATTGCCAACCAAGTCTTGAGAGTGGAGTTATACTTAACTCAATGCTAGATGACAACAATTATTATCAAAATCAAATTTTAACCATATTGTAAGGTAAGAGTTAGACTCTGTAATTTACAGTTAATTCACTTCTTTGTTCTACAAAAGACAATAAATTATGGAGAGCCATGATTGCCTACGTCCTGAAAGTATGTACTTTCAAACATATTGAATGGAAACTGTCCAGTGAGGTCCTCTTTGTTCATTTTGTCCTTGTTGGCGTTTCAGTATTTTTTTTATCACACGAGGGCTAAGTTTTTATCATGTTGACCATTCACATGCTATTATTTCATAAATGGACGGTAAAACCATAAATTTAGGAAAGTGGGTACACTTGAGATGATCCTTCTTCTTTGACGAATTCTTCTTCAAGTAAGATTTTTGAAATGGAGATACTAAATCAGAACTATGCCTACTTTTTTAACTCTAGTTGTTTGAATTCAGAGTTGTCCCTCTTCTAAACCTATTGCCAACCAATGCTAGAGAGCGAAGTTACATACATATATATATATATATATATATATATATATATATATATATATATATATATATATATTATGGAATGGACAAAGTCCGACAATTATTTTAAGACATTTTTATGCTTGTACGTTCTTTTTATAGATAAAAATATTTAAGTAAAAAAATGCTCTGTTTATACTAAACAGTATTAACAATATTTACCGGCCTGAATGTCTGAGAAATTTTCATAGAAAATATTCGTCCTCCAGTAAATGTTATTAATA
This sequence comes from Acanthosepion pharaonis, assembly GCA_903632075.3. NCBI lineage: Eukaryota > Metazoa > Mollusca > Cephalopoda > Sepiida > Sepiidae > Acanthosepion > Acanthosepion pharaonis. Next base: position 290,152 of record CAHIKZ030001512.1, on the reverse strand, counting down.
CTGTTTATTATAAAGAGAGCATTTACTTAAATATTTGTATCTATAAAAAAAACGTATAAACATAAAAAAATGTCTTAAAATAATTGTCGGACTTTGTCCATTTCATAATGTGTGACGTCATTTGTTTACATTTGGATATGCATCGAGCAGATATGAATGAACAAGAGAAAATCATGGAGAATTGTAGTTTAAAAACAGTAAAAAAATCGACTGTGCTAACCTCTGTGGCTCAATCGGTAAAAGCATGTCAGGCTATATAATGGTTCCGTGTAGGATACAGGTTCGATTCCTGTCAGAATACGCATATTTTCTATGAAAATTTCTCGGATTTTCAAGCTGGTAAATGTTGTTAATACTGTTTATTATAAACAGAGCATTTACTTAAATATTTGTATCTATATATATATATTGGAGAGGAGGCACGGTGGATAGCGACTTGGATTGAGGAATCGCAGAGCCGAGTTCGAATTCCAGTCGAATCCATTACATTCACTTACGTGCTAATACCCTTGGGAAAGGTATGTATCCTCTTCATCTCCCTCCAGCTATGGGTAAAATAGCAGGACAGACTGGGTTCTATAGCCTTGGATGGCAACTGGTCTAGGAGAAGGACAACTCTGAATTCAAAACCTGTGGAGGGTCGTTTGGGAACCTTGTGGCATGCATTCGGTGCTCCAGGTTTCTGTATTCGTCCCTCCAAAGAGTGTGGCTTGTCCTGCACGAGGCCTTCACCACTATAATCAAATCTCATGTGCCGGTGTCGGGATGTCGGTTTCCTGGGGACTTATCGGCCTGACCCTCATACGTCGAACGCGACGGGAGAGTCGATTATACTGGGATAGAATGAGATTGAAACAAAAATATTAGATTTTAACTTACATCAATCTTTACATTATGGATTTCAGAATTATCGATTTGTGAATGGAGATCAGATTTTGGACCTTGAAAATCAGACTGTTTTGATTTTTCATCAACCTGAAAGACAAAGAAATATGAAAAATATGAGATAATTAAGAATAGATCAAGATAGATATTGACGAAATATATATAGACAGGTATTAAAAAAAACAGAAATAGATAAATATTAACTAAACATATATAGATATTAACAAAAGTGAAATAGATAGATATCAGCAAATAATAGATAGATAGATAGATAGATAGATAGATAGATAGATAGATAGATAGATAGATATACTGACAAAACAGCAACAGAGAGATAGATAGGTAAGTAGATACTGACATAACAGATAGATATGATCAACATTAGATAAATGTATCTGAATATTTATAGGGGATTTTTAAGATGAGGTTGGCAGTTATGATTGTACAAGTTGCAAGGATTGATGAGGAGATATCAGCTGGGATCCATCAAGGCCAATATGAAAATTTGCATTAAACGTATCAGAATATTAGGGCCTGTATGAAGATGTGGATTAAATGTAACTGAATAATTATAGTAGAGTTTTAAGTTGAGGTCAGTGGAGAGATTATGAGAGAAAGTAATTATTCTTACTGACTGATTACATAGAGATGTAAACCTTATCATTTATATTTTTCAGTAAAAAGATCACATACAAATTCAGTGACAGCCATTAATATCATAGACCTTGCAAGGCAAACGACATACAAATGGGGAGATCAGTAGTGGATCAGTTTACGAGTTAAATAATAACAAAACTGAACCCTATTGGCCAGTAAGATTGATTAGACAACATCAAGTGGGGGATCAGATCAAGTTGATTAAACTTTTAGACAACATCAAATCAATTTAGAGTTAAATAAAACTGAACCCTATTGGCCAGTAAGAGTTGATTAGACTTTTTAGACAACATCAAGTGGGGGATCAGTTTAGGAGTTAAATAATAACAAAACTGAACCCTATTGGCCAGTAAGAGTTGATTAAACTTTTTAGACAACATCAAGTGGCGGATCAGTTTAGGAGTTAAATAACAAAAACTGAACCCTATTGGCCAGTAAGAGTTGATTAAACTTTTAGACAACATCAAGTGGGGGATCAGTTTAAGAGTTAAATAATAACAAAACTGAACCCTATTGGCCAGTAAGAGTTGATTAGACTTTTTAGACAACATCAAGTTTAGACAACAAAACTGAACCCTATTGGCCAGTAAGAGTTGATTAGACTTTTTAGACAACATCAAGTGGGGGATCAGTTTAGGAGTTAAATAATAACAAAACTGAACCCTATTGGCCAGTAAGAGTTGATTAGACTTTTTAGACAACATCAAGTTTTAGAGTTAAATAATAACAAAACTGGGCCAGTAAGAGTTGATTAGACTTTTAGACAACATCAAGTGGGGGATCAGTTTAGAGTTAAATAATAACAAAACTGAACCCTATTGGCCAGTAAGAGTTGATTAGACTTTTTCAGGGGACAACATCAAGAACCCTATTGGCCAGGAGGATTAGATTTTAGACAACATCAAGTGGGGGATCAGTTAAAAATAACAAAACTGAACCCTATTTGCCACTAAAGAGTTGATTAGACTTTTTGACAACATTAGGGGGATCAGTTTAAGACATAATCAAAACTGAACCCTATTGGCCAGTTTAGTTGATTAGACTTTTTAGACATCATCAAGTGGGGGATCAGTTTAGAAGTTAAATGGTAAAATAAATAAATAAGCTTCACCTTCTCGGAATTTTGCATCCAACTGACACCGCCATTTAAAGTCTTCAAATCACTATCTGCAGTCATAACCAAGACTACAAACAAACAAAAAATAATAATAATATTAGCAGAGATTTGTTTACAATAATCAGAATAGCATGTTTTCCTCTGTAAGCAAAAAGAATTGTTGCTGGGTTATAATGTAATCTTTAACAATAATCAGGTGAGCCCATTCATATTATTATTGGGAATTGCTGCAATCATTTTATATTAAATCTAAGTAAGTTTTCTTCTGTAAGTAGAAAGAATTGTTGCTGGTTTATAATGTAATCTTGTAGTATTTTTCTCTTTTTGTCATGTGTTGTTCACATATTTATAGAGCGGCGCAGAAGTAAGTGAAGCCCTAAGTTATATTTTTTAAAAATATCTCTTCTTTCCACATAATCAACGGATTCTAATTAAACTATATAATCATTAAGAAAAATCTTTATTAAATGAATTACAACTGGTTTCCGAACTTTTTACCAATCTCGAATTAAAATAATGAATTAAAAATTAAGATATGCAAAAGTAAGTAAACTCTTACATTTACACATTTTATTTTTGTTGCCTGTGTAAAAATCAAAATGACACATGTTCATTTATTTGGTAAGCTGTGTATAATGCAGAGAAACAGTATAACTCAAAGTTTATGCAGTTAAAGACTAAATGTAAATAGAATTATGCCAAGATCAAAAGAACTTCCTGAAGTTTTAAGAAATTCGCCTAGTTGAAGCCAATAATGATGGAGAATGCTACAAAAAGCTATGAAAACGATTTCGAGATCATGTCCCCACTGGGCAAATTATTTATAAATGGAAGGCCTCTGGTATGACGATATCACAATCAAAAAGTGGCTGTTTGCGGAAAATAACTGCAAGGGCAAATAGACTTCTAGTTCTGCATGCAAAGAGGAATCATGGTGTGACCTCTGATTTATCCAAATCTCCCTGGCAAATATCGGAATCAACATCCATAGATCCTCAGTGCGACGAGATCTGAATGATGCTAGACTTCATGACAGAATGCCTAGAAAAAAGTCACTGCTTACAAAAATGCATAATCAACCTCGGCTCGACAATGAAAAACCTCATATCAATAAGTTAAAAACCATTGGTCATTGCATTGAATAGAGTTGGCATATATTGTCAGGTTACCCAGCTTTTCAACTCGAGGTCATCGACAGAAACCCAGAGACGGTTATGAAATATGCTAGGTCCTGATCTGGCATCTTGTCTATAGTCACTTTCTCACAAATGCTGAAGAAAGTTACAAAAAGCTATCAAAATGATTTGGACTGCATCATTTCACCGTGCAAGAAATTATTTATAAATGAAAGGAATTTGGTATGACGGCATTACAATCAAGAAGTGGCCATCTGCACAAAAATAAAACCAGAAGGAATATACAAGAAATGCAGAAGGTAATGAAGGAAAGCGAAATAAAAAGGACTAAAAAATTGGAAATTGACGATACCAAAAAATATTACAAGTTCAAACAATTACAAGAATTGAAATATCTGGGAATTGTTTTAACAAAGGAAGGAAAGTCTGTCACTCGAAATACGAAGGCAAATCGGGTTGTGAAAGATGCCTCCTATGAGTTAAGCAAACTGTTGAGAAACAGGAAAATGGCACAGAAGACATCGCCAAGAAAATTCGTCAAATCACTGGCATAGCAGCAGGAATATGAAATGTGTTTTGCACTGGCTGCTGTCATAACAAACACGACAAAAAAAATGAGATTTAAGGCTGAAATTTTAGCAGAGATTGTATTACAATAATCAGAATAGCCGATTTGTATTGCGATTTGGTGCAGATCACATATATTAATTCTAAACAAGTTTTCCTCCTTAAAACAAAAAGAATATTTCCACGATTGTAATGTAATCTCCAAGAATAATCAGAATGGCCGATTTGTATGAGTATTGCGATTTATAGGAGATAGCATATATTAATTAATTCTAAGCATGTTTCCCTCCTTAACAAAAAGAACAGTGGCGTGATTCTAATGTACTTTTTAAAAATAATCAGAATAGCCTATGTGTATTAGTATTGCAATTTGGTGGAGATCAGATATATTAATTCTAAGCATGTTTCTATCCTTAAAAAAAAAAGAATAGTTGCGTGATTCTAATGTACTTTCTAACAATAATCAGAATAGCCGATTCGTATTAGTATTGAGATTGGGTAGAGATAGCACATATTAATTCTAAGCATGTTTTCCTCCTTAAAAAAAAAGAATAGTTGCGTGATTCTAATGTAATTTGTAACAATAATCAGAACAGCCGATTTGTATTAGTATTGTGATTTAGTGGAGATAGCATGTCTTAATTCTAATCATGTCTCAATCCTTAAAAAAAAGAATAGTTGCGTGATTCTAATGTACTTTCTAATAACAATAAGAATAGCCGATTCGTATTAGTATTGAGATTGGGTGGAGATATCAGATCTTAATTCTAATCATGTGTCCATCCTTAAAAAAAAGAATAGTTGCGTGATTCTAATGTACTTTCTAAAAATAATCAGAATAGCCGATTTGTATTAGTATTGCGATTTCATGGAAATGGCATACATTAATTCTAAGCATATTTTCCTCCTTAAAAAAAAAAAGAATAGTTGCGTGCTTCACATGTACTTTCTGACAATAATCAGAATAGCCGATTCGTATTAGTATTGAGATTGGGTGGAGATAGCACATATTAATTCTAAGCATGTTTCTATCCTTAAAAAAAAAGAATAGTTGCGTGATTCTAATGTACTTTCTAACAATAATCAGGATAGACGATTTGCATTAGTATTGCGATTTGATCGAAATAGCATATGTTAATTCTAAGCATGATTCCACCCTAAAAAAAAAAGAATACTTGCGTGATTCTAATGTACTTTCTAACATTAATCTGAATAGCCGATTTGTATTAGTATTGAGATTTAGTGGAGATAGCATACATTAATTCTAAGCATGTTTTCCTCCTTAAAAAAAAAGAATAGTTGCGTGATTCTTATGTAATTTGTAACAATAATCAGAACAGCCGATTTGTATTAGTATTGTGATTTAGTGGAGATAGCATGTCTTAATTCTAATCATGTCTCAATCCTTAAAAAAAAAAGAATAGTTGCGTGATTCTAATGTAATTTGTAACAATAATCAGAACAGCCGATTTGTATTAGTATTGTGATTTAGTGGAGATAGCATGTCTTAATTCTAATCATGTCTGAATCCTTAAAAAAAAAGAATAGTTGTGTGATTGTAATGTAATTTCTAACAATAATCAGAATAGCCGATTCGTATTAGTATTGAGATTGGGTGGAGATACCATATATTAATTCTAAGCATGTTTCTAACCTTAAAAAAAAAGAATAGTTGCGTGATTCTAATGTACTTTCTAACAATAATCAGAATAGCCGATTCGTATTAGTATTCTGATTTAGTGGAGATAGCATGTCTTAATTCTAATCATGTCTGAATCCTTAAAAAAAAAGAATTGTTGTGTGATTGTAATGTAATTTCTAACAATAATCAGAACAGCCGATTTGTATTAGTATTGTGATTTAGTGGAGATAGCATGTCTTAATTCTAATCATGTCTGAATCCTTAAAAAAAAAGAATAGTTGCGTGATTCTAATTTAATTTCTAACAATAATCAGAATAGCCGATTCGTATTAGTATTGAGATTGGGTGGAGATAGCACATATTAATTCTAAGCATGTTTCTATCCTTAAAAAAAAAGAATAGTTGCGTGATTCTAATGTACTTTCTAACAATAATCAGAATAGCCGATTCGTATTAGTATTGAGATTGGGTGGAGATAGCACATATTAATTCTAAGCATGTTTCTATCCTTAAAAAAAAAGAATAGTTGCGTGATTCTAATGTACTTTCTAACAATAATCAGAATAGCCGATTCGTATTAGTATTGTGATTTAGTGGAGATAGCATGTCTTAATTCTAATCATGTCTCAATCCTTAAAAAAAAAGAATAGTTGTGTGATTGTAATGTAATTTCTAACAATAATCAGAACAGCCGATTTGTATTAGTATTGTGATTTAGTGGAGATAGCATGTCTTAATTCTAATCATGTCTGAATCCTTAAAAAAAAAGAATAGTTGCGTGATTCTAATTTAATTTCTAACAATAATCAGAATAGCCGATTCGTATTAGTAATGAGATTGGGTGGAGATAGCACATATTAATTCTAAGCATGTTTCTATCCTTAAAAAAAAAAGAATAGTTGCGTGATTCTAATGTAAATCTAACAATAATCAATAGCTTTCGTATTAGTATTGAGATTGGGTGGAATAAGAATTCGAAGCATGTTTCTATCCTTGAATATTATTCTAATGTAAAATAATCAGAATAGCCATTCGTATTAGTATTGTGATTTAATAGCATGTTTTTCTAAGCATGTTTCTCCTTAAAAAAAGAATAGTTGTGTGATTGTAATGTAATTTCTAACAATAATCAGAATAGCAGATTTGTATTAGTATTCTTAGTGGAGATAGCATTTCTTAATTCAATAAATCCTTAAAAAAAAAGAATAGTTGCGTGATTCTAATGTAATTTCTAACAATAATCAGAATAGCCGATTGGTATTAGAATGAGATTGGGTGGATATTAATTCTTCTAAGCATGTTTCTATCCTTAAAAAAAAAGAATAGTTGCGTGATTCTAATGTACTTTCTAACAATAATCAGAATAGCCGATTCGTATTAGTATTGAGATTGGGTGGAGATAGCACATATTAATTCTAAGCATGTTTCTATCCTTAAAAAAAAAAAAGAGTAGTTGCGTGATTCTAATGTAATTTCTAACAATAATCAGAATAGCCGATTTGTATTAGTATTGAGATTGGGTGGAGATAGCATATATTAATTCTAAGCATGTTTCTATCCTTAAAAAAAAAGAATAGTTGCGTGATTCTAATATAATTTCTAACAATAATCAGAATAGCCGATTCGTATTAGTATTGAGATTGGGTGGAGATAGCACATATTAATTCTAAGCATGTTTCTATCCTTAAAAAAAAAAAATAGTTGCGTTTCTAATGTACTTTCTAACAATAATCAGAATAGCCGATTCTATTAGTATTGAGATTTAGTGGAATAGTACATTTAATTCTAACATGTTTCTATCCTTAAAAAAAAAGAATAGCCGATTCTAATGTAATTTTAATAATCAGAATATTTGTATTAGTATTGAGATTAGTGGAGATACCATATATTAATTCTAAGCATGTTTTCTAATCCTTAAAAAAAAGAATAGTTGCGTGATTCTAATGTAATTTCTAACAATAATCAGAATAGCCGATTCGTATTAGTATTGAGATTGGGTGGAGATAGCATATATTAATTCTAAGCATGTTTCTATCCTTAAAAAAAAGAATAGTTGCGTGATTCTAATGTACTTTCTGACAATAATCAGAATAGCCGATTCGTATTAGTATTGAGATTGGGTGGAGATAGCATATATATTAATTCTAATCCTGTTTCCATCCTTAAAAAAAAAGAATAGTTGCGTGATTCTAATGTACTTTCTAACAATAATCAGAATAGACGATTCGTATTAGTATTGAGATTTGGTGAGATAGCATATGTTAATTCTAAGCATGTTTCTATCCTTAAAAAAAAAGAATAGTTGCGTGATTGTAATGTACTTTCTAACAATAATAAGAATAGCCGATTTGTATTAGTATTGTAAATTTGGTGGAGATACCATATATTAATTCTAAACATGTTTTCCTCCTTAAAAAAAAGAATAGTTGCGTGATTCTAATGTAATTTCTAACAATAATCAGAATAGCCGATTCGTATTAGTATTGTGATTTAGTGGAGATAGCATGTCTTAATTCTAATCATGTTTCAATCCTTAAAAAAAAAAGAATAGTTGCGTGATTCTAATGTAATTTCTAAAAATAATAGAATAGCATTTGTATTAGTACATTTCATGATTTGTATTAGTATTGTTCCATCCTTAAAAAAAAGAATTTAGTGGAGATTCAATGTACTTTCTTAATTCAGAATAATCATTAGTATTGAATTTAGGTGAAAAAAAAGATATAGTTATGTCTGATCCTTAAAAAAAAAGAATAGTTGTGATTCTAATTTTTCTAACAATAATCAGAATAGACGATTCGTATTAGTATTGAGATTTGGTGGAGATACCATATATTAATTCTAAGCATGTTTCTATCCTTAAAAAAAAAGAATAGTTGCGTGATTCTAATGTACTTTCTAACAATAATCAGAATAGCCGATTCGTATTAGTATTCTGATTTAGTGGAGATAGCATGTCTTAATTCTAATCATGTTTTCCTCCTTAAAAAAAAAGAATAGTTGTGTGATTGTAATGTAATTTCTAACAATAATCAGAACAGCCGATTTGTATTAGTATTGTGATTTAGTGGAGATAGCATGTCTTAATTCTAATCATGTCTGAATCCTTAAAAAAAAATAATAGTTGTGATTGTATGTATTTCTAACAATAATCAGAATAGCCGATTCGTATTATCATTGAATTGGGTGAGATACCATATATTAATTCTTAGCATTCGTATTAGTTGCGTGATTCTAATGTACTTCTAACAATAATCAGAATAGCTGATTCTAAGTATTGTTTTGGGTGGAGATATCCTTAAAAAAAAAAAATAAAGAATAGTTGCGTGATTCTAATGTACTTTCTAACAATAATCAGAATAGCCGATTCGTATTAGTATTGAGATTGGGTGGAGATACCATATATTAATTCTAAGCATGTTTCTATCCTTAAAAAAAGAATAGTTGCGTGATTCTAATGTAATTTCTAAAAAATCAGAATAGCCGATTTGTATTAGTATTGCAATTTGGTGAGATTCTAATTCTAAACATGTTTTTCCTCCTTAAAAAAAAGAATAGTTGCGTGATTCTAATGTACAATAATCAGAATAGCCGATTCGTATTAGTATTGTGATTTAGTGGAGATAGCATGTCTTAATTCTAATCATGTCTCAATCCTTAAAAAAAGAATAGTTGTGTGATTGTAATGTAATTTCTAACAATAATCAGAACAGCCGATTTGTGATTTAGTGGAGATTGTGATTTAATTCTAATGGAGATCCTTAAAAAAAAAAGAATAGTTGCGTGATTCTAATTTAATTTCTAATCATCAGAATAGCCGATTCGTATTAGTAAAAAAAGCACATATTAATTCTAAGAATTTCTATCCTTAAAAAAAAGAATAGTTGATTCTAATGTAATTTCTAACAATAATCAGAATAGCCGATTCGTATTAGTAATGAGATTGGGTGGAGATAGCACATATTAATTCTAAGCATGTTTCTATCCTTAAAAAAAAAAAGAATAGTTGCGTGATTCTAATGTACTTTCTAACAATAATCAGAATAGCCGATTCGTATTAGTATTCTGATTTAGTGGAGATAGCATGTCTTAATTCTAATCATGTCTCAATCCTTAAAAAAGAATAGTTGTGTGATTGTAATGTAATTTCTAACAATAATCAGAACAGCCGATTTGTATTAGTATTGTGATTTACCAGATAGCATGTCTTAATTCTAAGCATGTTTTCCTCCTTAAAAAAAAGAATAGTTGCGTGATTCTAATGTAATTTCTAACAATAATCAGAATAGCCGATTCGTATTAGTATTGAGATTGGGTGGAGATAGCACATATTAATTCTAAGCATGTTTCTATCCTTAAAAAAAAAGAATAGTTGCGTGATTCTAATGTACTTTCTAACAATAATCAGAATAGCCGATTCGTATTAGTATTGAGATTGGGTGGAGATACCATATATTAATTCTAAGCATGTTTCTATCCTTAAAAAAAAAGAATAGTTGCGTGATTCTAATGTAATTTCTAACAATAATCAGAATAGCCGATTTGTATTAGTATTGCAATTTGGTGGAGATACCATATATTAATTCTAAGCATGTTTCTATCCTTAAAAAAGAATGTTTTGATTCCAATAATCAGAATAGCCGAAAATTGCAATTGTTGCCATATTCTAATTCTAAACATGTTTTTTCTAAAAAAAGAATAGTTGTGTGATTCAGAATAACAATAATCAGAATAGCCGATTTGTATTAGTATTGAGATTTAGTGGAGATAGCATGTATTAATTCTAATCATGTTTCTATCCTTAAAAAAAAAAGAATATTTGCGTGATTCTAATGTAATTTCTAACAATAATCAGAATAGCCGATTTGTATTAGTATTGAGATTTAATGGAGATATTTCCATATATTAATTCTAAGCATATTTCTATCCTTAAAAAAAAGAATAGTTGCGTGATTCTAATGTAATTTCTAACAATAATCAGAATAGCCGATTCGTATTAGTATTGAGATTGGGTGGAGATAGCACATATTAATTCTAAGCATGTTTCTATCCTTAAAAAAAAAAGAATAGTTGCGTGATTCTAATGTACTTTCTAACAATAATCAGAATAGCCGATTCGTATTAGTATTCTGATTTATTTGTCGAACAATTCTAATCATGTCTCAAGATAAAAAAAAGAATAGTTGTGTGATTGTAATGTAATTTCTAACAATAATCAAACAATGATTTGTATTACATTTGATTTAGTGGAGATAGTGTCTTAATTTAATGGTCTGAATCAAAAAAAAAGAATCTCATTATGCTAAAGTGGGATAGTCCATTGTATTAGGGATTTGATTGGCTGCTGGTATTCCTGAAAAAAAAAAGAATTTCTATATAAATACCAACAATAATAAGAATAGCGATTTCAGTTAGTTTGCAGGGTTTGCATTTTTCCTTTAAAAAAAAAATAGTTTGTGTTTCTAATGTACTTTAGTCAAATAGCCATTCGTATTAAAGTTTTGGAATACTGCTAAGATTGGTTAAGTTTTAAAGAATAGTTGCGTGATTTTATTTTTTCTAAAATAATCTTTTTTTCAATTTTATTTTTTTTTTATTTGTTTATTGTTTGCTTTTTACTTTTTTCTTTCCTCTCTTGCTATTTTGAACCCTCCCTAAACATTTTTGTTTAAAAAAGAATTTTTTCTAATTGTATTTATTTGTTTAGTATTATCTTTGGTTGTCCTTGTTCTGTGCTTCTATCCTTTTTCTTTTTGCGTTTTAATGTAATTTCTCAAACAAATTGAAAAAAATAATACATATAAAGACTATACGTTCGTTTGGTATTCAAAATGGCCAATGAATACGATTCATAAATATTGAGATTGGGTGAATATATCACCGACGGTGTCATCCTGGAAAAAAAATGCCTGGGCCAACAATAGGCCGAACAATGAAAATAGATTCGGCTTACTATGTTGCCAAAACAGAAATATGAAAAACACTCATTTGAGGGAAAGTAAAGAATTTCAACATCACAATTGAGGAGGCGTTCAGGAGCAGTCAAAACCAGGACGATATCCCTGCTGACATCCGATATTAAGACAGTTTAAATTCATTGGTGTCAGCAGGGAGACAATGGAGGAGAATTTGAAAACACTCAAGATATGCCCAAAGGTTTTGGCTAGGAGGACAAATTTATTTGTGGGATATTCTTGCAATTTGATTTAGTGAACAAGAGGTTTGAAAGAGCTGGCTGGAAAAATTCTCAACACCAAATTTCTCCGAATTCAAACGGAGTATTTGGGCATTTTTTTTTTGGACGAAAACCTGACCGTTCATGGGTGCCGGTGGACAATGAACAAAAAGAATGGGGCAGTTTTTTCAGCCAGGTTTGGGCTGAAGTAAACAGCGGTGGATATCCTGACCGGAGCAAGGCAGGAATTGCCACCGGGACATGGAAGTGTATATAACTGTGGACCGAGATAACTTCCGAGACATGCCAAGAACATTTAACCTGCCGTAAAAAGAAGAATGTTGGTGGTCGTGGAGGGGCGTAAGCCATATTGTTGGGCTTGTGGTGTCCTGGGGCATATGGCAAAGGCGTGCCCCAAAATAAAAGCGAAACAGCTCAACCTCCAGCAGTTCAACCTTCAGCAGTTCAACCTCCTGCACGACCAGTAAAGAAAGGCGGGGAAACAACAGCAGAATGGCAGCATCTCCCAACCTGGGAAGGGACGTCCAAAAGTGGTGACTGGAAGGAGGTTTCCAGAGAAGTCGCAGGCTCCAAAACCAGTCTTCACAGCGTCAGCAGCAGCAATTCCTCCCCCCAGAAGGAAAAAAAGGTTTGGAAAACCAAAGCAGGATCAACAACAAAAGCAGAGTCAGAAACAGGAACAACACAGAGAGGAGGAGGAAAACTCCCCAAAAAAAACAGCATCTGAAAAAACAGCAGCAACAACAAAACAGAGTCAGCAGAAAAGACGAGGAAACAGGGAAAAAAACATCAACAAAAAGAAATGCCCATGGAAGTGGTGATGCCTCCACCTCGTGCTGCATCCTTGAAGAGAAATGGAGGAGGAGGAGGAAGGATCTCTGAAAAGATCCAGAGGAAGACGGTCGTAACCAGGGAAAAGCAGGCCAGTCAAAGTGGGACAAAAATAGGCGGGCCACATCCGTACCGGCATCACCAACGAAGAGATCATCAGCTCCCAGCAGTAGGAGCTTCCCTTCCTCCCTTCCCGTGCTATATCCCCCCTCCCCCCCACCTCATCCCTAAAAACTTAGGACATCCACCCCCCCGACGTTCTACCTCCTCCCTCCCCATCCGTGCCAAGGAAAAGAAAAAAAAGAAAAGGTTTGGGGGCCCCAGAGAATATCTGTAAGATAGACAAAGAGCAGGTGAAAAAAAACATTTCCAAACAAAGGAAGGCCTTTTACTTGGGGGTTTTGTACAAGATGTCAGATAAAGTGGACAGGGAAAAACGGTCGAAGACCCCCGAAAAACTTCCTGAGGCTCCAGGGTGGTCACCTGTGTCAGGGACACAGGTGGTTACCTGAAAGTCTGGATCCCTATTTGAGGCCAGGAGGCCTTTCCGGAAATTGAGGGTGTTCTGTTGGACAACCCTAATTTAAAAAAACTCAGGAATTTTTGCTCTGGGAGGGTCCCTGTTTTACTTCATCCCCTCCTTATATAGGTGTGTTTAAATTAATGTACCCAACGGACGTCGGCGGAATTGTCCCGGATGGACGGATGACGACAGATCTGGGTACTGGTAGTCTGGGACAATCCGTCGGGGTCCTGCTTAACACAGATTTCCGCCCCGTATGTGACTAGGGGTTTTTGCACTAATTTTTTTCTTTATTTTGCAGGCCTAGAAAATGGAAACCAAGTTAGCGACGTTAAATGTGAAGGGCTTAAGGGATCGGGGTAAGGCTGCCCGCCTGCTCCGGGACCTTCTGTCCCTGGATGTAGATGTTGCCGCGATCGAAGAGACACACTTTGTTTGCAGTGCCGATGCGTGTGTGCTGGAGAACGACTTTGTCGTCTATTCAGCATATGGGGACCGGTTTGCCAGAGGGGTTTCTTTGCTTGTCAGACGGACTCTTGATGCGAAGGTGGACCTTGTGCATACCGATGCCGAGGGCCGGTTGATCGTGGTCGATATTGCCGTGAAAAGTGGTTCGTTCCGAGTCGTTGCGGTTTATGCGCCCAATGACCAGGAGGAGCGGGTCTCGTTTTTTCGGCAGTTGGGGCCGTTCCTGGTTGATTCAACGCGCTTTGTTTTAATGGGGACTGGAATGCCATCCTGGACTCCAAGTTAGACAGGGGGTGGGGAGCTAGTGGGAGAAGGGGCGATCGTAGCCTGGTTAATCTGATCGGCGATTATGGTCTCGTCGATAGATACCGGGTCGATCATCCCGGGGGGAAAATGTGGACGTGGGCTCTTAATTGGCCTTCTGACAAGGTGGTTAGCTACCTTGACAGGATGTTAGTTAGAAGAGCCGACATAGATCTATTAGATTGCCCTACGTTCCACTGGGTAGGCTACACGGACCACAAACTCGTTTGTGCCCGGGTAGCGTTAGACCATAGGCCTAGAATGGCTGGGTACTGGAAGTTCAATCTGTCTTTACTGGACAGGCGGGACTTCCAGGAACAGCTAACTAGATTAGTGCAGCGGGAGCTAGTGGGGGCGGTTATCGGGAATAAGTGGTGGGAGCGTCTTAAGTCTAGTATTAGGTCTTTCACCACTGATTTCAGCAAACGGCTCGCTCTAGATAGAGCTGAAAAGGTGAAGACACTTAAAGCTAGTTACACCCGGGCGGTGGCTGGGGGGGATCCCCTAGAGATAGCCTTAGCTAGGGCGGCCCTGGATCGTTTGAATAGCGAGCGGTACATGGGCCAGGTAATTAGACATAAGTTAAGCAAGATGTCTTCCGAAGCTGTGAACTTGGGCGCAGATCTGCGCAGGGAAGAGGTTCGTCGAGGTGGCGATCGTTACATTCGTGAAGTCGAGTCCCCGGAGGGGCATACTCTTCGGGCCACTGACGACATGTGCGAGGCGTTTCGGCGCCATTTCGAGAGCCGGTTTACCAAGGAGCCTGGTCTCCGTGAGGAGGAGTTTCGTAGCTATTTGGCTGACTTTCCTCGGCTTGCGCCGACTGGAAGCGGCTAGCTGCGAGGGAGAGATCACGGAGGGCAGAAGTCTACGAGGTATTGAAGAAGGTCGGCAGAGGCAAGTCGCCCGGTCTGGATGGTTTGCCCTATGAATTGTACTTGAGGCTGTCGCACATCTTTGTTCCGATTTTGACAGCAGTGTTCAACAACTGGTTTCGGTCGGGGTCCATCCCCAATCGGATCACCAGGGGTGTGATCACTCTGTTGAAAAAGGGCAAAGGTGGTGGGGGAAGCTAGATGATTACAGGCCCATAACTCTGCTAAACACAGAGTTAAAGATTATGGCCAAGATCCTGCAGGAGCGTTTGCAGTCAGTTGCCGAGTCTCTGTTGGGACCTGAGCAGACTTGTTCTGTGAGGGGCCGAACAATTCAGAGCAACCTGCATCTGATCCGCACGATCATAGAGGGCGTAAAAGACGACGAAGAAGCCGCGCTGATCAATTTGGATCAGTCCAAGGCATTTGATAGGGTTGACCATCGCTACCTTGCTACTGTCCTGCAGGCCGCTGGATTCGCACCCAACTTCTGCCGCTGGATTAGCCTCCTGTATCGCTCCCCAGTGCTGTGGTACAGGTGAACGGAAAGGTTGTCGGACGCGTTCGTGCTGTCTAGGTCGGTTCGTCAGGGTTGTCCGCTGTCGCCTCTCCTTTATGCTTTGGCGTTGGAGCCTCTCCTTCGCCGGCTGAAGGACGAGACCGGCAGTCCGGCCCTACGTGGAATCGCCGTCCCTGGAAGGTCTCGAGCCAGGGTTTCTGCGTACGCCGATGACGTATCTGCTTTCGTGTCGTCCCGCAGCGACATTGAGGCGGTACAGAAGGCGCTTGATCGGTACGAGAAGGTGACAGGGGCCAAGATAAACCGCGACAAGTCGTCCGGCTTGCGGTTAGGTGCCTGGAAGGGGTCGATCTTCCGGGCCGCTTCGGTTGGACGGACGGTCCTGTCCGCATTCTTGGAGTGTGGTTTGGGCCCGACCTCCAGCTGGAGAAGAATTGGTCTGAAGTACGAGCAAAGGTCGATTTTGCCGGTAAGATTTGGAATCGACGGAGGTTGTCCGTGAAGGGCAGGGTGGAGGTGTGTGTTACATACATTTTCCCCTGATTTTCTATCGATTGTCCGTACTTCCTCTCTGTAAAGACCACAGGAAGGTGCTCGAGCGATCGCTATCCTCCATTTTATGGAGGGGACGCGTGAACAGGGTCGACAGACGAGTCTGCACTAAACGTCCGTGTCATGGGGGGCTGGGAATGCCGCACCTGTTGAGTCACATCCGTGCCTCTAGGTTGGCTTTCCTACGCCGCGCATTGACTAGAGGAGATCCGATTCTGGAGGGGATTGTTAGGGACGCCTTCCCTAGCCTTACCATCAGTCCCCCCATCTCGCGGGTTGAGCGCCGTTGTAAACCCCGGGATGAGTCGGATTTCATCCGCGAGTGTCAGTTGGCCTTGAAGGCCATTCCCCGGTCCAGTGACCTTTCTCGGCCTAGGAAGGTCTTCTATCGTGGTTTAGTGGAGGGTCGCGCGAAGGATAAGCTACGTGATACGCTCGGCTTGTCGGAGGAGGAGTATCGCTCCTACTGGTCTTGGGCGCCAGCGGCGGATTACCTCAGTAACCCTGAGTTTTCGCTTACCTGGCGATTGGCTCGGAATCGGCTGTCTCTCAATGACAAGGCTTTCATATGGGCTTTGGCGGATTTGCCAGACTGTGAACGGTGTGGTCTTGGCTTTAGAAGAAACGGCTTCGCACGCCTTCTACCATTGCCCCCGGGTCCGCCCCCTTATGGGACCATGTCGGCGAGCTGACGGCTCGTCTCGCTCCCGAACAGCTTGTGTCCATTGATCGCGCATACGCGTGTGACAATGTGTCGCCCCCGTATTCCGGGGAGAAACGAATGGTGTTTCTGATGCTGATGGCCACGGCTCGAATGGTGATTTGGACGACGCGAATGGAGGAAGTCTTGCGGGGCAACCGTCTTTCTTATCAGCATCTAATCCAATTCTTTGAGCATCAGCTCAAGATGAAGATTAGATCTGATAGAAAACGATTGCATTCGACAGTCTTCAGCGAAAGGTGGGTAAAAGAGGCGAGCTTGGTTCGTGTGACCGGGGCTAGCCTTGATTTTCTTTTCTAGGTCAACCTACAGCACATCAGGGGTGGCTTCCTGTGAACCCTCCCTTGGTTAGGTTAGACAAGCTTCAGTGTACCTAGTTAATGTGAGTAAATGTTGTTCCTGGCCTGTATCCCGGCTGCTCTTTGGTTATGGTCCAAGTCGAGATTCCCAACCTCCCCAGTTTGTTTTGGTCCCCCCCTTTTTTATCTCGACTGGGTCAGCTTTATATTTTCCCATTCCGGCATAATATTTTCTCCTATTTCCCACTCCCTTAGCGAGAGCGTCTCTTGATTCTGTCCCCTGGGCAGAATACAGCGGCCTCTCTGTTTTGAGGGTTCGACGGTCCCTACTAACATGTGTTATGTTTAGTTTGTATTTTGTGTTTATTTTTATTTATTATTGGGTTCATCTCCCTCCCCTTGCATTCTATCATTATTAGAATTTTATGTATATCATTTATGTATCATTAAATTTTTATGGATTGGGGCGCGTTTTGGTAGGTTCCCTTGGAGTGGAAGTAGTATTATGGTGGTTGGAGTATTGAACGGTGATGGATGAGTTCTTGTGGTGAATGAGTAAATTGTAATGTATGAATGGGTCGTGAGTCAGATTAGCTAGGTATAAGATAGTTAGTGTTGACCAGCCTTTCCCCCCTCCCCTTTTTGGCCTTGTGCCACAATTGTAACTCTTGTTGCAATAAATCTTGAGTTTGTATTAAGTTACAACCTGCTTTATTTTTGTCTGCCAGCTAGACGCTAGCTGGAACTCTTACGCCGGTAAGTGTCGTTTATTGTATAGTTATTGTACAGTATTGAGATTGGGTGAAGATAGCACATATTAATTCTAAGCATGTTTCTATCCTTAAAAAAAAAAGAATAGTTGCGTGATTCTAATATAATTTCTAACAATAATCAGAATAGCCGATTCGTATTAGCATTGAGATTGGGTGGAGATAGCACATATTAATTCTAAGCATGTTTCTATCCTTAAAAAAAAAAGAATTTTACTGGATAGGATTCTAATGTAATTTCTAACAATAATAAGAATAGCCGATTTGTATTAGTATTGCAATTTGGTGGAGATATAGGAATATATTAATTCTAAACATGTTTTCCTCCTTAAAAAAATAGAATTTTCGTGATTCTAATGTAATTTGTAATTCTAAATTCAGCCGATTTGTATTAGTATTCTAATGATTTAGTGGAGATAGCATGTCTTAATTCTAATCATGTCTCAATTCTTAAAAAAATAGGAAGGATATTGCATGATTCTAATGTAATTTAACAATAATCAGAATAGCCGATTTGTCTTAGTATTGCAATTTGGATGGAGATACCATATATTAATTCTAAACATGTTTTCCTCCTTAAAAAAAAAACTGGTTGGGAATAGATTCTAATGTAACTTCTAACAATAATCAGAATAGCCGATTTGTATTAGTATTGAGATTGGGTGGAGATAGCACATATTAATTCTAAGCATGTTTCTATCCTTAAAAAAAAAGAATAGTTGGATAGGTTCTAATGTAATTTCTAAAAAATAATCAGAATAGCCGATTTGTATTAATTTGAGATTGGGATAGGAGATAGCACATATTAATTCTAAGCATGTTTCTATCCTTAAAAAAAAAAAATAGTTTATGTGGTTCTAATGTAATTCTAACAAAATCAGAATAGGAATTTGTATTAGTATTGAAGATTGGTGAGATAGCACATATTAATTCTAAGCATGTTTCTATCCTTAAAAAAAAAGAATAGTTGCGTGGATTCTAATGTAATTTCTAACAATAATCAGAATAGCTGATTTGTATTAGTATTGAGATTGGGAGATAGCATATTAATTCTAAGCATGTTTCTATCCTGGAAAAAAAAGAATAGTTGCGTGATTCTAATGTAAATTCTAACAATAATCAGAATAGCCGATTTGTATTATTATTGAGATTGGGTGGAGATAGCACAATTAATTCTAAGCATGTTTGGATCCTTAAAAAAAAAAGAATAGTTGCGTAAGGTGTACTGGATAACAATAATCAAATAAATTGTATTTCTATTAGAATTGCATTTCAAATGGACTGGATATACCATATATTAATTCTAAACATGTTTTCCTCCTAAAAAAAAAGTAATTCTAAGATTCTAATGTACTTTCCTATAATAATCAGAATAGCCGATTTGTATTAGTATTCTAGATTGGATGGAGATAGTACATATTAATTCTAAGCATGTTTCTATCCTTAAAAAAAAAGAATAGTTGCGTGATTCTAATGTAATTTCTAATGTCATGGATCAGAATAGCCGATTTGTATTAGTATTGAGATTGGATGGAGATAGCACATATTAATTAATTCATGTTTCTATCCTGGAAAAAAGAATAGTTGCGTGATTCTAATGTAATTTCTAACAATAATCAGAATAGCTGATTTGTATTAGTATTAATTCTAAGGGTGGAGATAGCACATATTAATTCTAAACCATGTTTCTATCCTTAAAAAAAAAGAATAGTTTGGATGATTCTAATGTAATTTCTAACAATAATCAGAATAGCCGATTTGTATTAATATTGCAATTTGTACTGGATGGATACCATATATTATTCTAAACATGTTTTCTGGATAAAAAAAAGTATATTCAATTTCTAATGTATTTCCTATAATAATAGAATTCTATTTGTATTAGTATTGAGATTGGGTGGAGATAGTATTAATTCTAAGCATGTTTCCCTGGAAAAAAAAGAATAGTTGTGATTCTAAGGCATAATTTCTAACAATAATCAGAATAGCCGATTTGTATTAGTATTGAGATTGGGTGGAGATAGCACTGGATAGGATATCCTTAAAAAAAAAGAATAGTTGCGTGATTCTAATGTAATTTCTAACAATAATCAGAATAGCCGATTTGTATTAGTATTGAGATTGGGTGGAGGATAGCACATATTAATTCTAAGCATGTTTCTATCCTTAAAAAAAAAGAATAGTTGTAATTCTAAAGATTCTAATGTAATTCTAACAATAATCAGAATAGCCGATTTGTATTTCTAAGCCGCAATTTGGATGGAGATACCATATATTAATTCTAAACATGTTTTCCTCCTAAAAAAAAGTATTTAGTATTCTAAATGTAATTTCCTATAATAATCATAGCAGTAATTTTGTATTAGTATTGAGATTGGGATGAGATAGCACATATTAATTCTAATTCTAATGTTCTATCCTTAAAAAAAAAAGAATAGTTGCGTGATTCTAATGTAATTTCTAAACAATAATCAGAATTCTATTTGTATTAGTATTGAGATTGGGTGGAGATAATTCATATTAATTCTAAGATGTTTCTATCCTTAAAAAAAAAAAAAATAGTTGGATGATTCTAATGTAATTTCTAACAATAATCAGAATAGCCGATTTGTATTAGTATTGAGATTGGATGAGATAGCACATATTAATTCTAAGCATGTTTCTAAAAAAAAAGAATAGTTGCCTAAAAAAAAAATAATCAGAATAGCCGATTTGTATTAGTATTGAGATTGGGTGGAGATAGCACATATTAATTCTAAGCATGTTTCTATCCTGGAAAAAATCAATAGTTGCGTGATTCTAATGTAATAACTAATCAGAATAGCCGATTTGTATTAGTATTGAATTTGGTGGAGATACCATATATTAATTCTAAACATGTTTTATAGGAATAACTAATAAAAAAAAGAATAGTTGCGTGATTCTAATAGTACTTTCCTATAATAATCAGAATAGCCGATTTGTATTAGTATTGAGATTGGGTGGAGATAGCACATATTAATTCTAAGCATGTTTCCTCCTTAAAAAAAAAGAATAGTCTAAGGTGATTCTAATGTAATTTCTAATTCTAATCAGAATAGCCGATTTGTATTAGTATTGCAATTTGGGAGATACCACCATATTAATTCTAAAACATGTTTGGATGGGAATCCTCCTCTAAAAAAAGGATAGTTGCGTGATTCTAATGTAATTTCCTATAAATAATCAGAATTCTAAATTGCCGATTTGTATTAGTTCTTGAGATTGGGTGGGATAGGAATATATTAATTCTAAACATGTTTCTATCCTTAAAAAAAAGAATATTCTAAAAAAAAGATTCTAATGTAATTTCTAATTCTAATCAGAATAGGATTTGTATTAGTATTGCAATTTGGTGGAGATACCATATATTAATTCTAAACATGTTTTCCTCCTAAAAAAAAGTATAGTTGTGATTCTAATGTACTTTCTATAATAATCAGAATAGCCGATTTGTATTAGTATTGAGATTGGATAGGAGATAGTAGTTAATTCTAAAAAAGATAGTTTCTATCCTTAAAAAAAAAAAGAATAGTTGCTATTCTAATGTAATTTCTAAATAATAATCAGAATAGGATGGGATTTGTATTAATTCTAGATGTACTGGATAGATAGATATAGATAATTCTTAATGTTTCTATCCCTTAAAAAAAAAGAATAGTTGGATAGGATTCTAATGTAATTTCTAACAATAATCAGAATAGGAATATTTGTATTAGTATTGAGATTGGGTGGAGATAGCACATATTAATTCTAAGCATGTTTCTATCCTATAAAAAAAAAATAGTTGCGGATTCTAATGTAATTTTCTAACAATAATCAGAATAGGAATTTGTATTAGTATTGCAATTTGGTGGAGATACCATATATTAATTCTAAGCCTCCTAAAAAAAAAAAGTATAGTTTCTAATTCTAATGTATTTCCTATAATAATCAGAATATTCTAATGATTTGTAATAGTATTGAGATTGGGTGGAATAGGACATAATTCTAAATTTTTCTAAAAGAATGTTTCTATCCTGGAAAAAAATAGTTTCTAAGTGATTCTAATGTAATTTCTAACAATAATTCTAATAGCCGATTTGTATTAGTATTGTAATTTAAGGTGGAGATACCATATATTAATTCTAAGCAGGTTTTCCTCCTTAAAAAAAAAAAAGTTGCGTGATTCTAATGTAATTTGTAACAATAATCAGAACAGCCGATTTGATATTAGTATTGTGATTTAGTGGAGATAGCATGTAGGAATTCTAATCATTCTCAATCCTTAAAAAAAGAATAGTTGCGTGATTCTAATGTACTTTCCTATAATAATCAGAATAGCCGATTCGTATTAATATTAAGATTGGGTGGGATAGGGTATATTAATTCTAAGGATGTTTGGATCCTTAAAAAAAATTCTAGTTGCGTGATTCTAATGTACTTTCCTATAATAATTCGAAGAATAGCTGATTCGTATTAGTATTGAGATTGGGTGGAGATAGCACATATTAATTCTAAGATGTTTACTGGATTAAAAAAAAATTCTAATGAATAGTTAATTTTGATTCTAATGTAATTTCTAAAATAATCAGAATAGCCGATTTGTATTAGTATTGCAATTTGGTGGAGATACCATATATTAATTCTAAGCAGGTTTTCTCCTTAAAAAAATAGTAATAGTTGCGTGATTCTAATGTAATTTCTAACAATAATCAGAATAGCCGATTCGTATTAGTATTGAGATTGGGTGGATATAGCAATATTAATTCTAAGCATGTTTCTATCCTTAAAAAAGAAATTCTAGTTGCATGATTCTAATGTAATTTCTAACAATAATCAGAATAGCCGATTTGTATTAGTATTGAGATTGTACTGAGATAGGAATATATTAATTCTAAGCAGGTTTTCCTCCTTAAAAAATTCGACTGAATAGTTAGCGTGATTCTAATGTAATTTCTAACAATAATCAGAATTCTAATGATTCGTATTAGTATTGAGATAAGGGTACTAGATAGCATATATTAATTTACTAAGCATGTTTCTATCCTTAAAAAAAAATTCTAGTTGCATGATTCTAATGTAATTTCTAACAATAATCAGAATAGCCGATTTGTATTAGTATTGAGATTGTGTGGAGATAGCACATATTAATTCTAAGCATGTTTCTATCCTTAAAAAAAAAAAGAATAGTTGCGTGATTCTAATGTAATTTCTAACAATAATCAGAATAGCCGATTTGTATTAGTATTGAGATTGTACTGGAGATAGCAGTATTAATTCTAAGCATGTTTCTATCCTTAAAAAAAAGAATAGTTGCATGATTCTAATGTAATTTCTAACAATAATCAGAATAGCCGATTTGTATTAGTATTGAGATTGTGGATAGCAATATTAATTCTAAGCATGTTTCTATCCTTAAAAAAAAAAGAATAGTTGCGTGATTCTAATGTAATTTCTAACAATAATAAGAATAGCCGATTTGTATTAGTATTGCAATTTGGTGGAGATACCATATATTAATTCTAAGCAGGTTTTCCTCCTTAAAAAAAAAAGTTGCGTGTTTCTAATGTAATTTGTAACAATTCAGAACACCTTGATTTGTATTAGTATTGTGATTTAGTGGATAGGAGCATGTCTTAATTCTAATCATGTCTCAATCCTCTAAAGAATAGTTGCGTGATTCTAATGTCCCTTTCTAACAATAATAAGAATAGCTAATTCTGTATTAGTATTGAGATTGGGTGGATAGGACATATTAATTTTAAGTGTTTGGATCCTTAAAAAAAAATTCTAATAGTTGGATGATTCTAATGTAATTTCTAACAATAATCAGAATAGCCGATTCGTATTAATTCTAAGATTGGGTGGAGATAGCACATATTAATTCTAAGCATGTTTCTATCCTTAAAAAAATTCTATAGTTGCCTGGATTCTAATGTAATTTAACAATAATCAGAATAGCCGATTCGTATTAGTATTGAGATTGGGTGGAGATAGGGAGTATATTAATTCTAAGCATGTTTCTATCCTTAAAAAAAAAGGAATAATTGCGTGATTATAATGGAATTTCTAACAATATTCAGAATGGCCCATTCGTATTAGTATTGAGATTCTAAGGTGGAGATAGCACATATTAATTCTAAGCATGTTTCTATCCTTAAAAAAAAAAAATTCTAGTTGCATGATTCTAATGTAATTTCTAACAATAATCAGAATAGCCGATTGTATTAGTTCTGAGATTGGGTGGATAGCACATATTAATTCTAAGCATGTTTCTATCCTTAAAAAAAATAAATAGTTGCGTGATTTGGATGTAATTTCTAACAATAATCAGAATAGCTGATTTGTATTAGTATTTCGATTTGGTGGATACCATATATTAATTCTAATCATGTTTGGATCCTTAAATAAAAAGAATAGTTGCGTGATTCTAATGTAATTTCTAACAATAATAAGAATAGCCGATTTGTATTAGTATTGCAATTTGGTAGAGATACCATATATTAATTCTAAGCATGTTTTCCTCCGTAAAAAAAAGTATAGTTGCGTGATTCTAATGTACTTTCCTATAATAATAAGAATAGCCGATTTGTATTAGTATTGAGATTGGGTGGAGATAGCACATATTAATTCTAAGCATGTTTCTATCCTTAAAAAAAAAAATTCGAATAGTTGCGTGATTCTAATGTAATTTCTAACAATAATCAGAATAGCCGATTCGTATTAGTATTGAGATTGGGTGGAGATAGCACATATTAATTCTAAGCATGTTTCTATCCTTAAAAAAAAAAGAATAGTTGCGTGATTCTAATGTAATTTCTAACAATAATCAGAATAGCCGATTTGTATTAGTATTGCAATTTGGTGGAGATACCATATATTAATTCTAAACATGTTTTCCTCCTTAAAAAAAAAAGAATAGTTGCGTGATTCTAATGTAATTTCTAACAATAATCAGAATAGCCGATTCGTATTAGTATTGAGATTGGGTGGAGATAGCACATATTAATTCTAAGCATGATTCTATCCTTAAAAAAAAAGAATAGTTGCGTGATTCTAATGTAATTTCTAACAATAATCAGAATAGGGATTCGTATTAGTATTGCAATTTGGTGGAGATAATATATTAATTCTAAACATGTTTTCCTCCTTAAAAAAAAAAATAGTTGCTTTGATTCTAATGTAATTTCTAACAATAATCAGAATAGCCGATTCGTATTAGTATTGAGATTGGGTGGATAGCACATATTAATTCTAAGCATGATTCTATCCTTAAAAAAAAAAAGAATAGTTGCGTGATTCTAATGTAATTTCTAATTCTAATCAGAATAGCCGATTCGTATTAGTATTGAGATTGGGTGGAGATAGCACATATTAATTCTAAGCATGTTTCTATCCTTAAAAAAAAAAGGAATAGTTGCATGATTCTAATGTAATTTCTAACAATAATCAGAATAGCCGATTCGTATTAGTATTGAGATTGGGTGGAGATAATGTATATTAATTCTAAGCATGATTCTATCCTTAAAAAAAAGAATAGTTGCGTGATTCTAATGTAATTTCTAACAATAATCAGAATAGCCGATTCGTATTAGTATTGAGATTGGGTGGAGATAGCACATATTAATTCTAAACATGTTTTCCTCCTTAAAAAAAAAGTATAGTTGCGTGATTCTAATGTAATTTCTAACAATAATCAGAATAGCCGATTCGTATTAGTATTGAGATTGGGTGGAGATAGCACATATTAATTATAAGCATGTTTCTATCCTTAAAAAAAAAGGAATAGTTGCATGATTCTAATGTAATTTCTAACAATAATCAGAATAGCCGATTCGTATTAGTATTGAGATTGGGTGGAGATAGCACATATTAATTCTAAGCATGTTTCTATCCTTAAAAAAAAAAGAATAGTTGCGTGATTCTAATGTAATTTCTAACAATAATCAGAATAGCCGATTCGTATTAGTATTGAGATTGGGTGGAGATAGCACATATTAATTCTAAGCATGTTTCTATCCTTAAAAAAAGAATAGTTGTTTGATTCTAATGTAATTTCTAACAATAATCAGAATAGCCGATTCGTATTAGTATTGAGATTGGGTGGAGATAGCACATATTAATTCTAAGCATGATTCTATCCTTAAAAAAAAAAATAGTTGGAGATTCTAATGTAATTTCTAACAATAATCGCAATAGCCGATTCGTATTAGTATTGAGATTGGGTGGAGATGGCACATATTAATTCTAAGCATGTTTCTATCCTTAAAAAAAAAAAAAGAATAGTTGCGTGATTCTAATGTAATTTGTAACAATAATCAGAATAGCCGATTTGTATTAGTATTGCAATTTGGTGGAGATACCATATATTAATTCTCAGCATGTTTTCCTCCTTAAAAAAAAAGAATAGTTGCGTGATTCTAATGTAATTTGTAACAATAATAAGAACAGCCGATTTGTATTAGTATTGTGATTTAGTGGAGATAGCATGTCTTAATTCTAATCATGTCTCAATCCTTAAAAAAAAAGAATAGTTGCGTGATTGTAATGTACTTTCTAACAATAATAAGAATAGCCGATTCGTATTAGTATTGAGATTGGGTGGAAATAGCATATCTTAATTCTAATCCTGTCTCCATCCTTAAAAAAAAGAATAGTTGCGTGATTCTAATGTACTTTCTAATAACAATAAGAATAGCCGATTCGTATTAGTATTGAGATTGGGTGGAGATTGCATATATTAATTCTAATCCTGTCTCCATCCTTAAAAAAAAGAATAGTTGCGTGATTCTAATGTACTTTCCTATAATAAGAAGAATAGCCGATTCGTATTAGTATTGAGATTGGGTGGAGATCTTAATTCTAATGATATCTACATCTTAAAAAAAAAAAAAATAGTTGCGTGATTCTAATGTACTTTCTAACAATTATCAGAATAGCCGATTTGCATTAGTATTGCGATTTGATCGAGATAGCATATGTTAATTCTAAGCATGATTCCACCCTTAAAAAAAAGAATACTTGCGTGATTCTAATGTGCTTTCTAACAATAATCAGAATAGCCGATTCGTATTAGTAATGAGATTGGGTGGAGATATCAGATCTTAATTCTAATCATCTCTCCATCCTTAAAAAAAAAGAATAGTTGCGTGATTCTAATGTACTTTCTAACAATAATCAGAATAGCCGATTCGTATTAGTATTGAGATTGGGTGGAGATAGCATATATTAATTCTAATCCTGTCTCCATCCTAAAAAAAAAAAGAATGGTTACGTGATTATAATGTACTTTTTAACAATAATCAGAATAGCCGATTCGTATTAGTATTGAGATTTATGGGATAACACCAGTTATCCCATCTACAACATTCTACGCGCGTGCGTTTCACACCCCTTCTTTCGTCTTTCAATCAGACACGGTAGTAAACTGGTTTTTGTCGTCAGTCAAGCTACCTTCTATTCCTTCTTATGCAAATTAGATTTTTGAAATCTTCCCGCGAAATTTCCGTGACGTCACCGACAATCTGTTGGTTCAAAAATCAGTGGTGATCCAAACTCGGACCTAAGCAGAGACTCATTTATCCCGGTCGATATTTAAGGTTGAGAGACGAGGGATATCTTACGATGCAAACACCAATAATTAATTCTTCGTCCTTTTCGGCTCGTCGTACAAATCCTTCTTCGAGACGATGCAAACACCAATAATTAATTCTTCGTCCTTTTTGGCTCGTCGCACAAATCCTTCTTCGAGGCGATGCAAACACCAATAATTAATCCTTCGCCCTTCTGGACTCGCCATAATTAACTTCTCATAGACGATGCGACCGACTGCAACTAGCTCTTCGTCTTTTTGGCTAGACGTCCACAGCATCCCGTTAAAATTCTCAACAGTTAATTCAAGACCTGACCGAACTCTGGGACCCTACTTTGAACTTGTACACAAAAGAAAAAACACAAAAAAATCACATACACTCTCAATTCACTGGACTCTAACCTGCTTCGAACCAGTACCCAAAAGAAATATACATAACATTTCACTCACACTAACAAAAACTCGCAGTGAGTATTTCTCTTTGTATGTATAATATTCTGGTAGATTGACTTTTCTGGAACCTTCTTCTTCAAGAACTTTTCTCGCCTTTAGCCATCTTGCTTTCTATTTCGGCGCGGAACATTTTCATTGATCTCTACCATTAGATGAGTTACTTGTTTTCTTTCATTTAATAAAAAGAACTACCTTTGTTTGAATCCAGTCTTTTTCTGTCATTCTGTGCAGGCTATCTCGTTAATGTTTTTTATTTTATGCACGTGTGGACTAACCACATTCCTTCGTTGTTCATTCACGCATTTTTATTTTTTTTTTACTTTGCTTGTGGACTCGGTTAGTGCGGTGTCTGGCACAAGGCCACTTAGTAATAAACCAGCACTGCACGCTGCCGGGTCCGCAACAAGTTTGGTGACCCGTGACGTGATTGAACATGCAATAAGATTGGCGAACTTGCTGACGTACTTCTGATCAATAAGATTGGTAACATACCAACTTGAATTTTGAGGAACACTTATTTCGTATATGAAAGACAGGTCATTTTCTTTCGGGTCAGATTAAAAAACCTAAACGTGCATAATTTTGATAGCCAGCATGACGTCTGAAGTCAGAGAGTTCTCCGAGACCTTTATACTATTATCTGTTAAATGCCTCCCGACATTTAATCCAGGGAGAAGGCTATATGGAATTAACACATTAATTCCATCTATATTTTACGCGCGTGCGAGTTTCCTCCCTTCCTTTCACACTCGTGCGTGTGTGCGCGCGGTTTTCACCCCTTTCTTCCTCTCACAGGTAGACATAGCAGTAACCGTCGCTAGCTCCTACTGATGAAGTCAGACTAATAGATTTTGAATTTTTTCCCGCGCGTTTCGCGGCGTCTCAAAACGGCCAGCGTTTGCAAACCAGTTGCTTCCCGATCTTCAACCTGACTAGACGGGCAACTCATTTATTCCGTGCCCTTAACCCATATGCGGGCCGGAATATCTTATCTCAACGATGTTGACCCCACACTTATTTACCAAGATTTCTTCTCATCTTGACGTTACCCGCAGGTCAACCAGTTGCTCCGTTTTCGACCAGAAAACGTTTGAGACCCATCGTTCGAGACGCGACACAGTCGTAAGCAGAACTTATCCCTCGTCAGTGAACCAAACTTTAAGTACAGACAGGGATATCTTAGACCTTCTCCGTTTTCGACCAGAAGACGTTCGAGACGCACGACACGGTCGTGAGCAAAACTTCGTATTCAACTAATGGCTTATTTTTATCCCTCGTCAGTGAACCAGTAAATACAGACAGGGATATCCTACTGACAAACAACTTGCTATCCGCAGGTCAGACCTTCTCCGTTTTCTGCTAGAAAATGTTCGAGACACACGACACAGTCGTGGGCAAAACTTCGTATTCAACAGGTGACTTACATTTATCCCTCGTCAGTCAACAGTAAATAGAGACAGGGATATATTACTAACGAACATACATTTTTCGTCTCCCTGGGTCCGCAACTAGATTGGTGACCCGAGACGTGAATTGAACACGCAATAAGATTGGCAACCTTGCCAACGTAATTCTGAGCAAGCTTAAATATAAACGTGCATAAATTCGATAGCCAGAATGACGTCTAGTGACACTGAAGAGTTGGCGAACATGACCGCCGCCGTCGCTCCTTTTCCCCCCCTTTCATGAAGGGAATATAAAGAACTGGTTCCTGCAAATGGAAGCTATTTTTACTGTCAGAAGAATTACAGACCAAAAAACAAAGTTTGGCCACGTGGTGGCAGTTTTACCACCCGCCATTGTCGACGAAGTATCGGACTTTCTAGAAGTCGTCCCGGAGGTAGAACCGTACACCCGGTTGAAAGATGCTATCTTAAGAAGAATGGGTCGCACGGAGGAAACATTAATCCGTGAATTATTCAGTAATTTAATTTGCGATGGCAGGACTCCCTCACAACTTCTGCGTTTTATGAAAAGCCGACTCGGTAAGAATACTATGGCTGACTCGATTTTGAAAAGCTTGTGGCTGGATTGCCTCCCCACCACCATTACCCAAATTTTGGCGCCTATGTCCGAGAACACCCCGATCGACCAGTTAGCGGACGCCGCTGATCGTATTTTCTCTCAACTGGATCATCAAACAACGCCAGTACACAGCGCTGAAGCAACTAGTGACCACAAGTCCTTAGAAAAAACAGTGGAAGATTTACAGCGCCAAGTTAGAGATTTGACATTACCTCTAAAAGCCATGGTCGAAGCCGGTTCCCTTCCCGCCGGCGTTTCAGGAGTCGACCACGCTCGTCCAGTCGAAACAAGGATGCCACTTCTACTATGTGTTATTACCACCGCCGATTTGGGTCTGCAGCACATTACTGCACCAAGCCGTGTACCTGTACTGCGGTCTCGGAAAACAAAACCGCCAGCGAGTAAAAGCGACTAATCTCGCTGGCAAGGCCTTTTCACCGACGCTTAGTCGCCTTTTCTACGTGACGGATACACGTAATAATTTACGTTTTTTGGTTGACACCGGCGCTGCCATTAGTGTATTACCCGTGCGTGATAAAGCACGTCAACAACCTTTTCAGCTCCGCCTACAAGCAGCAAATGGTTCCAGTATTAATACTTACTGTATGAAGTCCCTTACCCTAAACATAGGAATGCGACGAGACTTTACCTGGAATTTTACTGTTGCTGACGTCCAGATGCCGATATTAGGTGCCGATTTCCTGGCACACTATGATCTAGCCGTTCGAATGAACAACCATTCCCTAACAGACAACTTAACAAGACTGTGTGTTCTTGGTACTTACTCTAAACTTACCACCACTGGCATCACCTTGGCAACTTGCCACAATAAGGAGTACTCTGACTTATTGAATCAGTACCAGGACCTCCTGCGTCCTGCTGGATCTATTGATTCAACTAAACATCAAACGCAGCATTTTATTAAGACCACGGGTCAACCTGTTTTTGCCCGTCCTCGTCGTTTAGCACCTAACAAATTAAAATTCGCAAAGAAAGCTTTCGACGACATGCTACGAGAGGGTGTTATTCGTCCGTCCGACAGCCCCTACGCTTCCCCTCTTCATTCGGTACCTAAACCAGGAAAGGAAGATTATAGAATTTGTGTGGATTATAGAAGGTTGAATTCCATTACCGTCCGGGATCGTTATCCAATTCCCCATCTCCACGATTTCGCTTCGGGTTTACAAGGCGCAAAGATTTTTACTAAAATAGATCTCGCAAAAGCATATTATCAGGTGCCAGTAGCTGCTGCTGATCTCCCAAAAACTGCTGTTACTACACCCTTTGGTTTATTTGAATTTTTGAAAATGCCTTTCGGCCTTTCCAACGCAGCACAGACCTTTCAGCGTCTGATGGACGAAGTTCTGCGTGGACTCCCCTTCGTTTTCGATTACATTGACGACATCTTGATAGCTAGTGAGGACGCTGCCTCTCATAAGCGACATCTACACGAAGTTCTTCAACGTTTGTCTCATTACGGATTCCGTCTAAACCTGGACAAATGGGTTTTCGGATCAGACCACATGGAATTTCTAGGACACCAAATGGAATTGCCCCTATAACTGAAAAGATTAAAGCTATCACTGAGTTTCCCGTCCCTGTTTCCATTAAACAGTTGAGACGCTTTATAGGGATGATCAACTTCTACCGGAGATTTATCCCAAACTGTTCAAACATTCTGACTCCCCTTACCAACTTATTACAGAAGAAGAATAAAACTATCATACTTGAGAATGAAGCCTTGGACGCCTTTCGAGCAGCTAAAACCGCTCTAGGCAATTTTTCTAAGCTCAGTTTCTTAGAGGACGACCCTCAGTCGGATATCTACCTGACCACCGACGCTAGCAAAACAGCAATAGGCGCGGTCATTGAACAAGTCCGTCCTTCTCAACGTAAACCCATAGCGTTCTTTTCCGCTAAACTTTCTCCTGCCCAGTCACGCTACAGTACCTTTTCTCGTGAACTGTTAGCTATTTTTCGTGCTGTTAAGCATTTCAGACACCTCCTCGAAGGTAAGTCTTTCGTTATCTTTACGGACCACAAACCTTTAACGTCCATTATGTCCACCAACTCGGACAAATACACTTCGAGGGAAATCAGATATCTGGACTATATATCTCAATTTACTACTGATATTAGGTACATTAAGGGTTCGGATAACACTGTTGCCGATACCCTATCTCGTACTGACATGTTCGTCGTGCATACTGAAGCACTCAGTCAAGACTTGATCGCCGACGAACAGGAAGCGGACATAACTCTGAAGCATGTGTTATCCGACACTTCTTTGGAACTTCAGAAATGTCCAGCTCCTTTTAGTAACAAGGTCCTATACTGTGATGTTAAATCCAAATCCCCAAGACCTTATGTTCCTCCGTCTCTTCGTAGACAGGTTTTTGACCACCTACACGGACTCTCACACCCTAGCAAAAAAGCCACAGTTAAATTAATTTCGGACCGTTTCGTTTGGCCGAATATGAACGTTCACATTCGCGAATGGGTCAATACATGCTTACAATGTCAGAAGTGTAAGGTGCATAGACACACAAAATCTCCTGTGGGCACTTTCAGTGAGCCTGATGCTCGTTTTACTAATATACAGCTGGACTTAGTTGGGCCCCTACCAACCTGCCATGGTTATTCCTACCTTTTAACTATAGTGGATCGTTTTTCCCGATAGCCTACTGCCATCCCTGTTAAAGATACCACTGCTGTGACTGTCGCAAAAGCTATTTTATGCGATTGGATTTCGATCTTTGGGACTCCTAAAGTGGTTACTACGGACAGAGGAGCACAGTTTCAGTCGTGTCTTTTCAGGGAATTCACTGAACTCCTTGGTGCAAAGCATATACGTACTACAGCGTATCACCCCTGTGTTAATGGTCTAGTGGAACGGTTCCATCGCACCCTTAAGGCTTCGCTATCAACGAAGCATGAGAATAATAATTGGGTCGATGAATTACCCCTCATCCTTCTATCGTTAAGAAATATTCTTAAGGATGATTTGAAATGCTCCCCTGCAGAGCTTGTATTTGGTACTTCGTTATCATTACCCGGCCAATATTTTTCACCAGCTGTGACCACACCCCCAGTTTCTTCCTCTTTTATTCAAGACTTGCGCCTTAAAATGGCAAACTTGTGTTATACACCACCGCGGCACTGCCCGAGTGATATATATTTACCGCACCAGCTCCAGGACTGCGAGTTTGTATTTGTTCGTAACGACTCTGTTAAGCGGCCTCTTACGCCGGCCTACAGGCCCATACCGCGTTCTTAAACGCGCGGACAAATATTTCCAAATACAAAAAGGTATTCACACCGACAACGTTTCGATAGATCGGTTGAAACCTGCTTTTATAGAGAAATCGTCGTCCCATACTACTTCCCAATCAACTCCGCAAGTTCAGGAGAATTTGAAGACACCTGTTTCTCTCGACAAGCCTAAGTATACCAGCTCTGATCGAAAAGTCACCTTTCCGAAGAAATTTGAAACATTCTATTATTATTAGTTAAATGTCTGCGACATTTAATCCAGGGAGAGGGCTGTATGGGATAACACCAGTCATCCCATCTACAACATTCTACGCGCGTGTGCGTTTCACACCCCTTCCTTCCTCTTTCAATCAGACACAGTAGTAAACTGGTTTTTGTCGTCAGTCAAGCTACCTGCTATTCCTTCTTATGCAAATTAGATTTTTGAAATCTTCCCGCGAAATTTCCGTGACGTCACGGACAAACTGTTGGTTCAAAAAGTCAGTGGTGATCCAAACTCGGACCTAAGCAGAGCCTCATTTATCCCGGTCGATATTTAAGGTTGAGAGACGAGGGATATCTTACGATGCAAACACCAATAATTAATTCTTCGTCCTTTTTGGCACGTCGCACAAATCCTTATTCGAGGCGATGCAAACACCAATAATTAATTCTTCGCCCTTCTGGACTCGCCATAATTAACTTCTCATAGACGATGCGACCGACCGCAACTAGCTCTTCGTCCTTTTGGCTAGACGTCCACAGCATCCTGTTAAAATTATCAACAGTTAATTCAAGACCTGACCGAACTCTGGGACCCTACTTTGAACTTGTACACAAAAAAAAAAAACACAAAAAAATCACATACACTCTCAATTCACTGGACTCTAACCTGCTTCGAACCAGTACCCAAAAAAAAATATACATAACATTTCACTCACACTAACAAAAAACTCGCAGTGAGTATTTTTCTTTGTATGTATAATATTCTGGTAGATTGACTTTTCTGGAACCTTCTTCTTCAAGAACTTTTCCCGCCTTTAGCCATCTTGCTTTCTATTTCGGCGCGGAACATTTTCATTGATCTCTACCATGAGATGAGTTACTTGTTTTCTTTAATTTAATAAAAAAATCTACCCTTGTTTGAATCCAGTCTTTTTCTGTCATTTCGTTAATGTTTTTTATTTTATGCACGTGTGGACTAACCACATTCCTTCGTTGTTCATTCACGCATTTTTATTTTTTTTTTACTTTGCTTGTGGACTCGGTTAGTGCGGTGTCTGGCACAAGACCACTTAGTAATAAACCAGCACTGCACCCTACCGGGCCTGCAATAGATTGGGTGGAGATAGCATTTATTCATTCTAATCCTGTCTCCATCCTTAAAAAAAAGAATAGTTGCGTGCTTCTAATGTACTTTCTAACAATAATCAGAATAGCCGATTCGAATTAGCCTTTAGATTGGGTGGAGATAGCATATCTTAATTCTAATCATATCTCCATCCTTAAAAAAAAGGAATAGTTGCGTGATTCTAATGTTCTTTCTAACAATAATCAGAATAGCCGATTCGTATTAGTATTGCGATTTCATGGAGATAGCATACATTAATTCTAAGCATGTTTTCCTCCTTAAAAAAAAAGAATAGTTGCGTGCTTCTCATGTACTTTCTAACAATAATCAGAATAGCCGATTCGTATACGTATTGAGATTGGGTGGAGATCGTATATCTTAATTCTAATCATATCTCCATCCTTAAAAAAAAAGAATAGTTTTGTGATTCTAATGTACTTTCTAACAATAATCAAAATAGCCGATTCGTATTAGTATTGCGATTGGGTGGAGATAGCATATAATGATTCTAATCATGTTTCCATCCTTAAAAAAAAGAATAGTTGCGTGATTCTAATGTACTTTCTAACAATAATCAGAATAGCCGTATTGTATTAGTATTGCAATTTGGTGGAGATCCCATATATTAATTCTAAGCATGTTTTCCTCCTTAAAACAAAAAGAATAGTTTATAAAAATTTTTGTTTGTTTCTTTTTTTTTCTCACTCTGCTACCAACTCCTTGTGCCAGACACAAAATTTAGTTCGCCGAATAAACGATAGCTGCCGTTAGTAAGCGCGAGTTAAAAATACAAGACAAATCACTGCGTAAAATTTTAAAAACAGTAAAAAACATTTATTGTACAATTATTTTACAATAAGCACAAAGGTACTCACAAGAACAAGAAAGGTTGCACAAAAATGTCCTTCTGTGCGCCTAACACGACATGATAACAATATTTTCCTGGGGTTTCTAAAAATGAAATACCCACAGAAACAAGCTATGAAATCAGTTGTTTAGTCCAACTCCGGTTTTTGAAAATTTAGACCCTTTAAAAATACAAAAACACTAAAAAAAGGGATAAAGTTTTTAGAGCCTTTACAAAAATACAAAGAAAGGGACAAAGTTTTAGGAGAGATCAACACTTAGCAGAACGCACAAAGCAATCACCTCCTTTCTTTGAAGAATTTTCGTTGATAGCAGGCCGAATTGGTTTTGGTAGTTGGAGAAAGGCTGATTTATGGCCCACTTGCCGGTCAACGTAGAGAGAGGGTGTTAAGTGGTCTGCGAACTGCGTGTCGTCTTAGCCTAGGTTCCCTTTCGTTATTTTGTTTTCTACTCATCGTTTCTTAATGTCCTCTCTTTTATTTGAAAAAGTCGGCTCCACTTGGGGCCATCCGGAATTTCTACGGGTCTCGAAAACTCAATTTTCATTGGCCAATATATGAAAAAAGACGCTTCTAAAAATTTCACTTTTGGCGGCTATTCCCGCTCCGAAAGGGTCATAAATTTTACACAAGAAAATGAGAGTTTGGCAAACAATTTTGGCGGCAAATCTTGATCCAAAATGCTCATAAAAATCGCACAGCTTTTGACTTTTTACACACACCGTCCGGCTAACAAAAAATATACCTTTCTCAAAAGACGTGTAAATAAACAAAAAAAAAAAACAACACTTAGACAGACTTACATTTAATTTGACATTTTTTTTTAAATTCTTTAAATAGAAATAAAATTTTTATAAGTTGCTCGATTATAATGTAATCTCTAAGAATAATCAGAATAGCCGATTTGTATTAGTATTGCGATTTGGCGGAGATCCCATATATTAATTCTAAGCATGTTTCCCTCCTTAGAAAAAAAAAAGAATAGTTGCGTGATTCTAATGTACTTTCTAACAATTATCAGAATAGCCGATTTGTATTAGTATTGCGATTTGATGGAGATCCCATACATTAATTCTGTCATAAAGTAGAGTTTAGCACTAATCTGCCGCTAGACTACTACTACTGGTGGTTATTCTCAGTGACTACTTATGAGAGTGTTCACTTTTACCTATGTCAATTATGCATACTAATTTGTTGGTACCGCTACATCACTCTGAACCTTAAGGGCTTTTTATTCCTCTTGTAGCTCTTGTACTCCTTCTGATATTTTCCTCAAACTGCTCTCTTTCTCTCTCTCCTGTGTTTCTTTCCCTGGAAGACCTGGACCTGTCCCGGTCTAGGCTGTAGTCACATGTGTTTTTTTGCATAATCTGTTCTTCTTCCGAACTTTCAGGCTCCTTTTGTTCCTCTTCATCCTGCATTGTTTCCTCTTCCGACATTTCCTTCTGTAATGGTTGTTCTACCAACTCTTTATCAGATGGAATTGCCATTTCTTCGTCATTTAGTTCTTCCTTTTCACTCTGGGTCCTTATTTGGTCAACATAGGCCAACACACTATCGCCATTCTCTCTATTTATTATGGCTGTATTGTGGCCTTTTTGCATTATAAATTCGGCTCCTTCCTGATCTGCATCCTTGCTCTTTTTGTACCACATCTTTTCATTTGTAGAATATGACATCGTTAGAGGAGCTCTAATCTGTCTCCCCATTAAAGCTGATGGGCTTTCGAGTCTTCCCGCATGTGGTATTGTGCGATAACTTAAAAGCAGCCTCGGTAGAAAAACTTTTTTCTTTTTGCTGAGAGCATGCTTTTAGCCCCTTTTTTTACAGTCTGCACCATTCTTTCTGCTAATCCGTTTGATTGAGGGTGATATGGAGGAGTCTTATATGGTTTACACCCTATTTTTTCTAACCATACGTTAAGTTCTTCCTCACAAAATTCTGGTGCATTATCAGATACCAAAGTTTTTGGTACCCCATTTCTAGAAAATATGACTCTTAGAAGTTGCTTTATAGTAGAACTTTTCTTGTTTGTAACCCGGATTACTTCAGGCCAACCTGTAAAGGAATCTACTGATATTAATAAGTAACCACTGACTCCATTAACGTATGCATGATCCATATGGACCCAACTCCATGGCTCCACTTCTTTGGGCCACGAATGTAACTTGTTTTGTGTAAAGTTTCTTAATTCTTTACATTTTTTTTACACTTCTTTGCATATTCCTCAACGTCTCTTGAATATCCTGGCCACCAAGCTTCTAATTTTATCCTTTTTTGTGTGGCCACTACTCCACAGTGTATATCATTATGTACACTTTCTATTATTGGTTTTCTTTGTGTTTCTGGGGGAACTACCAGGTCCCCATTGCAAATCACTCCATGTTCTATTGTTAATTTGTGTCTTATTTCTTTATAAGGTCTTTCCGCCCTAGAACAATTTCCCCACGAGTTTTTCCTTATTCTCGATACTATCCTACTTAGCACCGGATCATGTCTCGTTTCCACAGCCATTTTATCTAAAGACAAAACAACAGTCTCTATCAAGTGTAGGAATGAATCTTCAAATTCTTCCTCTGTTTTATCTTTTGACTCCTTGTAGAACCTCAATCTTGATAGTACGTCCACATGTGGAATTGAATTTCCTTTGACATACTCTATATCAAAGTCAAATGCCATCAATCTTATCGCCCATCGTAGAATCCTTGATGTCGTGACTTTGGGTAATTCTTTCCTTGGATTAAATATAAACTCTAATGGTCTATGAACACTTCTGAAAGGAAATTTTTTTTCCAATTAAAAATTGTCGGGCTCTGATAGTTGTCCACACGATAGCCAATGCTTCTTTCTCTATGTTTGAGTAATTAAATTCAGTATTCGTTAACCTTCTCGACAAATACATTATCGGATGTCCTTCTTGTGATAATATTCCCGATATCGAATGTTCACTTGCATCTGTAGTGAGTGTTATGTCCTTTTTTTTGGATCAAAAATTTTCACTACAGGTTTCTTTGACATAATTTCTTTCGATCTTTCAAAAGCTTTTTTCTGTTCGTCTGACCCCATAAATTCCACATTCTTTTTTCTTAAATTTCCAAACGGTTCCGTCAAGTCCGTGTATTTCGGTAAGTATTGCCTGTAAAAATTTACCATTCCCAAAAAAGACCCCAATTCTTTTTTATTTGTAGGTGTAGCTACTTTTAGTATTTTTTCTATCAATGCTTGGTCTGGTGATATACCTTCTTTTGAAATGGAATAACCTAAAAAAGATATTTTGTTAGAATTGCTTACGCATTTTTTTTTCATTTATCAACATTCCAGCATTTCTTAATCTATTCAAGATTAAGTCAGTTTTCTCTTTTAATTCCTTTTCATTAGTAGCTCCTATGCATATGTCATCTTGGTAACAAATCATATTTTGTACATTTCCCAAAACCTGTTCAATGGCCCTTTGAAATATGACGCTTGCAGTTTTTATTCCATATGGCATCCTTTTCCATCTTAGTAACCCTATTGCCGTATTTATCGTGGTTACTTCTTTGAAATTTTCGTCTATTGGTATTTGGTGTCCTTTTTAAATCTATTTTTGAAAAAACGGACATCCCTGCCAGTGCATGTAATGCAAGTTCAACATTAGGTATGGGATATGAATCCGAGCATATTTTGTGATTTACTATTTTGTAATCTCCACAAATACGTAAATCACCATCTGTTTTCCTCAAAACTACAATCGATGATGCCCACTTGCTACCTCCAGGCAGAACATGTTCAAGAAGGTCTTGTTCTACTAATTTACGTAGTTTTGTCACTACTAATGGTAATAAATATACTTGTAATTTTCATGCCTCATAATAAGAGGGGGAAACATTTTCTTTTACTTTTAAACTTGCTTCATAGTTTTTTAACTTTCCAGTTTCTTCCATTTTTATTTCATTAATCAACATTTATATTAAGCACATCATTTCCAATAATCCCGTGGTTTTTTGTACAACTTGTAACAATTATAGGTATTACTTCAAATTTTTCTTTTAACTCTAAGGAACCTTCAAAGTATCCTAATGTTTTTATAACCAACCCATCAAATTGGAGTTGTAAACTGCTTTTTCGTAAAGGTGGCTTACCAATGTATTCCCAAAAATTTTTGGGTATCAGTGTTACTTCACTCCCAGTATCCATTTGCATATCTAAATTGCAGTTATTCATTTTGACCTTTACTATAATGTCTTTTTTTCTTATGTTCCAAAGTTTTATTTTTCAATGCAAAAACTTCCTTATCGGTGTCGTTTTCTTGAATTCTTTAAATATTTTTCTTTTTTAATTTACACACTGCTTGAAAGTGGTTCTTTTTTAAGCAATTATTACAAGTTTTCCCAAATGCTGGACATTTTTTTCCTTTTTTATTTCGTGTTCACGTCCACAATACGAACACTTTTTTTTTTATCATCTTTAACATGTACGTATCAGCGAAATTTTGTTCGCTGGATTGACTTTTATGATGGTGGTATTTCTGTATTAGTTCTTGTTGCTGCATAAAGTCAATACATGTATTTAAAGACATATTTCCTATTTGTAATTGTTCGATTATTTTATATCGGTGTGATGCATTGGACATACCTTCAATTAGTCTTAATTGAATCAAGTCCTCTTCAATAGTCTGTTCGTCTTGTCCAGGTTTTTCAAATTCACAATATCTACTTGCATTTCGTAGGCGGTGTAAATATTTTATAATTGGTTCGTCCATTTCTTGTTTCAGCGACATAAATTTCGTTCTTTCTGCCACTACCAGCCTTTTCTTGGGTCTCATATTTCTTCTAATAATCTGACTTATTTTTTCGAAAGTCAGGTCTTCCAAATTTAAGGGATATGCCATGGTGGAGACTTTCATTATCGCCTCGCATACAGCTGTAACCAAAAATAAATCCGTGATTTCATTTTCGCCTCCATTTTCCTTGTTGTCTTTCAACTTTTTTGTGCTCGCAGTGGCAGAGAAACAACGAATCCAAGTATCTACGAATTCTGGACCTTCCAGAGATAATTAGTATCCTATCGGCGACACCATTGTCGTGAAGTAGAGGTGAGCACTAGTATTTATTGTCGTAAAACACAACAAATGTGGCACAAGGCCAAAAGGGGGTTGGGGGAAAAGGACGGTCATTACTTGTCTTAATATAAAACTTAGCTAGCCACAACCACTGACCCTATCATACAAAACATTATTTCTATCACCAAAACAACACATTTATCCATACCTTTCATACTACATCCGCCAAAATACCTCTTCGTCTCAATGAAAATCCTAAATAGTCCCCCTATGTACAAATATTGTTCGTAGGGGGGAGGGGCATAAAACAACACTTTTTAAAAAGATCCCCAATGAATATATACAATATGACATAAAATATTTACAAGAAAACTAAACAAACAGTGTGTTAGTAATAAAAAAAACTACAAACCTTAAACCAGACGCCGAGTATCTTGATCGGCCCATCCGTCCAGAGGAAAGGTCCGGGAAGAGAAACTCCCTTCCACGCACCCAACTGCAAGCCAACAGACTTATCACGGTTGATCTTGGCCCCTGTCACCATCTCATAGCCACTGATCTCTTTGCTGACTTCGTCAATCTCGGCTCTGCTCGACACAAGAACCGAAACGTCGTCAGCATAGGCAGAATACCTGGCTGAGGTGGAAGCCCCAGGCAGGGAAATTCCGCGCAGGACCGGATTCGCCTTTAACTTGCGAAGGAAAGGTTCCAACGCAAGAACGTAAAATTTTAAAAGGCGAGCGGACAACCTTGACGAATGGAGCGAGACAATACGAAAGGCTTCGATCTTACGCCATTCACTTCCACCAGCGCACCGGGGATCGCATACAAAAGTCGGATCCAGGAGCGAACGTCGGCTCTGAAACCGGCCGCCAAAAGGACAGCCTCCAGAAATCGATGGTTAACCCTATCGAAGGCCTTGGACTGATCTAAATTGATCAGCGCGGCTTCACTGTTGACTTGTTCTAAGATCAAGTGTACCATATGAAGGTTATCCTGAATAGTCCTGCCCTTCACAGCACAAGTCTGTTCGGGGCCAATCAGACTAGACAGGACAAGCTGCAAACGGTTGGCTAAGATCTTCGCCAAAATCTTTAACTCAGTGTTTAACATGGTTAAAAGGCTAAAATTCCTTAACCCATCCCCACCGTTCTTGTCCTTACGCAGCAACTTGATCACACCCCTGGTGAAGCGTTGAGGTATAGACCCCTGCTTCATCCAGTGGTTGAAAATCCTTTCCAGCAAAGGAACAAAAACGGGCGACAACCTCAAATAAACTTCGTTGGGAAGACCATCTAGTCCCGGAGACTTATCCAGGCTAACCTGCTTCAGCGCTTCCCAGATTTCCGACTCTGTAATGGGACCCTCGCACCTAGCCGCTTCAGCTGCCTCGAGGCAGGGAAAGTCAGCTAAATATGCGTCGAACTGAGCAGAGCTCAGACCGGGCTCCCTGGTGAAAAGATCCTGGAAGTAATCTCGAAAGACCTCACATATGCCCGCGTTTGTAGTCACGGTCCGCTTATCCGGCAATGTGACGCACGCTATATGTCGCCTGGCCGCATTCTGATTCTCCTCTGCACGCAGTTCAGCGGCCATATTCGTCGCCTCAGAAGACATTATTTTTAATCTAGCCCTAACTACCAGAGCTTGATCCTTCTTGATAAGGAGACCAATTCTGCCTTAGCTAATGCTATTTCCCCACTAACACGGGATTTCACGGCCCGATCAACTTTTTCTTCTAAAGCCGTTTGCGCTGCTAATCTATCGGGATTGAGCCGACAACTAAAATCGGCAGCAAACGTTCTAATTTTGGATTTTAATTTATCCCACCAGGCGTTTCCCACTACCGACCCCGTCAATTCGCTCTGAATCATTAGTAGCAGCTGGTCCCGGAAACCCTGCTCACCAAATAATGAACAGTTAAATTTCCAGTAGCCAGCCAATCTAACCTTAGGTTTATCTAAGTTTACACGGACCCGGACAAGCCTGTGATCCGTATAAACTATGTAATGGAAGCTTGGACACCCTAAGAGCCCTACATCGACTCTCCTAACTAGGATTCGGTCGAGGTAGCTCGCAAGCGTCCCAGGAGCCGAGTTGCCATTATTTGTCCAAGTCCATGCTACCTCCCGAGGGTGTTCATTCCGGTACCTATCGACAAGATCAAACTCATCGATAAAGTCCCGAAATGGTTTCACA
The DNA here is from genome assembly GCA_903632075.3 of Acanthosepion pharaonis. Classification (NCBI taxonomy): domain Eukaryota; kingdom Metazoa; phylum Mollusca; class Cephalopoda; order Sepiida; family Sepiidae; genus Acanthosepion; species Acanthosepion pharaonis. The sequence goes on along the minus strand of CAHIKZ030001512.1, from coordinate 247,311 downwards.
TCCGGGTTGTTAGTACCTTGTTTTTGCCCTATACGATCTATATCGGGATCAAGGACGGCATTCCAATCCCCCGCTAAAACTACCCGACGAGATGTCGTCAAGTACGGCGCGATCTGCCGAAACAAAGCAGGCCGTTCGGCATGGATATTGGGCGCATAAACCCCAATGAGACGTAGAACCTTATCCTTTATGGTAACATCCAGCACGCAAAGTCTGCCCGCCGGATCCGCGAAGACAAGGGTACATGCAGCCTTCAAAGAACTGCTCACTAGCCAAGAGACACCCCTCGAACGACCATTAAAACATGCTGAATAAAGGGCGAACCCCCTAGACAGTATGTCCTCACGGTCATGAGAAGAAAACCGGGTCTCTTGCACCCAACATACATTCACCCCGAGGCGCTGAAAATCACGAGAGAGCCTCGTCCTGCGAGACTCGGACCTCAGGCCCCGGACATTTAGACTAGCTAACCAGAGAGCCATAGTGAAGACCAGTTAGGGTTGAAGTACTGGTTTGAACATGGACGGGGTAAGGATACCGACCGCCTCTCCCATAGACCCATGGCCCATCTCAGTCTTTATGGAACCGTCTTGGGAGATTCCGCCGATATCCCAGGGGAAAGTTAACTTCAGGTCTCTATACAGGGAGGGATGAACTAAAACGAGGACCCTCCCTGCACAGAGATTTGACAGCTGCTTCAATTGTTGGTTCTGAACAATGGATATTGGCAAGGCCATTTTGTAAAAACTAATGGCCTCGTCTATCATTGTCCAAACTTGCTTGGCGCCAGGTCCTGTTCTTACAACAGTTAGGACCCTTTGGGCGAGCGGGAAATTTTAGGGAACTTCTACATCCACATCGGCATATTGCCTAATGGATCGAAGGTATTTTAGATCTTTTATTCTGATCCCATTGTCACGGGTTCTTTCTGCATGGGCTGTAGAAATTTTACAGACATCTTCAAACGTGTTGAAAATATGTTTTTTTTTCTTCTTTTCATTTTGCACTTGAGTGGGGCTTCTCTCCCGTTTTTGAAGCGGGAGGAGGCATTTCTGTTTTTTTTTTTTGACGTGGGAAGGACTGGTGTAAAAAGATCTATTGTTATAGGGACTGGGATCTCTACTGAGAGGACGGGCTTTTGACGGTGTAGATGGAGGGGAAGGTTTGTTTTGGGAGAAGGTGAGGACCGGGAAGAGGAAGTGGGAGGAGTAGGATTTGAGTGTAGAGATTTTGACTGGCTGTCTAATTTCTTTTTAAGCTCTTTTATTTTTTCGGGTTTTTCATATCCAGGGTCGTATTTTTTCAGTTTTTCCTTGAATTCTATTTGAGAGGCCAGAGCATCGCCCTGAACGTTGTCAGAGGGAGTGGGGCTGTACGTGCCTTTTGTCCTTGAGGCTTCAGGGGACTGAGGACCCGCTGTCTGGCGCTTCCCTCTGGCCTTACCAGCCACCAGCCATTCCCCCTCCCTCTTCTCCACAACTGCACTAGCAGCGGGCGAAGGCTCTTTGGGGAATGTGGTCTTTGATGGTATACCAACCGGAGAATTAACCGACCCGGTCCCGGAAGCTGGTACGCCCATTACAGGCGAGGCGGAAATTGGAAACACAGTCAGAGGGGGCCTTCTTCTCTGAGCAGGAGGAGGAAAGGTGACCAGTCTCTCCACACCTCCAGCATACCGGTCTTCAGCCAGTTACGGTGACCGGTAATTTCAAGCTCCCGACATCCAGACAGTTGGGGATGGAGCGGAAGGCTTTCTCGTCCAACATAATATCGAAGCTCCCCACCCCCGTGCAGGTTATCACAGGAGGCGCTCAGAATTTCGCCAAACTGGGACATGAAAGAGGTGTTCCCCGATAACCTTAGGCGGGACCTCATATACGGCAAGTTGGTCCTTTTGCGGCCTTCATACTTCGTTCTTTAGTGATCAGCAAACGGCTCGCCGCGGCTACGCAGTCTTCTGGCGTGGGTAGAAGTACGTACCACATGAAAAATTTGGCTCCCCTAACAATTCCAGGGACTCTAGTGTTTTCAACACTATGTTTTTCGTCGAGCGACAAATTTTGCGCAAACGCTTATCGACGACGAAAACTGACAATTCTTTTTTCAATCTTCTTCAATTCTTGGGGATCTTCCAAGAGTCCACCTTTCACGACAAGGTGAGCGTAACTCTTAGCACGCTCCAAGAAATCCGCTAGATTGATAATGCATTTCGGTGGGGACGACCAACAAGAGGGCGATTCCCCGGCCTCAGTCTTTTCTTGAGAGCCATTTTTGGCTATCATGTCAATCTGTGTTTTTTTGGCCATTATTGGCCTCCGTAGTTTTTTTACTTTTCTTAATGCTATTATTGGCCTCCATACTTGTAGTCGGTAAATTTTCCTTTTTCCCAGCGATGTCATCATCGCTAGGGGAACACGGTTCTAGGGCCGGGTAATCATTGAGATTGTCTTTATCCGGTGGGTCTTTCTTTGGGGGGGTTAAATAAATGTGTTCTTATAGACTTTCTGTAGTCTGATAAGTTGGGTTTTTTCTTAATAGCAAAAAAAATGTGCTTCTTTTCCTTTTCCATATTTTTTTATTAAAAGGGAAGGGGAGAGGGAAAAGTGGTGGGGAATAATAAAATAAAAAATAACACACAAAAGATACAAACCTCACCCGAAAGCGAGACAAACAAGCAAATAAAAACACGTACAATAAATATTATACAAAGAATTAAAAGTTCGCCTAACGGCGAAACAATAAATTAAAAAAGAAAAAACTCCAAGAGAAAAACGAAAAAACGCTTAGACAAAAAGAAAAACAAAGAAAATACGAAAGTATGAAAAGTAGGCAGTGCAAATACAATTTACAAAATAGCCGACACCAAAACAAAAAAACAAAAGAAAATTATACAATACAAAACGTTAGCACAAGGACAAATATATGGACAGCAAATAAAATATAATAGACAGCAAATAAAATGTTAGAAAAAATAAATAAACAAGTATAGAATACAAAAAGGAAAAGAAAAAACACGGAAAACTTAAATGATATTAAAAAGGAAAGAATAAAAGAATTATTAACGGTAAGTCAAAACAAAAAGGACACAGACAGGGGGTACGGAACAAACAAAAACGGAGATATAATTATAAGAAAAATTAGAGAAAATAAAAAACAAAAATGAAATCTAGAATAAAAGGAATAAAAAAAAATTAAAGTAGATAAAAATTACAAAACGAGGAGGGTAAAAAAGGAAAAGAAAAAATCAAAATCTTTTCAAAAAAAAATTCGTAAGAACAAAAAACACAGCAATAAAAACAAACTTAACAAAAATGTCGTTGAAAGAGCAAGGGTCAATATCAAAAAAGCAGACAGGCGTCAAAAAAGCAGTCAACAAAGGTCACCCGCTACACTACTACTACTACTACTACTGGTGATTATTCTCAGTGACCACTTATAAGAGTGTTCACTTATGCCAATGCAAATTATGCATACTAATTTGCTAGTATCACTATAAATTCTAAGCATGTTTTCCTCCTTAAAACAAAAAGTATAGGTGCTGGATTATAATGTAATCTCTAACAATAATCAGGATAGCACATTTGTATTAGTATTGCGATTTGGTGGAGATCCTATATAGTAATTCTTAGTATGTTTTCCTCCTTAAAACAAAAAGGATATTTGCTGGATTATAATGTAATCTCTAAGAATAATCAGAATAGCCGATTTGTATTAGTATTGCGATTTGGTAGAGATCCCATATATTAATTCTAAGCATGTTTTCCTCCTCAAAACAAAAAGAATAGTTGCTGGATTAAAAAGTAATCTATTTTAGTATTTTTATTTTTATTTTTTCACTTGTTGTTCACATGTTTAGAGTGTAACACAAAAGTAAATGAACCCCCCGAAGTAATATTTTAAAAAAAAATTCTCTTCTTTCCAGATAATCAACAATTCTTAATTAAACTATACATGCATTATGAAAAATCTTTATTAAATGAATTATACATGTTTTCAAAACCTTTTAGTGAGCTGGAGTTAAAATATTAATTAAAAATTGAGATGTGCGAAAGTAAGTGAACCCTTACATTTACACACTGTATTTTTGTTATCTGAGTAAAAATCAAAATGGCATGTTTCTCATTTGTTTGGTAAGCTGTGTATATTGCAGTCAAACAATATGACTCAATGTTTATGCAAAAGGGTCTAGTTAAAGACTAAATGTAAAAAGAATTATGCCAAGATCAAAAGAACTTCCTGAAGCTTTAAAAAAATTCGCCAAGTTGAAGCCAGTAATGATGGAGAAGGCTACAAAAAACTATCAAAATGATTTGGAAGACCTTTGGTATGACAGCATCAAAATCTAGAAGTAGCTGTTCGCGAAAAATAACTGCAAGGGTAAATAGATATCCAGTTCTGCAAGCCCAAAGGAATCCTGCTGTGACTTCAGCATTAATCCAAGTCTCCCTGGAAAATGTCGAAATCAACGTCCATACATCTTCAGTGCGATGAAATCTGAACGATGCTAGTCTTCATGGTCGAACGCTTAGAAAAAAGCCACTGCTTACGAAAAGCCACAAACAAGCTCAGGTCGACAATGCCAAAGCTCATGTCAATAAGCTAGAAACGTTCTAGCAAAAAAGGTTTCATGGTCAGATGAAACCAAACTAGATTTTTTTTAAGAACGATAGACGGAATATCTAGTGAGCTCCTAATACGGCTTTTGAAGAGAAGAATTTGGTGCCAAAAGTTAAACATAGTTACGGTATCATTATAATTTGGGATACTTTGCTGAAGTTGGAACATACAAAATAGTATTTATGGTACAATAGACCCTGCAAGATACAAAGCAGTTTTGAATGAAAGTGTCTTATCCTCGGTTCCAAAGTTGGGTTTAGCTTTGGGATGAATCTTCCAAAAAGCTATCAAAATGATTTGGAGATCATGTCCCCACTTGGCAACAAATTATTTATAAATGGAAGGCCTTTGGTATGAAGGAATCACTATCAAGGATTGACCATCCACAAAAAAATAACTGCAGGGGCAAATAGACATCTAGTTCTGCATGCCAAGAGGAATCCTGCTGTGACCTTTGCCTTTATCCAAGTCTCCATGGCAAATATCGGAATCAACGTCCATACATCTTAAGTGCAACGAAATCTGAAATATGCTAGTCTTTATAGCAGAAGGCCTAGAAAAATGCATAAACAAGCTTGTCTCGAGTATGAAAAAGCTCATATCAATAAGCTAGAAACCATTCGTTCCTTGCACTGAATAATGTTGCCATATATGGTCACGTTCCACCACTGTTCATCCGGATGTATTCGACAAAATCCGGAGACAGTTATTCAATGTGCTAGGTCTTTATCTGACATATTGTTTACTGTCACTTTCTTGCCTCTGTCTTTTCTACGAATATTTTCATAGCAACTACTCTGATGAGCTACTTTCAATGGTACCCCAACTTCATGAATTTAAACATGCTACTAGGTTGGCATCACGGTCCCACCCTTTCACTGTTCAAACGGTTAATTATAACAGCCTCTTCTACTCCAACAACTTCTTATCTTGCACTTCCTGACAGTGGAACTCCCTTCCTCTTACTTGCTTCCCTGATACCTGTAATCTTTAAATGTTCAAATGTAATGTCAATCGACATCTTCTGATGCCTTGATCCCTATCCCCCTCCTTCTCTACATCCTTTCCTCAAACAAACCTCTTTGCTTTTGCCCTCACTCTCTGTAACCTCTTACTAGTGGCACTTCTGCCTTGCTATGGGTGAAATGCCTAAAAAAAATTAAGAGAAATGTTCTAGCAAAAAGATTACATGATCGGATTAAACCAAACTAAAGTTTTTTGGGAGGAACAATAGGCGGAATAACTGGCAAGCTTTTGAGGAGAAGAATTTGGTACCAACGATTAAATATAGCAACAATATCATTATAATTTGGGGTGCTTCGCGGAAGTTAGAACAGACAAAATATTATTTATTGTAAAATAGACAGTACAAGATAAAAGCACTTTTGAACGAAAGTGTCTTATCCTAAATACCAGAAGCATCAAAATAAATCCACAAAAAGAATGGGTTTGAAAACAAATGAAATTTCAAGACTTGGATAGATAATTCAAAGGTTCTGATTAAACAACTAATTGATAGTATATGGTTCAAGTTAAAGAAGTCTGTACACGCAAGACGTCCATGTAATATTGTGTATACTTATTTTTATACTGATCCTTTCTTCGAATGTCCTATTCAAAATCCTGATCAAAAACTCAATTGATAGTATATGGTTCAAGTTAAAGAAGGCAGTACATGCATGAGATCCATGTAATATTGTGTGTGCTTATTTTAATACTAATCCTTACATGGAATGACCTAGTAAAAATCCTGATCAAAATGCCTATTCAATGTGGGTTGTTCAAGTTAAAGGCAGTACATGCAAGAGATTCATGTAATTTTGTGTGTACTTATTTTTATACTGATCCATTCTTGAAAATTCCTAGTACAAATCCTGATCAAAAACACAATTGATAGTATGTGGTTCAAGTTCAAGAAGGCGGTACATGCAAGAGATCCATGTAATATTGTCTGTACTTATTTTTATACTGATGATTACATGGAATGTCCTAGTAAAAATCCTGATCAAAAACAATTGATAGTACATGGTTCAAGTTAAGGTAGGCAGTACATGCAAGAGAACCATGTAATATTGTGTGTACTCATTTTATACTGATCCTTTCTTGGGATGTCCTAGTAAAAAGCCTAATCAAAATCCCTATTCATAGTATGTGGTTCAAGTTAAAGAAGGCAGTACATGTAAGAGATCTATGTAATGTGGCGTGTACTTATTTTTATACTGATCCTTTCTTGGAATGTCCTAGAAAAATTCCTGATCAAAAACCCAATTGATAGTATGTGGTTCAAGTTAAAAAGGGCTGTACATGCAAGAGATCCATATAATATAGTGTTTACTTATTTTTATACTGATCCTTTCTTGGAATGTCCTAGTAAAAATCCTGATCAAAAACTCTATTGAATGTATGTGGTTCAAGTTAAAGATCTCTGGACATGCAAGAGATCCATGTAATATTGTGTGCACTTATTTTTATACTGATCCTTTCTTGGAATGTCCGAGTAAATATTCTGTATCAAAACCCCTATTGAATGTATGTGGTTCAATTTAAAGAAGGCAGTACATGCAAGAGACCCAAGTAATATTTTACAATTTTGGGAGTTTTGCCAAGAAGAATGGTGAATATTGATGCTCACTACTCCCGGAAATGTCTTCAAAATTCCAGAAAAACATTGGTCGACATCTTAATTATTTTTCAATTAATTTTTTTTAATTCACATTGATAAATGTTTTTAAAATAGTTTGATTTCGCTTAAGAAATATTTACCTTAGTAAATATATGCTTTAATTAAAATTTGTTGATTATCTGTAAAGAAGAGATAATTTCCAATATATTATCTTAGACACAGTAGTGTATTCAATGGCGCCTCATATTGAGGAATAATAAAGGCGATTTCAAATCCCAGTCGGATTCATTACATTCACTTACGTGCTAATACTCTTGGGAAAGTATGGATCCTCTCTGTGTAGAATAACAGGACAAACTTTGGTGGCAACCGATTTAGGAGAAAGAAACTCTAAATTCAAAGCTGTATGTCACCCTGGTGTAGTATATACTATAGAGCTAAAGAGAGGATCGTTAGAATTGGCTCAATGACCCCAACTACGGTCAAATGAATTTTTAAATATGGAAATATGGTAATTGACAAAAAACAAGAAGCTGGAAGTTCAACAGGCAAGCAATACAAAGGAAAACTATTAAAATAGATCTTATGTTTGTGCCTAGTTATTACAACAGTAAAACAATGAGACCTAACTGCCACTCTAGTACTATGCTTAAATTCCTGATGTCAAGGTACGAAAGAGAAAAACTCTTTAGAAAAATTGATATGAAAATATTTAGAGAAAAATCAAAGGAAAGCTATGTTACGATGGTGAGAAAGTGACTGAAGTCGAGATGTCAGGTCAGGACCGTTAAAATTGCAGATTATTCTTTGGATTTTATCAAGAATCTTGAGATCTATAGCAGGGGCACAGGATGAGATGTGGCAGCAATATTCAATGCATAGACAAATGGTAAATCTATAAATGTGGAAGATTGATTCTCAAGAGAAAAATTATCTAGCGGGTCACAGTGAGCCAACTTTCCTAGCAGCAGACCTAGCTATAGATTCAATATAATCATTCCACCTCATGTCAATGGAAAACTTGACACTAGGAAGGTCCAATGAGTTGATCTCCTCGAAGTTGGCATCAGCCATACGAATGGAAGAGAAACTGATTTAAAAGTCATTTCTTGCCCCGGTTAACAACGGATTAAACAATATTTCATTTGAAGATGTGAAACCTAATTATCAGTTCATTAACAAAGGTAGGGAATAATTTATCATGTTTTTGGGAGAAAAATTGTTCTTTAAGAACATTGAAAGACAAAAGTTTCATTTTGTAGGTATTAAGATTTAAAAGACATTTCTTGCCATAGATAACAATGGTTTAAACAATAATCCATTTGAAGATGTAAAAACTACATATTAGGAGATGAACTGTTGTTATAATGCATTAACGGGGATAAGGATTAAATAAGTGTCAAGAATTTTAAAGGTTTTAATGCAAAGAAGATTATGGAACTCCAAACTTCCATGTTTAGATTTTGAAGTTCATCATTAAATAACCTGGTTGTAAAAATGTTTCCAGAAGGAAACATTCAACTTTAACCTACCAAACATTCCCTGATTTTACAATTTGAATAATTATCAACAAAATCAATTCAATACTTACCGTTTATGTCTTTTGGAAGATTTGTGAATGGGAAAAATAACAATTCAATTAAATCAGCATCTGTTTGTGAAAAAAATTTGAAACTATATAAGAATTTTTTTATACTGGATTTCAAGATTTGGCGAGGATTTCAACAGTTAATATCGAACCTGATTTGCAAGAAAATGTACATTAAAATCAGTCCCCATCAAATAGTTTTTATAATCTGAAATATTTTCTGAAAATACAAGGTGTTCGAACAAATCAGTAAATCAATAACATTTTCAGACCTTTTTATTTTTTCTGGTTCTGCAATTTTAAAAACAAATAACAAATATTCTGATTTTGCTAAATTTTGAAAGATAAGCAATTTCAAAATCAGAAGAGAACATTCAGATTACCATTTGATATTTAGAACCATTTATATTAAGCATCCGTTCAGTATAATGTTCAGAATAGCTTTTTGGTTTTATGGAAACCCTGATTTTCTGGTTGTCATTTTCTCCTCTTTTTTAGTTGTAGTAAACATTTATATTTTTGTCTTGGTTTGACTATGAAGAGCGAAGAGCAGTAATTAGTTAACCTTTTTTTTTTGTTGTTGTTACTTTTTTCTTGTTGTATTTTTCAATCCGCCATTTTTTCAGTATTTTTACCTATCGTTATTCTCCCTACAAACTTTGTTTTATATTTTTGTATTCTTTTGTAATGTCTACTTTTAATGACTCTGTTATAAAATCCATTCTTTCTTTGGTTAGAGAAAGTGCCGAAAAAAGCAACACAACATCGAATAATAAAAGGTGTGTATTAACTAATATAAATCATCTTCATTAACCATGACAAGTAGAATGAGAAAAAACTCCTTCTGTCAATTGAATAAAGGGTTTGGTTTAAAATTCTAAAAAAGTTACTTAATACAATGATATACAAACACTTAAACAAGGCAATGAAAATTTTGTTATTTTTTCTGAGGGGAGAAATGTTTCATAAAATAACAAAATGTCTTGCATTTTGATTTCGTTTTGTAAAAAAAATTTCAATTAGTAAAAAAAAAAAAAGCAAACTGGTCAGGCGAGTTGTCCTAACAAAAAACAGGAGATGATTTTTTCTATTATTTCAGTGGTCTTTTGCGTAGTAAAGACTCATTCCTTGTTTCTATACTTTGGGTTTCTTTCCTTCTAAAGTTTACTTTAAACCTATGAAATTTCCAATTCAACTTTTTTTTTCTATTTTTTTTTACTCAATAAGTATAGATAGGCTTGCCTATCGCCCAGCGTACACTCTTCCCTGGTTTTTTGAAATGGAGTCGAGGTTTATCCCTTGTTTCCTGTTTAGGATTGGGTTTTCAGTTCCTTTTAAATCTTTTTCATTCTCTTTCACTCCCAGTCGCCCTTTGCATCTTAGCGGCATTATTTTTTTTATAACCAGGGAATTGTTTAAAAATAGCGTGATTCTTGGAAGAAAATACAATACCTTGGAATATTTCTTCTTATTGTACATTTTATTCAGGGTCCTGTTGAATGTGGATGCTTTGAGCTGATGAAATAAAAACACAAAATTTTAGTTGCGTTAGTAGTAGCAGTAGCATTAATAGTACCAGGATATTTATAATGGTCTTTTTCATTCGTCAAATATTAAAAATAAATGCAAATATTGTTTTTATCAAATTGTAGGGCTCAAGAAAATATTTTCAGCCCCGTAAGAAGATCCTTGTAGGTAAATAAAGATTCCTTCCAACAAAACGTGCTGCAGAAAATCTATTTCTGCAGAGTTTCATTGGTATCTAACCAAAGTAATAAATCACAATTTTTTGTGGCACAATATATATATATATATATATATATATATATATATATAGTCTCGAGCCTGAGAGAGAGAAAGAGAGAGAGAATAAAAAGAGGGGTCAGTAGGCTCTTGACTTAAGTCGGAGATCCGTTCCTCAGACGTATTCTGATTTCGACGTATGTATAAACTCACCTGCCAAACAAGACGAGCCTGCAACTTACGCCGGGGACCAACAATGAAGTATTCAAAGTTCCCCACCCCCATTCATGGAAATGGAAAACACCATTATCGAGAGATAGGTATGCTACAATAATTGCCTTGCCCCTGGGGTGCCAGATTTTTCAAAAAACACCGTCTTGGAAGAAAATATAATATGTTATATTTCTTTCGCGTTGTTCTTTTAATTTAGGGTAATTGGTTAACTTCTATGTGATCGAGCTGACAAAAAATAAAATAAAAATACAAAAACATTTGTTAGTGTTATAGCAAAGCAGTTCATCTGCAAAGACATCTACCACCGAATTTAGAATGTCCTTTTCATTCATCAAACGTTACAAAGTTGCCAAAATTCATAAAAATATCAAATAATAGGGCTCAATCTAAATGGATTCAGGCACAAAGCAAGAATTGACTAAAACTTGCGGAATTTCAAAAAACGTGTCTCAGAAAATTTATTCTATGATACTTTTCATTGGCGCCTATGAAACGGAATAAATCATCCAAACACAACTTTTGCTGAAAATTATATATATATATATATATATATTTATATATATATATATAAATGATTTGTCTACTAAAAAAAGAGAAATTCACTAGTATGAGGCCAAACAATTCAGTTTCCAGGAAAAAGGCAACCCGACAACGAAATATAAAATTTGATTATAGTGATGAAGGCCTTTGCAGGACCATCCTATTTTTTTTTTAGGGACCGAATACAGAAACCTTCCATTTCACTTGAGTTTAATAAAATGAAATAAACGTCCTTTTTTTACCGAAAATTTTATTTTGTCTGTTGTTCTTCTCCTTGAAAACAGTTGCCATCCAAGGCAAATCTTTTTCTTCTGTCCTGGTATTTTAACCATAGCTGGAGGATAGCAAGAGGATTCATACCTTTTCAGAATATAAATGCAGCATCAATGGGTTGTAATGGATTCATCCGTTATATAATTTCACAACGTGAATATATATCATTAAAACAGTTGAAACCTAACCTGAACATAAATAAACTATATAATATATATAAATATTAAGTAAATGCTTGCTTATAGTAAACAGTATTTGATTTATACCAATGTTCCCATGAGAAATTTTCATGGAAAATATCACCCGTGACAGGTGACGTCACGAGAACGACGCGTTTCCTATACAAAACCGTAAATAAGAGTTTGTCGTTAAACCGATTATTCAAACAGCAAGGAGGCCATTATTGTGGTTTCATTTACTGTTTTAAATTAAAATTCTCATCATTGATTTTCTCTCATTCATTCATTGGATTGCTCGTATCAATATTTTCAAATGTAAATGAAATGACATTAAGTTTATCAAATGGACAAAGAAAGACAATTATTTAAGATATTTTTTAATTTAAACATTCTTTTAATAGATACAAATATTTAAGTATATTTGTATATATTTATATATATAATATTGAACAGATATGAATGAGTCATGGAGAATTGTTTTTTCTTATTCAAAACTTGGATCTGTTGTGGAATTTATTAAAGGCATTCCAATGGTGCCTCAATGCTGGTTGGTTTCCCCAATCTACAAAACCTGACGCCATTCGGAGGATAATTGTTCTTTTCATCAAAATTCCCAGACATTCAGGCAGGTAAAATTTTGTTTAATACTGTTTAATTATAAACAGAGCATTTACTTCTATATATTTGTTTCCATAAAAGAATTTATAAACATATAAATGTTTTATAAATAACCCAATATAAATTCTTTTTATATATATATATATATATATATATATATATATATATATATATAATATGTGTTGTGTGTGTGTGTGTGTGTGTGTGTGTGTGTAATAGAATTTTGTATATGTTTTATCTTAAACGAGCAAACTTAGGTATAGAAATTTAAAATTTTCAAAACAGTTTTTTTATTAAAAATTTTATTCAATATTCATCAAATGGTAAAAGAAAAATTTATTGTTCATAAATATAAAAAATAATTTAAACACCTGGTTCTTAATGATTAAATAGGGAAGTAAACTTTAATATTTTCTTTTATTAAAAAACAAATTTATGAGAGTCATATATAAAAAACATGGACAATAGACATGAATTGAAAGAAAATATATAAATAGGGGATCATTTAGGAGTTTTAATACACATGTAACCCTATTAATTTATAAGACACAAACCATAATATCAGGTGGGGAATACAAGTAATGTTATTAAATAACCTATTCAAACTGAGACATGGCAACAAACCTATTTAGAAATATTTAAAATGTCACATGTATAAAATCAGTTTCTCATATCAACAATTAAAAATGGCTTTTGGGGATGAAGCCTTTTGATTTCATCAAGTAACAAATATTAAATATACTTCAAAACGGACCCTATTGGCCATTAGAATTTAAAAGAATTTTGTACATCAAGTGGGGGAAAGAAAAATATATTTCAAATATTCCATTAAAAAGCTGAGACCCTATTGGCCATAAGAAAAGAGACTTGTTGCATCAGGTTTCAATACAACATCAAGTGGGGAAAAAAATCAATTCATTGTCATTGGGTCCACTGAAAAAAAAATTAAATGATTTGAAATACATGAACAAGCAAGGGCAGATTAAACGTTCTTAGACAACATCAAGGAGGACATCAGTTTAGGACTTAAATAATAACAAAACTGAACCCTATTGGCCAGTAAGAGTTGATTAAACTTTTTAGGCAACATCAAGTGGGGGATCAGTTTAGGAGTTGAATAATAACAAAACTGAACCCTATTGGCCAGTAAGAGTTGATTAGACTTTTAGACAACATCAAGTGGGGATCAGTTTAGGAGTTAAATAATAACAAAACTGAACCCTATTGGCCAGTAAGAGTTGATTAGACTTTTTAGACAACATCAAGTGGGGGATCAGTTTAGGAGTTAAATAATAACAAAAACTGAACCCTATTGGCCAGTAAGAGTTGATTAGACTTTTTAGACAACATCAAGTGGGGATCAGTTTAGGAGTTAAATAATAACAAAACTGAACCCTATTGGCCAGTAAGAGTTGATTACACTTTTTCTCAACATCAAGTGGGGGATCAGTTTAGGAGTTAAATAATAACAAAACTGAACCCTATTGGCCAGTAAGAGTTGATTAGACTTTTTAGACAACATCAAGTGGGGGATCAGTTTAGAGTTAAATAATAACAAAACTGAACCCTATTGGCCAGTAAGAGTTGATTAGACTTTTTAGACAACATCAAGTGGGGATCAGTTTAGAGTTAAAACAAACTAAAAAGTAAGAGTTGATTAGAACCCTATTGGCCAGTAAGATTTCATTTAAATACAACTTTTTAGACAACATCAAGTTGGGGATCAGTTTCATTTGAACCAATAAATCAATTTGCCTCTTTACCTTTTGTTTTTACCAAATTATTCTCTTTTTAGACAACATTTCTGAAATTTAAATAGTTTATTTAAAAGAAATAAAACTCAACCCTATTTTCCATTATTTTTATTTGATTTAAATTTTAGACAACATCAAGATGTGTCCTCTGTTTACCTTTTTTTACCTTTTGATTATTTTCCAAACCAAGTTCGGTCATTCCTTCCTTAAGACCCTGAAGAACTTTTTAGGAACACCAAGTGGGGGATAGTTTAGCCTGCAAATGACAAAAGTATTAATTACAAAATTAATTGCTGTATATTATTATTCACTGACATATGATCAATTGTTGACTTTTTCGTCTGAATCTGTAATCTAATCGGTTTATCCTATAAAAAACTTATACAAATACGTAAAATACTATTTGCGTATACTATTAAACTTCCTGCACTTTATTGTACAACATCAACTTAATATATGAAAATAGGTAAAATTATTTACCAATCCACTAAACCTCCTTGAAAAGAAATGGTTTGATACCTTTGGTTGTTTAGAAATTTTCTACAAACTCTTTCCTCCCCATCTTTATTGAGGTTTAATCTTGTTCTTTTTAAATGGATTCTTGGTCTCATTCCATCTTCTTTCATTTTTGTGTCAACCCTACTCTCATCCATAAGAGGCTTCCCAGTTATTTAAATTTCAAAACTTGAATTCTATTGTTCCCCGTCATTGAAATCATTTTCAGGTTCATTCTATTACATGACCATGGACTGGGGATTCTTTTAGTCCATGCTTAAATTCTTCTCACTCTCCGTCGCTACCTTCTGTGGCCAGAGATTTTGTTGATTTCTTTTTTAGTGTCAACTATCAGTACTGGGGGATCTGCGTATCTTATCTAAATTGTGGCCACCAGTGCTATATCCCTGAACCCTTTCAATTCTCTCAGGATTAACTCACTGTATAGGTTGAACAGGTCTTTTGAGAAGATGCATACTGCCTTTTACGCCACTTTAGGAGTTTGTATATTCACTGAACTCGTTCCCTATGCGCATGCATGCTGTTTGATTAGAGTATAGGTTCTTCATTATTCTGATATCTTTCTCGAATATATGGAGATTGCTGAGCAGTCCCAAAATCTTGAACCCTTTGTCGAAAGAATTGATTAGTCTATGAATCATAGGCACGTCCTTCTTCATCTGTATTGCTGTTTAAATATTCTGAGCATGAATATCGCGTCTTGTTCCGGTTTTTTAACGAACCCGCTCTGTTCTTCTTAGTATCTTTTCTTAATCTATGAAGATATTGTATAATTAATTCAAACTTGTTTTTTTTTTTGGATTTTTTTGGTTCTTTTTGCTTTTGGCAACTTTCTTTTTAGGTCTTAAATTTTTTTATCATTTTGTGAATTTTCGACAAAAGGCAGGTCCCTATGATGGACGTGAAGTGACACAATTTTAAATTTAAAGACACTCATAAATATTTACCAGGCTTGCCAAAATGGCAAAATAAATATAAATTATGGTGGATTATATAATAATTTAGTGTCTAATAAACGAAAATGAGTAAAGGATGTTCTTTTTGAATTTTTCAATAAAATTGTATTTAAATTTTTTTTTGTTTAGGATTTATGATTTATATATTTAAAATAACATGTGGTTATGAATTTAAATAATTTCTTTTTTAAAATGCTTTTTAACATTTTTTTTTAATCATGTATTTTGATTTGGAAAAGTAGAATTCATCCCTTCAGTAATGGTGATGATATTTGAAAAAAATCCGGGCCATATTTAAATTTTGATAAGATTCGATAACGATATTTCTTTTAAAAGCACATAATTCTTGAAGTTTTTTCTCCCCGGGTCGATCCTCCAGATCTACAAATCAACAATTCACCTTTTATACGGAGTATTGCTGCCATATATGGTCTGGAAGCCCCTACTGTTTGTCTCGAAAATCTTGATATTCTCCTAGAGGCGGATATGAAATGAAAAGTTGATAAGCTATGGTATCTCTCTAAATGGCATTCTGACAGACGCGCGTCGCCTCTGTTTCTGTTCTTTTTTCATCTTGTTAGCTCAGGAGCTGCATTCAAACCATTCCCTGATTGGCATGAATTCAACACCCTACAGGCTGGCATCCCGCGGCATTCCCCTCACTGACGAAACTCCTAAATTCGCCGTCTCTTCTATCCGATTGGGAAAAAAGTCGACCTCTCGCCTGAACTCCCTTCCCTATTCCTGTTTCCCTGATTCGAAAAATAATTCATCAGCTTTTCAATGATAATTTCAATCGAATTCCATTTGATAATCCATACTAAGTCATCCTTTCTTCAATTTTTCTTGATCTTATA
Source organism: Acanthosepion pharaonis (assembly GCA_903632075.3). NCBI lineage: Eukaryota > Metazoa > Mollusca > Cephalopoda > Sepiida > Sepiidae > Acanthosepion > Acanthosepion pharaonis. Next base: position 230,813 of record CAHIKZ030001512.1, on the reverse strand, counting down.
GTTTTGAGGTGCTGTTCTTTGGCTTTTCAAAATTGATATGAAATATTGGAAAAAAAAAAAATAAAATCAATCCTTTAGGATAGGGATCCGATTCAAATCGCCTAACGTTGAAGCTTTTGCCTCTGTTTTTCAGTGAACACTGCAAGGAATTTCTGTCTAAAATAATGTTGAGGATTAGTTTTATCAACAGTTATTAGTTGAGGAATTTTTCTTCAATTCGGTATCAATTCGAAAAAATCCATTACATTCACTTTTGACTTCCAATTCCCTTTGGAAAGGTGATGATTTTCTTCCTATATTTTCCAGTTATGGGTAAAATAGAACAACTGGGTTCTATAAAAAGATAACTGATGAAATGAAAACTAGAATAAAATATGTTTGAAACCTTGTGGCATTTCTGTATTGCTCTGTATTCGTCCCTTCAAAACATAGATGAGGTTGAATGTATCTTGCTGAGTGTGGGATTTAACTGATGGTGGGATAAAACATCCTTTATAGGCCTAGCGAAGCATTGAATTCAGTTTTTGACAAGATTACGAACTCGGTTGAAGTATTACCACTGACAGAAATACTGGAAGGTGAGTTCAATCTGTTTATGATGATGAATGCAATTGTTACGAGTCGGTTGTTTTATGCAGTCAGGGTGAATGCATGACTCAGCATTTTTTTTTTTTTTTTTTTACTTTTGCGCAGCTTTCAGGATTGGCTCCAATATTTAAATTTTATTTTACATTTGGGGATTGTTTCTCGAGTCTGTTGCTATACTCAGAGCCCATACCCAGAGAACGCCCTTTTATTTTCAATTTTGCTTTCAGAGCTTCGACATCCAATCGACGTGTTTTGATGTAGATTGAATCAGAACGAGATCTAATTTCAAGCAGAATATAACAAAACGCTTATAGAATTATTATTCTAGTGTTTTATTTATGCATAGATACAAGAAAGAAAAGAATTTAATCGTTAAATGTTTATACAAAATTCTTAGTTTATGGTTGGTTTTTGTTTAGCTGTATTTCAACCTCTATGGGCTAGTTAATACCGAAATCTAAACATTTTTACACAATTTTGTTTATTTATTGACATAATAATGATTTTAGTGATACAAGTCTTACCAGTTAACCCATATCTGAGGGAAAAGAAGTGGATTCATACATTTCCCAAAAGATATTTGCGCATAAGTGAATATAACAAACCCAATGGGAATTTGAACTCGGTTCTCTGATTAACAATTCCGAGCCATTATCCATTACACCACCTCATCTAGATTCTAACCAGGCTCGACGTTGCTTATAGTCTCCGTAAACCACATTACTCAACTTGCACATCAGAGTGTTATTTCTGGAGAATCCCAAGCGGTCACCCATCTAAACAATGACTAGGCTCAACGTCCATCCAAGATCAGAGATGATCCTGGTAAAACCGGTCACCAATGTAATGTTGACTAAGGCCCATGGATGACTCAGCATTTTTTTTCATGCTTTAGCAGCAGCTTTCAATTGGCTGCAATGTTTAAATTTTATTTTACATTTGGGGGTTGTTTCCTGAGTCTGTTGCTAAACCAGAGCCCATACCCAGAGAACGCCCTTTTATTTTCAATTTTCTTTCATACTTATAAACCGTTCAACTGTTTTAGATATGGAGTGAATCAAATCCTCTTTTTAGTTCAAGCAGAATATAACAAACCTAGTGGTTATAGAATTATTACTCTAGTGCAGTGGTTCTCAACCGGGGTCTACCTGGACCCTATTTTATTCCATGTAATTTTCAGGGGTCCACAGGCAAAACTCAATTGTTGTGTTAATTAAAAATAGTAATAATAATTATTATTAAAATTATAGTAGAATATTTTATTTGTATTACGGTTGGATTTCATTTAAAAATAAAGCTTAATCGTATACTATTTCTTTGATAATTAAAACCCTTAAAATTTATATTAGTGAAGAATAGAAAATTCTTCTTATGTCCAATAGCCCTGAAGTCGTCCTTAAGATAAAAAGAAGGGGAACAACGGTCCTCTTCTTTTCTTCCCAGATCCACTGTCTAGTGTTTTCCCGGCAACAAAGAAAAAGAATTTAATCGTTAAATGTTTATACAAAACAATTTTATTTTTTGGCTGGTTTTGTTTAGCTGTATTTCAACCCTATGGGCTATTTAACCAAATCTAAATATTTTTTTTTACCCAATTTTATTTATTTATTTTTTTTGACAATAATGATTTTAGTGATGATCCTGGCAAATTAACCCATCAGCTCTAACTGGATTCAACAACCAAAAGACATTTCCGCGTAACTGAATATAACTAACCTCGACCATCAATGCCTGCATGAACTTGTCCCCACTAGTGATCCAATTTTAAACGAGAACGAGGCTTTTGAAAAATTAGCCGCCTATCATATATATTCAGGGTTCTGTCGTCCAAATTGTTTCACCGTCAGAACCAATCAAATTCAAAAAATGTTATCACCAATATGTGACCCCGTTCATTCCCTTGCTGATACGATATTCCTGCTAATCCAAATTACGTTTGACAATTCTGAATTGATGACTGAATTGATGAGTTCCATGATGTCAGTGTGTCGTGAAAGGTAAAAGTGGCTGTTGTCGCTCTGGTGATCGATAGGAAAAGAGAACGAGGCTTTTTAGAAATTACGTCGCCTATAAATTAGGGGCGATAATCTAACAAATAGTTTTGCTCTGAGAACCAATCAAATAGAAGTATCACCAAAATGTTTCCATTTCCAGATAGATCCTAAGTGCAGAATCAAAAAGTGAAATGATTTTCTACTTACACTTCCGGTGTAGTCCTTGGGGACACCTTTGTAAAGATTTTTCCATTTATTTGGTTAATTATGACGCCCTTCTTTGGATTTCTACGGAGGAAGGAAAAATTATGCCAGGTACAATTTTAATAAAAAATGTGTGGATTCGTAATTTCTCGTTGAAAAAAAAAATCTTTCATTAAATCGATAAATATAACAAGTAAGAATACTGGAAAAATAAATATAGGTTGGTGTTGTGAAGATGAACACAGCTCTGCAGAAGAGGACTTGCACTCGACTAAATCCATAAATACGGACGTCGAGAATATCAGTAGAAGGCGAACCCAAGTTGACGTCGGTGTGCACTTTTCGATTGACAAGCTATGAGGACAATTATTTGAACATTTATTGTTAAGTTCTTATTTCTGTTTTGACAACAAAGTTTCTTTTCTTTTCTTGAGTATATTTTCGTTTTCAGTATTTACTTTTTCAACTGCGACAGAATTTGATTTAATTTTTGTTTTTACATTATACCTTATTTTTATTTTCGTATTCTTTTGTTTATGCGTTGGATCTATTTATTTATTTATTCATTTTTTGCGGCGAACTTGTTTTTATGTTTCTTTTTTAATTTTTGTATTTTGTTCTGAATTTAATTTTCATCTTTTGATTTTTTTTTTTTTTTTGGCATAAAAACCGAAAGATTTTCTGGTTTCTTAAAAAGGAAAATTTTACAAGATGGCCAACCAAAGTCGGACCATCAAAGTATATTTTTTTAGATCGGCCATTAAGGCAGATTCACGAGACAAAAATGTGGCTGTTCACCCACCCCACAAAAAGACCACAGAAAATGAAAAGAAAATTAGATCCTCAAAAGATGACCCCAATAACCCCGCATAATTTTCTATGCCAGATGTGAAAACAAGAATGACGAAAAAAAAGAAAAGACCCAAATTTTAGTATTTCGACTTACGAATGACAACAGTTTTAAAATAATTAGAACCCCCCCTTTTGTAGTGCCCCTCCCCAACCCGAAGTGCATAGTCAATGTGGCGGAGTTTGTCGACAGGGGAAAGATAATTCTTCCGCTGTTGATGTAGAGGAAAGTAAAGAAAGAATGAGAAAGTAAAAAACAAAGAAATATGTTGATAAATTGTTGGCTGCCCCCGATCATTGCATAGTCAATATGGTGGGGTTTTCGTCAAATGTTCCGATGGTGGCCTTTAAGTTCAATAACGTGATTGAATAGTTTTAGCTCATTGCAAAAGAACAGTGTCAGTCTTTAGATGAAATTTTACGCGCAAATTTATCGGTAAAATTAAAGGCATTTGTGATGAAATCACTAATTCCCTTTGGGGGCTAAACCTCAACAGATTATTAAAAAGTTTTGGATATTCTAGTCGTCGGGCATACTCACTGACCACGCCAGACGACCTTCAAAGTAACGTCCCAATGATTTAATCCTAAAAGGACCCGTACGCACAGAATACAGGTTGATGTTTAACGAAATAGGACGAAGAGCACTTAGGTTTGCTTTGGTTTCTTTTGACGGTATATCAAAACTCAGTCTGAGTCTGATGCCGTTTTGTTTTTTTATTCTTCAAATATGTATTGAAGATAATATTGTGTTGCTGGTATTAAAAACCTACTTTTTACACTGTAAAACAGGTGCTACCAAGATGTGATCCGGTGAACCTAGAAACGACATTGATTAAAAGGTCGTTCCATGCTCCTCAAAACCTCAAAAATCAGAGGCCTCTGTTGGATGTAGTTTATCGTCTTACCCAGGACGGGAGCACTTCGGGGTAAGAGCATAAAGGAGAATTAGTGAATGGTACTCCAGAATATGAGATGGTTGTGTCGGGTTCGAATTAATGTTGGGCATTTACCTCCCGCAATTAAAAATTACCCCGTCGTCACTGATTTCCTTGACAGCTAAACCTCGACAGATTATTAAAGGTTTAAGTTTTTCATGAGGGACGACTTTACCCACGCCAGAGAACTGTGCGGATCAACGTCCCATGATTTAATCAAAAAGGACTATATCATACGCACAGAATACCGAAGACGCCGTAGAAATGTATCTTTATGAGATTCCTGGTTATATTCTTGGAGAACAAAACATATATCAGGCTCTGACTAGCCAATTAGTGATTGTTATTCCAGAATATGAGATGAATGAGTAAAAAAATTGATGCTGGACCGAGAACGTCCGAAACCTCAATTCTCGTTTTTTGGAGATGGACGGAAAAATCTCTTTCGTTATGAACATTTTGAATTATGGCGTTAATTCCTCGTTTTTCCTGCCCGGATAAAAAAATGGCTTTTGGAGTTTTGCCTAAGCCCAGTCAAACTAAGTAACTCTTAAATTGTTATTGTTTCACTGTTGTCATTTATAAATATAAATATTGTTCCTCCATTAAGAAAAGTTATTTTCTTGTTTTCTTCTCTTCCAGAGCCTTTTATTTTCAACAAATTCCTAAATTAAAAAAATCTGTGGGTTGATTTATTCCGTCAATAAAATACAATATCCCCTGAAGAACCTGAATGCAAAAGGGCATTATTGCAAAAACCCAAGGATCAGTCTTTGTGATCGAAACAAGCTTAACTTGGCAAAAAATATCGATCCACAAAAGGAGATTGGGATGAAATCACTAGATTGTCCTTACTCGAAATGGAAACCCTTTAAAAGATTATTAAAAGTTTAAGATACTTCTTGCGTGATGGGGAATACTGTTACCCACGTCTGACAACTGTACATCCCCGCGTTCCAAGATTTAACTATTTTGCAGGAATTTTTAAAGGGAAATTTCAGAGGACGAAATAAATGAACAAGAGCAATTAAGAGATTGCTTTTTTTTTTTTTTTGGGTATATCAACCTCAATGGGACATTTAATCCTGCCTGATTCAGATTTTTTTCTTCTTCAAATATGTGTTGCTGGTAATAATGTATTTTTGGTATTAAAACCGGGATCATATTTTTTGTTCAATAGCCGACAAGGCCTTTATTCTTCAAAAAAGGTATTGCTGGGAATAATGTCATCTACGTCCTTGTCTTAAAACTGTAAAACAGGTGTTACCACCCTGGGTCTTGGTGAACCTGTAAACAGGTTCCCTTTCCATTTGTCTCAGGGACACCTGGGTCATCACCAGTGTTTAAGAGGTGGTTCCACGTTTCTCAGGACGGGACCGGAGCACTATGGGGGTATATCTCATGCAGCAAGAGGCAATTTGTCAGTGGTACCGAATCGTAATATGGACAGTGTATGGGTTCGAATTGATGTTGGACTGAGAAGCCTTAACCTCGCCCTTCCAAACAATTTGGGATAATGAGGAAAAATTAAGCTCGTCATTGTGACGGGTAGGAAACCAGTTTTTGGCAATGTGACGTGATTGGTCACCTTAAGCCCTTCTTGCCCATGATAATCATTTTAGGCCTCTGAATTTCTGAGCCTATCTGATTCTAACCCCGAGACTCGAACTAAAACTACTTGTTTCTGGGCGGATATATTTGGTACAATACTTGCTCGTTTCCATTCTGGCGACCCCATCTTGAGTCTCTTCTTTGAGCCCACATTATCTGCTACAAAGAAGGTGGAAGATAAACAGGTATAACTGGTCGTGTGTCGTGTTCCAAGTTGCAGGATATCAATCCCCTCAAAGCCTTGTCCTTCTGAATAGGCAAGGGCATTAACAGTTTCATTCCCAAGTATGAGTCTCCGGCTAGCTACATTTGTCTAAATTTCACGACAGATGGGCTCTTAGGATGTTGAATTCTTTCTTTTTCCATTCCATATTTATTGGGATCATATGACCCGCGGGTTCATCTAAACGTAAATAAGCTTTATTGTCATGGACCGGCTACAGGGTTTCAACACATCGTTGTTTGATGAGAAGGAATTTCAGGATCAGCTTTTACTAACTCTAATGCAGGAATTGACTGTGGTCTATGTTTAGGAATAAGTGGTGGACTCACCATTAAGTTAATATTAGTTCATTTCCAGCTGCTTATAGTAAGCGGTTCAACGAAGATAGATTAGCAGAGCAAACGGTACAATAATCTAAGTAGAAAAGACTATAAAATCGGAAGGTAGTGGGGAAATTATTGCAGCTTGGACAGATTTGGCCTCCTTACTTATCAAGAAGGACGCAAATTTTGTAGTAAGGGCTAGATTAAAAAGGATGTCTTTCGAGGCAACAAATATAGCCGCTGAATTTCGACCTGTAGACCAATATAGCGGTAGTGTTACATTGTCGGATGGAAGTACCGTGACTACAATAAACGGTACATTCGAGACTTTTCTATCTTATTTTCTGGATCTTTTTACCAGGGAGCCCGGTTTGAGCCCGGCTCAGTTTGACACGTAATTAGGTGATTAGGGTTTTCTCGCCAACAAGCGACTTGAAGCGGACAGAGTACTTCGGTCCGATCACAGATGTAGAAGTATCTTCGTGTAATTTAAGCATGTCGGCAAAGACACGTCTCCGTGTATCGATTGTCTCCCCTATGAGATGTATTCGAGGTAGTCGCGCATGTTTGTCCTGAACTGATAACACTTATTGGTATTTAACCAATAGATGAAAAACAGGAATATTCACGAACGCATGACCAGAGGTGGATCGGTTGCTTCGCAAGAATAAACATTGAGGAGATACGGGGTTCTTGGGTGGTCGACTTTTTTCCTTGAATGCTGTATGTACGTTTGTCTTCGTTTATCTGGCGGTTAGGTTTTGTGTCGTTTCCTGCTAAAAGTCAGGAAATAGTTACAGATTGGAGGACGAGTTGGCCTTTTGGGCTTATCAAAAAGACCAAGATTTTGTAGTTAGGGCTTTATTAAAAAGATGTCTTTTGAGGCAGTAAATATGGCCGCTGAATTTCCAAGCTGAAGATGTCAGAATATCGTAGACCAATATATCACTAGCGTTGCATTGGGATTAACGTGACATTCAAACAACGGTACATTTGAGACTTTTCTATCTTATTTTCAGGATCTTTTTGTTGACCGGGGAGGCTAATCTGACTTTAGGCTCGCGTCGAGGCAGCTTGAAACAGCAGGGTATGAGTTAGTATCGCACCCGGCCGGAAGTTACAACCGGCATCGTTGTTTGATCTAAAAAGCGTCACCGCGGAAAACATAACGAATGCCGTTAACTTCCGGTGACTCAGCGTTTTTTTGGGAGTCAACGTCTCATACTCACTAAAAATAACGAAACATTTACATATACGAACTTTCCTAACCAAAATAATTACCAAAAACTACTTTATATACAAATGGTGTCCGAATGGAACCCATGTGTACAGCCAAAAAGTAGAAGGTAATTTTCAGTCATCACCCCAAATATATCGCTGACAGGCTAAATTAAACCTCAGCCTATAAAAATGTTTTGCGGATTTTTTCCACCAAATTAACTCTCCCGGCTGATTTTTCGGCTGGGGTTTTTTTTACAAATATTGGATCGTTTCTTGGCCTGTATGGCTTAGATTCGATCAAGGCTTTGACTAAATTGGACTGGCTCCGGCCTGGACCTGTTAGGACAAGTCATGACCAGCTTTTGTAGGCTCTGACCAGCTTGGACAAGGATGACCAATTTTGACCAGTGGCCTTTGAATTTCGGAAACAAATATAGCAGGTCTCCCACGTTAAACGACATTGTGTCACATCTTGATTTTGTGGGAATCAAGAAATTTCAACTCTTATTTTCTGAATTTTGGCCTCTGGGTTTGAGCGACGAGCTCCCCACGTCACCTTCGCTGACCACACGAAGCAGCTAGAAGCCAGCAGCAGCACCCAGGTTCGATCAGCAGCAGCTAGAGCTCTGTAATGCGTTTAAGCATCAGCAGCAAAAACACGTCTCCAGGTATCGATTGTCTCACCAGCAGCCAGAGGCAGCAGCAACAGCGCATGTTTGTCCAGGAACGAAGCAGACAGCAGCAGCGACGCAACATCAAAAACAGCCTACACTCGGCCATCACCAGAGCAGGGATCAGCTTCATCAGCAGCAGCATAAACATTGACATCAGCAGGGTTCTTACACTCGGTTACATTTCCTTGAATGCTGTAGTTTGTCTTCTCGGCTTACATTTTATGCACTTCCTCTACAAAGTCGGTTACATAAAGATATGAGAGAGTTACACTTTTGTTTACATGATATGCCAAGATTTTATCCTTAGGCTTTATGATATGCACTAGCCTATCCTCGGCTACATGATATGCACTAGTTTCTACCTGAAGAGGTTCATGATATCGCACCAATAGTCTATCCTTGGCTACATGAATAATGATAATACAACACAAAATGTACGTAAACACAAATGTATTGAAACAAGGAATAGGTCTGCCCTCGATTACAGTTATTTTGCAATTCTCCTTTCCTCATAATGGACTAAATCGCAGTCGGGCAGATTACGAACGTCCTCTTTATTAGGACTACCCAAGCTTATATGGTGCACGACAGTCTAAATTAGGACGAACCACAACTACATCAGCACTGTCGCGTCGATCCTCTCTGACTACAAACCGACGCGCTCTTTTCAGGACTTTTCCTCGTATTTGTTGTCCTTTTTCGATCGTATTACTATATATTATTTTCTGCGTCGGGGCAACAGTCAACCTGCTTAGCGCCGCAACAAGTGTCCGATCACAGATGTAGAAGTATCTGTAATGCGTTTAAGCATGTCGGCAAAGACACGACACCGGGTATCGATGATCTCCCCTATGAGGTGTATTTCAGATAGGCGCACGTCTTTGTTCCTCTGCTGGAATTGGTCTTTAACCAATAGATGAAGAACGGGAGTATACCAGAGGTGGGATGAATTTGTTTCGCAAGAATAAACACTGAGTGGATAGGATTAATAATTTCTGGAACTTAACTATGTTGAATACAGAATTCTGGTCTTATTACACAAGCATATTTTCGTTATAAAAAAAATTTCTTTATTTTTTATATTTTTCATAAAGTAATATTTTTCTTTATTTTTCCTAAAATATATTTTTATATTTTTCTTAGAAACTTTTTCAGGGAAAATTTAGCAAATGCACCTGCAAAACAATTTTAAAAAAACATTTAAAAAAGTTGAAAATGAAAAGAACGCGAACTTACTGTTCGTTATAGGCGATGTCATCGTACATCATCACAACGATCCGTTCATCTGGAATACCGTTTTTGTGTAGAATTTGATATGCGCGGCAAACATCAGCCTGTGTCGGAAGCAACAAGCAAAAAAAAAGCAACAAAAACAAAAAAAAAAGATTTGAAAATCAAGAAAAAAAGGAAAGAAAAATATTTTAATTCATTCAGTAGAATCAGTATGGTGATTTTCTAAGTGGAGTCACAAGGCCGAAATTATGAAGCACTCAGTGAGGATCGAAGTATGGGAGTGTGTGAAATGAGGCTATGCAATTCCTTTAATTGATTAGTGACTCGCTAAGAGGATTTATTCAGAGAGGATGTAAACTCTTCTCAAATCTCTTATTCCGAGAATAAAAAATATTTCATTCAGAAGAATCAATATGGTGGTTTTCTAAGCGTAGCATAGATGTGGCACAAGGCCGAAATTCTGGAGCACTCAGTGCGGATCGAAGTATGGGAGTGTGTGAAATGAGGCTATGCAATTCCTTTAATTGATTAGTGACTCGCTAAGAGGATTTATTCAGAGAGGATGTAAACTCTTCTTGAATCTCTTATTCCGAGAATTAAAAATATTTCATTCAGAAGAATCAATATGGTGATTTTCTAAGCGTAGCATAGATGTGGCACAAGGCCGAAATTATGGAGCACTCAGTGCGGATCGAAGTATGGGAGTGTGTGAAATGAGGCTATGCAATTCCTTTAATTGATTAGTGACTCGCTAAGAGGATTTATTCAGAGAGGATGTAAACTCTTCTTGAATCTCTTATTCCGAGAATTAAAAATATTTCATTCAGAAGAATCAATATGGTGATTTTCTAAGCGTAGCATAGATGTGGCACAAGGCCGAAATTATGAAGCACTCAGTGCGGATCGAAGTATGGGAGTGTGTGAAATGAGGCTATGCAATTCCTTTAATTGATTAGTGACTCGCTAAGAGGATTTATTCAGAGAGGATGTAAACTCTTCTTGAATCTCTTATTCCGAGAATTAAAAATATTTTATTCAGAAGAATCAATATGGTGATTTTCTAAGCGTAGCATAGATGTGGCACAAGGCCGAAATTATGGAGCACTCAGTGAGGATCGAAGTGTGGGAGTGTGTGAAATGAGGCTATGCAATTCCTTTAATTGATTAGTGACTCGCTAAGAGGATTTATTCAGAGAGGATGTAAACTCTGCTCAAATCTCTTATTCCGAGAATTAAAAATATTTCATTCAGAAGAATCAATATGGTGATTTTCTAAGCGTAGCATAGATGTGACACAAGGCCGAAATTATGAAGCAATCAGTGAGGATCGAAGTATGGGAGTGTGTGAAATGAGGCTATGCAATTCCTTTAATTGATTAGTGACTCGCTAAGAGGATTTATTCAGAGAGGATGTAAACTCTTCTCAAATCTCTTATCCCGAGAATTAAAAATATTTCATTCAGAAGAATCAATATGGTGATTTTCTAATCGTAGCATAGATGTGACACAAGGCCGAAATTATAGAGCACTCAGTGAGGATCGAAGTATGGGAGTGTGTGTGAAATGAGGCTATTTCAATTCCTTTAATTGATTAGTGACTCGCTAAGAGGATTTATTCAGAGAGGATGTAAACTCTGCTCAAATCTCTTATTCCGAGAATTAAAAAATATTTCATTCAGAAGAATCAATATGGTTATTTTCTAAGCGTAGCATAGATGTGACACAAGGCCGAAATTATGAAGCACTCAGTGAGGATCGAAGTGTGGGAGTTTGTGAAATGAGGCTATGCACTCAGTCGAATTCCTTTAATTGATTAATGACTCACTAAGAGGATTTATTCAGAGGGATGTAAACTCTGCTCAAATCTCTTATTCCGAGAATTAAAAATATTTCATTCAGAAGAATCAATATGGTGATTTTTTTCTAAGCGTAGCATAGATGTGACACAAGGCCGAAATTATGAAGCACTCAGTGAGGATCGAAATATGGGAGTGTGTGAAATGAGGCTATGCAATTCCTTTAATTGATTAGTGACTCGCTAACAGGATTTATTCAGAGAGGATGTAAACTCTGCTCAAATCTCTTATTCCGAGAATTAAAAATGTTTCATTCAGAAGAATCAATATGGTGATTTTCTAAGCGTAGCATAGATGTGACACAAGGCCGAAATTATGAAGCAATCAGTGAGGATCGAAGTATCAGGTTTATTCAGAGGATGAATACTTATTCCGAGAATTAAAAATAATTGTGTGAAATGAGGCTATGCAATTCCTTTAATTGATTAGTGACTCGCTAAGAGGATTTATTCAGAGAGGATAAACTCTTCTCAAATCTCTTATTCCGAGAATTAAAAATATTTCATTCAGAAGAATCAATATGGTGATTTTCTAAGCGTAGCATAGATGTGACACAAGGCCGAAATTATGAAGCACTCAGTGAGGATCGAAGTATGGGAGTGTGTGAAATGAGGCTATGCAATTCCTTTAATTGATTAGTGACTCACTAAGAGGATTTATTCAGAGAGGATGTAAACTCTGCTCAAATCTCTTATTCCGAGAATTAAAAATATTTCATTCAGAAGAATCAATATGGTGATTTTCTAAGCGTAGCATAGATGTGACACAAGGCCGAAATTATGAAGCACTCAGTGAGGATCGAAGTATGGGAGTGTGTGAAATGAGGCTATGCAATTCCTTTAATTGATTAGTGACTCACTAAGAGGATTTATTCAGAGAGGATGTAAACTCTGCTCAAATCTCTTATTCCGAGAATAAAAAATATTTCATTCAGAAGAATCAATATGGTGATTTTCTAAGCGTAGCATAGATGTGACAAACAAGGCCGAAATTATGGAGCACTCAGTGAGGATCGAAGTATGGGGAGTGTGTGAAATGAGGCTATGCAATTCCTTTAATTGATTAGTGACTCGCTAAGAGGATTTATTCAGAGAGGATGTAAACTCTTCTTGAATCTCTTATTCCGAGAATTAAAAATATTTCATTCAGAAGAATCAATATGGTGATTTTCTAAGCGTAGCATAGATGTGGCACAAGGCCGAAATTATGGAGCACTCAGTGAGGATCGAAGTATGGGAGTGTGAAATGAGGCTATGCAATTCCTTTAATTGATTAGTGACTCGCTAAGAGGATTTATTCAGAGGGATGTAAACTCTGCTCAAATCTCTTATTCCGAGAATTAAAAAAATATTTCATTCAGAAGAATCAATATGGTGATTTTCTAAGCGTAGCATAGATGTGGGCACAAGGCCGAAATTATGAAGCACTCAGTGAGGATCGAAGTATGGGAGTGTGTGAAATGAGGCTATGCAATTCCTTTTAATTGATTAGTGACTCACTAAGAGGATTTATTCAGAGAGGATGTAAACTCTGCTTGAATCTCTTTATTCCGAGAATTAAAAAATATTTTTATTCAGAAGAATCAATATGGTGATTTTCTAAGCGTAGCATAGATGTGACACAAGGCCGAAATTATGAAGCAACAGTGAGGATCGAAGTATGGGAATGAAATGAGGCTATGCAATTCCTTTAATTGATTAGTGACTCACTAAGAGGATTTATTCAGAGAGGATGTAAACTCTGCTCAAATCTCTTATCCCGAGAATTAAAAATATTTCATTCAGAAGAATCAATATGGTGATTTTCTAAGCTGTAGCATAGATGTGACACAAGTTTTAAATTATGGAGCAACTCAGTGAGGATCGAAGTATGGGAGTGTGAAAAATGAGGCTATGCAATTCCTTTAATTGATTAGTGACTCGCTAAGAGGATTTATTCAGAGAGGATGTAAACTCTTCTCAAATCTCTTATTCGAGAATTAAAATATTTCATTCAGAAGAATCAATATGGTGATTTTCTAAGCGTAGCATAGATGTGACACAAGGCCGAAATTATGAAGCAATCAGTGAGGATCGAAGTATGGGAGTGTGTGAAATGAGGCTATACAATTCCTTTAATTGATTAGTGACTCGCTAAGAGGATTTATTCAGAGAGGATGTAAACTCTGCTCAAATCTCTTATTCCGAGAATTAAAAATATTTCATTCAGAAGAATCAATATGGTTATTTTCTAAGCGTAGCATAGATGTGACACAAGGCCGAAATTATGAAGCACTCAGTGAGGATCGAAGTGTGGGAGTGTGTGAAATGAGGCTATGCAATTCCTTTAATTGATTAATGACTCACTAAGAGGATTTATTCAGAGAGGATGTAAACTCTGCTCAAATCTCTTATTCCGAGAATTAAAAATATTTCATTCAGAAGAATCAATATGGTGATTTTCTAAGCGTAGTATAGATGTGACACAAGGCCGAAATTATGAAGCAAATCAGTGAGGATCAAATATGGGAGTGTGTGAAATGAGGCTATGCAATTCCTTTTATTGATTAGTGATTCACTAAGAGGATTTATTCAGAGAGGATGTAAACTCTATCAAATCTCTTATTCCGAGAATTAAAAATATTTCATTCAGAAGAATCAATATGGTGATTTTCTAAGCGTAGCATAGATGTGACACAAGGCCGAAATTATGAAGCAATCAGTGAGGATCGAAGTATGGGAGTGTGTGAAATGAGGCTATGCAATTCCTTTAATTGATTAGAAGTGACTCGCTAAGAGGATTTATTCAGAGAGGATGTAAACTCTTTTCTCAAATCTCTTATTCCGAGAATTAAAAAATATTTCATTCAGAAGAATCAATATGGTGATTTTCTAAGCGTAGCATAGATGTGACACAAGGCCGAAATTATGAAGCACTCAGTGAGGATCGAAGTATGGGAGTGTGTGAAATGAGGCTATGCAATTCCTTTAATTGATTAGTGACTCGCTAAGAGGATTTATTCAGAGAGGATGTAAACTCTTCTCAAATCTCTTATTCCGAGAATTAAAAATATTTCATTCAGAAGAATCAATATGGTGATTTTCTAAGCGTAGCATAGATGTGACACAAGGCCGAAATTATGAAGCACTCAGTGAGGATCGAAGTATGGGAGTGTGTGAAATGAGGCTATGCAATTCCTTTAATTGATTAGTGACTCGCTAAGAGGATTTATTCAGAGAGGATGTAAACTCTGCTCAAATCTCTTATTCCGAGAATTAAAAATATTTCATTCAGAAGAATCAATATGGTGATTTTCTAAGCGTAGCATAGATGTGACACAAGGCCGAAATTATGAAGCACTCAGTGAGGATCGAAGTAATGGGAGTTTTGAAAATGAGGCTATGCAAAATCCTTTAATTGATTAGTGACTCGCTAAGATGATTTATTCAGAGAGGGCGTAAACTCTTCTCAAATCCCTTATTCCGAGAAATAAAAATATTTCATTCAGAAGAATCAATATGGTGATTTTCTAAGCGTAGCAGAGATGTGGCACAAGGCCGAAATTCTGGAGCACTCAGTGAGGATCGAAGTGTTGGAGTGTGTGAAATGAGGCTATGCAATTCCTTTAATTGATTAGTGACTCGCTAAGAGGATTTATTCAGAGAGGGCGTAAATTATTCTCAAATCTTTTATTCCGAGAATTAAGAATGGCGCAACAAATCAAAAAGCAAAAAAAAAAAAAAAATGAACAAAGAAAAAGAGAGAAAATATATTTTTATTCATTCAAAAGAACCAGTATGAGAGTGGGTGAAATGAGGCTATGCAAGGAAAAATCCAGAAGAAATTTCCACAGTCGAGAAGTGCAATAGAAGAAACTGTTAGCATAGAACTTACGGTTTACTCTGACCATTTCAATTGTAACATAAGACCTTGTTTCCAATCTAGTACTGCGCTTCACAAACATTCACAAGCAACTATAGAAAGATAACCAATTATTTTTCCTCGGCCCCACCCCTTACCTTCAATCTGTCCTGGGAGTATAAAATTTTCCAAGCCTTCTTTCCTCATTTTTTTTTTATCCTAGAAAATTCAACTGTCTTTTCCTGAAGTTAAGTGTAAATTTCAATTTTCTCTAAAACTTAGTCGTTGCTCACATATTCGTTTCATGGTATTCTCACCATCCTTCTGTAGAACCACATTACTGTTGCTTCAAGTCTTTTCTTCATCTTTGAGGAGATTTCTAGCATTAACTTCTATACAGAAGGACAGTTTTACTACTGTTTGCAATAAACTTTAGTAACTTTCCTCTATTAATATTGATTATTCAATAAATTCCCTTAAATAAAATAAAAATAAATCTATTGTTTCTTTATATCTTATTAAAAACATGTCACGTATAAGCGTAAGTAAAATTCAGTGTATATTAATCTCTGTAAGAACGTGAATACATGCATTCCCAGCTAATAAAACGGATAATACAGTAATTATTTATCTCGTTTTATCATTTCACCCCAAGCAAGGCAATAAAGCCACTATGACTCAAGAGGTTACTTAAGGCGAGAGGAGAACAAGAAGTAAGATGTCAGAAGATAACGATTGACATTGCATTTAAAAAAGATCAAAGTTGTCTAAGAAGCAAGAACCCAGAAGAGAGATCAAAAGGCAAAAAGTGTGATAGAAGAAACTGTTAGCATAGAACTTACGGTTTAATCTGGCCATTTCAATTATAACATAAGACCTTGTTGCCAATCTAGTACAGCGCTTAAATTCCTAAAGTCTAGGTACCTTAACAGAAAGCTCATCAGAACAATTACCATGAAAATATTTACAGAAATGTCATAGTAAAGCTTCCTTACAGCTGTGGGATAGAGACTGAAACCGAGATGCCAGGTCAGCATCAATAATATTGCAGATTCTTTTTTAGAATTTGTTAAGAATGTCTAAATATATAGCAAGAACACCAGACCAGATGTTGCAGGAATATTCAAAGCATGGGCGAATGGTAGACTTATAAATTATGTAAGAACGATTCTGGAGAGAAAATTTGTCTAGCATGACACAGTGAAGCAACTTTTTTAGCAGCAGACAGCAATTGATTCAATATAATCCCTCCACTTCATGTCAGCTGAGTATGGGACGTTGTCAATGTAAATTTAAGGACTTTATTTTCTAACTTGTATTTGTAAGCAGAAGGAAAGTGAAGGAAAATACACATAATTGCCATGACTTAAATAACATGATTCAGTAGAGAAATAAATAAATTTTCACCAATAGCATTGCTGTATTTACTGCTGATTTCAATCCATCTTAATGAAACACCCTTTATATTGTCTAAGTAAAGGTCAATAATAACAACTGTTGTTATGGTTTTTGTATGGCTACTACGATACTGACAATAAACAGCAGTTGATTCAATATAATCCCTCCATTTCATGTCAGCTGAGAATGGGACTTTATCAAGATAAATTTAAGGACTTTATTTTCTAACTTGTATTTGTAAGCAGAAGGAAAGTGAAGGAAAATACATATAATTGCCATAACTTACATAACATGACCCAGTCGAGAAATAAATAAATTTCCAGCAATGTGACGAATGTAAGCCAGCAACTAACAAACACCCCTCCCCACACCATAACTTAGATTATATACGCATAGGCGAACGCTAAAATAAACCCAGCCGAAGCATTGGAGATGAAAGATTAAATGTGAATCGAAATACGTTTTTTAAAGAAATGTGTCATTGTTAACGGATAAAATTTTTTGGCGCGTGCAGTCGCAAACGCTGAGGTTGAATATTTTGAAAAATTGAACAGCACCACATATTTGATATATATATATATATATATATATATATATATATATATATATATATATATATATATATACATGAGAAAACAAGATATTACTAAGTTTATATAAAAAATAAAAGTTTACTAAATCAGTGAATTCAATTAGCTATTTTTGGCGTCATTGTCATAAAGTTTACTTAAAAAAAAATAATTGTTACCTAATAATATGCATACTTATAGTTGATATGAAAATAACTCTACATACTGTAAGGGATTCTAATACATTTACTTGTTCTTAAAAGAAATATAGTATATAAAAAATTAATAGTGAAAATATTTTTCAAATTGTAGTTAAATAAAACGTATTCTAACCTGAACACCACCCACAAAAAAAAAAAAATCTTTAAATATACAAATAGAAAAAATGCCGTAAGAATTTTTGCCGTTAACAATAACATTTAAAAAAAAATCCAGACGACATGTATTTAACGGATGTCAGATTTCATTGAAGAATACATCCGTACCCCCTACCAAAACGTAACTAATAACGGATACATCAAAATATAGACATAAAAAGAACACACAAACACCCCTGTCTAGTAGAAGTGAATTAATCTGTAACCTTGGAAACGTGAATTATGATTTTATGTCTTTAAAACCCAGTAATTTTAAAAGTTACTCCAAAATTCGCTTGAGAATGAAATGGAACTAACGTCTTTAATTTAATTACAAAATTAAATTAGGACCTTCAAATTTTGAAACATGGTTAGAACTGTGTAGCGGAAAAAACATATTTTAAATCAATTAATCTATAATATTAATGTTCAGTAAATTTACATTGAGCACTATTTTGTATAAATAAAATATCTATAAGAACACCGGATTATATATCTTACTGCTCTTTCTTTATATATATATATATATATATATATATATATATATATATATATATATATATATGAAGTATAATGGATATTTATTTATTCAGTCGATACACGTATTTGAATAGACATTCCTTTTATCTTAAACATTATTTATATTTATCAAATTTGAATAATAAATATTAAACCATATATTTATCAATCAAAGAGATTAAGAAGCGATTTATATTATACCAGGAGTAATCAATAATTCCTAGATACCAGTGAAAGTTTAGAAAATATAAATGAAACATATCCTCCAGTTTTATTCAATGTATTAGGTTGGTGCAAAAAATAATGTCGTTTTTGACGTTCAACTTAACGTCAAAAAACGACATTATATTTGCACCAACCTAATACTTGATTCTGTCTTGGCATCTCGACTTCAGTCACTTTCTTAAAAGCGTGATGTTGATAACCTTTGTCTTTTCTTCAAATATTTTCATGACATCTGCTCTGATAAGCTTTTTTTTTTTTCTGGTTACATTTATTCCCCCCTATACCCAGTCTTTTCTCTCATCTTTCAATCTCTGTAACCCCACCCACTACATACTAGTGGTACTCCTGCCTTGCATTGGGTGAAATGATTAAAAAAATAAACAAATAAAAATAAATTTGCATAATTGCATGTGTTATTGATATTTTTCTGTTGGTAATATAAAAAGGAAAACTTACTTGATGTCTGTAGTTCCTCCAGCCTTTTGATCCTGCTACGAGTAAAGCCCAATGGACGCGCTCTTTCTTCAACTCGAATAATGGAGACAGATTGTCTGGTTCCACACTTTTGGCCTGCGCTATGGTATATGACAGAATAATACTTCCAAACAGCCACATCGTGAATTGACAAAAAATGTGCAAGAATTTTTCAAACCCTGACTGTGAAATGATCACTTCTTGTGTACAATTGTAAATTATAGATAGTTACAGTGTTGGTCACTGATAAGAAATGTTTACGCCCAGTTATCAAACTGACAAATGGTATATGATTTCACTATGGATTTGAATGCTAAGTATATATACTGCTAAAATTTTTTAAAGAGAGAAAGTGAAAGATTTCAATTTGAGAATTTTACAGCCACTTATCACAATGTCATTGGGTACGGTATTGCCCCCCAAATACTGGGTGTTGTATTTATCATCCGCATTTATCTCAGTTTATGAGGTCTGTCCAAAATAAATTAACTTCCTCTCTTGTGTTCACCGTGTCCAGCTACCGGGCACAGGGGATCACCAGAAGAGACTATGTCGAAGGGCAGAGACTCGTCTTGGGAGACAACTACCCAAACACGTTTTTTACAAGGTCTAAGGATAATTTTAGTTCGTGACTGCAGGAACGGAACCGCACAATCAACTCGGCCTTCTGCCACATACAACTGCTTGGGATATTTGGTGAATATCTTCCTTCACTTCTCCCATACCATTAGCAGTTAATTACTTCGTACACGACGCAGGCGAATTTTGTATGTTATTCCTACTGTAAATATTATCGTTCACATCAAACATTAGTTTAGGTTAATCTTAGTCAATAATTTATCCTAGGTTGCAAATAAATGTATCGAGTGACAGATTCAACTCAACATTATAATGTTGAGGTGAATCTGTCAATCGATGCATTCAGAAAACAGATATAAAGTAACAAGAAAAGTAAAGAAAATAGATCATAATTGATAAAATAAAGGATTTTCGTTCAACATTCCCAATGAAAAAGAAAGAACGTGACAAGATATATCCCAATGGAAAATAATGAATTCATATCCCAATGGATCAAATAATGAGCCCTCGTTCAATATACACATTGAAATATAGAGAAAGTAACTAGAGGAAGAAAAAGAATATATCCCAATGGATCAAATAATGAGCCCTCGTTCAATATACACATTGAAATATAGAGAAAGTAACTAGAGGAAGAAAGAGAATATATCCCAATGGATCAAATAAGGAGCCCTCGTTCAATATACACATTGAAATATAGAGAAAGTAACTAGAGGAAGAAAGAGAATATATCCCAATGGATCAAATAAAAAGCCCTCGTTCAATATACATTGAAATATAGAGAAAGTAACTAGAGGAAGAAAGAGAATATATCCCAATGGATCAAATAAGGAGCCCTCGTTCAATATACACATTGAAATATAAAGAAAGTAACTAGAGGAAGAAAGAGAATATATCCGAATGGATCAAATAATGAGCCTTCGTTCAATATACACATTGAAATATAGAGAAAGTAACTAGAGGAAGAAAAGAATATATCCCAATGGATCAAATAAAAGCCCTCGTTCAATATACACATTGAAAATATAGAGAAAGTAACTAGAGGAAGAAAGAGAATATATCCCAATGGATCAAATAAGGAGCCTCGTTCAATATACACATTGAAATATAGAAAAGTAACTAGAGGAAGAAAGAGAATATATCCCAATGGATCAAATAAGGAGCCCTCGTTCAATATACAATTGAAATTGAAATATAGAGGAAGAAAGAGAATATATCCCAAATGATCAAATAAAGAGCCCTCGTTCAATATACACATTGAAATATAGAGGAAGAAAGAGGAAAAAAGAGAATATATCCCAATGGATCAAATAATGAGCCCCTCGTTCAATATACACATTGAAATATAGAGAAAGTAACTAGAGGAAGAAAGAGAATATATCCCAATGGATCAAATAAAAGCCCTCGTTCAATATACACATTGAAATATAGAGAAAGTAACTAGAGGAAGAAAAGAATATATCCCAATGGATCAAATAAGGAGCCCTCGTTCAATATACACATTGAAATATAGAGAAAGTAACTAGAGGAAAGAGAATATATCCCAATGGATCAAATAAGAGCCCTCGTTCAATATATACATTGAAATATAGAGAAAGTAACTAGAGGAAGAAAAAGAATATATCCGAATGGATCAAATAATGAGCCCTCGTTCAATATACACATTGAAATATAGAAAAAGTAACTA
This sequence comes from Acanthosepion pharaonis, assembly GCA_903632075.3. NCBI lineage: Eukaryota > Metazoa > Mollusca > Cephalopoda > Sepiida > Sepiidae > Acanthosepion > Acanthosepion pharaonis. Next base: position 209,452 of record CAHIKZ030001512.1, on the reverse strand, counting down.
GAGGAAGAAAGAGAATATATCCCAATGGATCAAATAAAAGCCCTCGTTCAATATACACATTGAAATATAGAGAAAGTAACTAGAGGAAGAAAGAGAATATATCCCAATGGATCAAATAAGGAGCCCTCGTTCAATATACACATTGAAATATAGAGAAAGTAACTAGAGGAAGAAAGAGAATATATCCCAATGGATCAAATAAGTTTCAATATACACATTGAAATATAGAGAAAGTAACTAGAGGAAGAAAGAGAATATATCCCAATGGATCAAATAAGGAGCCCTCGTTCAATATACACATTGAAATATAGAGAAAGTAACTAGAGGAAGAAAGAGAATATATCCCAATGGATCAAATAAGGAGCCCTCGTTCAATATACACATTGAAATATAAAGAAAGTAACTAGAGGAAGAAAGAGAATATATCCGAATGGATCAAATAATGAGCCTTCGTTCAATATACACATTGAAATATAGAGAAAGTAACTAGAGGAAGAAAAAGAATATATCCCAATGGATCAAATAATGAGCCCTCGTTCAATATACACATTGAAATATAGAGAAAGTAACTAGAGGAAGAAAGAGAATATATCCCAATGGATCAAATAAGGAGCCCTCGTTCAATATACAGATTGAAATATAGAGAGAAAAAAAGAATATATCCCAAATGGATCTAATAAGGAGCCCTCGTTCAAATATAGAAATATAGAAAGATGTCCTAATGGATCAAATAATGGATCAAATAAGTTCAATATACACATTGAAATATAGAAAAGTAACTAGAGGAAGAAAGAGAATATATCCCAATGGATCAAATAAGGAGCCCTCGTTCAATATACACATTGAAATATAGAGAAAGTAACTAGAGGAAGAAAGAGAATATATCCCAATGGATCAAATAAGGAGCCCTCGTTCAATATACACATTGAAATATAGAAAAGTAACTAGAGGAAGAAAGAGAATATCCCAATCCAAATAAGAGCCCTCGGATATACACAAAAATAAGAAAGAGAGGAAGAAAGAGAATATATCCCAATGGATCAAATAAGGAGCCCTCGTTCACATACATTGAAAATATAGAGAAAGTAACTAGAGGAAGAAAGAAATATATCCCAATGGATCAAATAAGGAGCCCCGTTCAATATACACAATGAAATATAAAGAAAGTAACTAGAGGAAGAAAGAATTATAATATATCCGAATGGATCAAATAATGAAAAAGAGCGTTCAATATACACATTGAAATATAAAAAGAAAGTAACTAGAGGAAGAAAGAGAATATATCCCAATGGATCAAATAAGGAGCCCTCGTTCAATATACACATTGAAATATAGAGAAAGTAACTAGAGGAAGAAAGAGAATATATCCCAATGGATCAAATAAGGAGCCCTCGTTCAATATACACATTGAAAATAGAAAAGTAACTAGAGGAAGAATAGAATATATCCACAAAATGGAAAGTCAAATAAGGATCAAATATAGCCCTCGTTCAATATACACATTGAAATATAGAGAAAGTAACTAGAGGAAGAAAGAGAATATATCCCAATGGATCAAATAAGGAGCCCTCGTTCAATATACACATGAAATATAGAGAAAGTAACTAGAGGAAGAAAGAGAATATATCCCAATGGATCAAATAATGAGCCCTCGTTCAATATACACATTGAAATATAGAGAAAGTAACTAGAAGAAGAAAGAGAATATATCCCAATGGATCAAATAAGAGCCCTCGTTCAATATACACATTGAAATATAGAGAAAGTAACTAGAGGAAGAAAGAGAATATATCCCAATGGATCAAATAAAGGAGCCCTCGTTCAATATACACATTGAAATATAAAGAAAGTAACTAGAGGAAGAAAGAGAATATATCCCAATGGATCAAATAAGGAGCCCTCGTTCAATATACACATTGAAATATAAAGAAAGTAACTAGAGGAAGAAAGAGAATATATCCGAATGGATCAAATAATGAGCCTTCGTTCAATATACACATTGAAATATAGAGAAAGTAACTAGAGGAAGAAAGAGAATATATCCCAATGGATCAAATAAAGGCTTTTCTTTCAAAATTCACAACGAAATATAGAGAACGTGACAAGATGATAAAAGAGAATATCTACCAATGGATGAAATAAAGTCTTATCTCTCAACATCACAATGAAAGAGTAAGAACCTGACAAGATGGCGAAAGGAAATATATCCGAATGGATCAAATAAACTCTTTTCGTTCTACATACGCAATGAAACATACAGGACGTGACAAGAAGACGAAGAGAATATATCCGAATGAATCAAATAAAGGCTTTTCACTCAACTTTCACAATACAAGAGAAAGAACCTGACAAGGTGAGAAAAGAGAGTATATCCCAATGGATTAAATATAGTTTTTTCGTTCAACTTTCCCAATGTAAGTGAGAGAACTTGACATGCGGGGTAATATAATATACCCCAATCTACGAAGTAATGGCTTTTCGCTTAACATTCACAATGAAAATGAGAGAAGGTGACAAGAAGCTGAAAGAGAATATATCCCAATGAATTAAATAACGACTTTTCTTTCAACATTCATAATGAAATATACAGAAAGGGACAAGAGTACTAAAGAGAATATATCTTAATGGATCAAATAAATGTTTCAACTCAACTTTCTTAATGAAATAGAGAGAAAATATACTTATTGATCAAATAAGTTCTTCATTTCATCATTTCCTTAGTAGGACACTATATATATATATATATATATATATATATATATATATATATATAGATAGATAGATAGATAGATAGATAGATACACCTAGTGAGCCAGACAAACCTACCTAGGTTTCACCTAAACGGATCGTCAGGGAAAGTAAGGTCTGCTCTACGGTTGTATTGAGCGCTTTGTTAGTTAGTTATTTACTCGTATCGGGGTTTTTTCTTTTGGCTTCAGACCTGCATCTGTGCGATTTTTTGTCGACAGAAGTTCATGTTTATAGCTCTTTCTTTTTTTTAAAACCTTCTTTTCCCTCGAGATTGATTTGATTAGCAAATAAAAAATTCGAGGGTTTTTCGAAACGAGTCTAGTTATATATATATATATATATATATATATATATATATATATATATATATATATATAAAACGTAGTGACAACGTATCTATGAATCAAATAGCTTTCAATTCGTCGTCCCATAAAACTGACGCCGGGTGTTACCGATAAATCTTTGAGGAAAATACACCCCCCCTCAAATTCTTTAATTGGATATGTTTTGAATTCCCGAAGCTGTTCGAAATGATAATGTCTCCTTCATTGAAGGCCACAATGTATAGCGAAATCTTTAGTAAATATTGAACTTACTACAGACATAGACACAGAAACCATGCAGACGTCAGCCATTGATACTTGCTAAAGAATGAAGATCGTCATAATATGTACAACATGTCAAGCCGAACTGACGGTGAAAGACATTTTAACTAAATCTACACACTTAACCCTTGTAAGACACAAATACGACAAGGGAGACAACATGAATAACTTATTTTGAATTAGAAAAATACTGAAACCATCAACAGAATGTTCTCGCTTAAAGAAATAGCTTTATAATACCTGGAATAGGTCATCTCAAAAGTATATATCTATAACGCATTTGTTTACGCTGAATATACAATATTATTTAGAAATTGTCAATAGTTGATGCCATGAAATTTTGTTGTTTTCTGTGTCATCTCGGAACACCTACACTACTACATAAAATGGTATCAATGAAAAGGACCATTCCTCTTTTGATATTTGTTTTATGAAGTGTAGCAGATTGGATTCTCAAAGGCAAGCGGAAAATGACGTCACATGGGCGCATGTCGTGCGTTTGCTCGGCGTGCTTCCCTGGGTGGTGTTAGCCAATTTCTAAAGCTTCAGAATTGAATTCAGTTGAATTTGCGCCATTTTCTTTTTTACTTATATTCAAAATCCAGACAAAATCAATACATCACTGTCAGAATGCTCCGCTCACGTAGCACTCCGGCCAACCGCTGACCATTCTGACCCTGACCTTTGCATTCTGTAACAACAATTTCGTAAAAAATATTTAGATTTTTTTGCATTAACCAATCCATGGCGCTAGATACGCCGTTAAACAATATTAACCAAAGTAAACGATGCGTTGTTATTCAAAAACCTTTTTTCCTAAATTTTCACTAAAAAAATATTTCTGTTGGCAACAATTTAAGCATAATCCAGTGTTTAATGTAAGAGTTTACTTTCATTTGGACATGCTAATTTTTTATTAGTATTTAGCTGTCCGCTATCACTTTTTCATCAATGTCGATTTTCGTGCAAAAAGCAGATCACATCTTCATACATGTTTCTGAAAACCTTAACTTCTCATTGGACAATAAATATTAAAATTATCTCGTATATCTTCATGTGCATTATTCTCAATAAGCAACACAAAACATGTCAGGCTCCAGACTGAGTTTTGTAAGGCGCTTTCTGTGAGGTTAACAGATATTAAAAAAAACAATTTACCTGCTCACCACTACGTCAGAATAACATCAACCTCAACCTAGTTTTTGACAATGTTCTCAGGATCCAATCACGTGATTAAAAAACATATAAATTGAAGGTACGAGCGAATCAGCAGTGAGAATTTACGACGACTAGCATTTTTGCTAAACGAGTTCACGACGCTTGTATCATTACTGCAGCGAAGTCTAAAGTTAGAATCTCAAGTTCTTTAACACGAAATAATTTCGCTGTAATTCAAGCTACAATTTCAACGAAACAACTCACTTACCAACTTCTGCAATTTACTAAAACTATTCAATCACGTTATTGAATCTTACGAAACTCAAGTACGAACAATTAGGAACAATACTTTCAACTACGAGCAACGAAAACAAACGGAACATTCACTTCTCCAACTTCTTTAAAGCTAAAAGTTTATCAACATATTTTCAGCTTTACAAGATTCTTTAAACTCACTTTCAGTGAACATTTTTAGCGACAAAATAATTCAACTTTTGTGAGCTCAGGTAAAAAAGTAAGGAAGTAAAGACTTTAACCCAGTCAAAGGGAAGTAACTCATATTAATAATTCATGTAAAACTGTTGTCATTTATAAATATAAATATTGTACCTGTTATGAAAAGTTATTTTCTTGTGTTCTTTCTCTTGTTTGCTTTTTATTTTCTTACACATTCGTAAAGTAAAAAATGTGTGTTGATTTATGCTGTCAATACCACTACAAGTATATCTATTCCGATAAATAGATAATCTTGATAAATAAATTTATATAAATAAATGATGGTTGCTGATAAGAATTGTTGCTATGTTTTTGCATAGCAACTAAGCAAAGTAAATTTACTGATAGATAAATAGTAAATTTACTGATAAAAATTTTAATGCGAGAAAGTGTATTTTATGTTCAATTAGCGAACTGTTGTTGGGTGTGGAATTACCCACAACGTAATGGGTGCTGAGATGGTGTAGGTTTTTAATAACAGCTTTAATCTCAGTCCATGAGGTCTGTCAAATATCATTTAACAATTCACTTCCTCTCTTGTGATTGCCGTGACACTTCAGGACGTGGGCGTTCACAGCTCTTCACATCTTCCTTCTCCTTAGCAATACTTGTCCCCTTGCTAAACCTCTCACTACCCTCATTCCATCATCCATTCAAACAACTTATCAATTAGTTGGCTCGTAAACTTCCCCTGTTGCCTTTTGCTTTCTATATATCCTGTGGGTGTCACATTCTCCAAGCCCTCATCCTCATTATATGGCCAAAGTAATTTTTTAAAGTGGTGGTAATTCGTTCCATATAGGTTATTCTAATGAATACTTTTATAATTAAGATTTGTTGCTTAGCTGGAAAGTATAATCTAAACTTTTAAATATATAATCATACTTATAAAACCCAGGTTGTGTGTGTCTGTTCGTTTATATATTGGATCAGATTTATTACATTTTTCAACCGATTTCAACAGAACTTCACAGGACTACGTAAAATTACCATGCGGTGGTTCTGACAGTTTCAAAAATTGGAAAAACACAATTGTTTTTGTACGAAATCAATTTGAAAAGACGATTAAGAGTTATCGCTGTTTCAAGAATGAAAGGGGGACAACTCATATCGAGTTATAATGATTATAAAACCCAGGCTGTGTGTGTGTGTGGGTGTGTGTGTGTGTGTGTGTGTTTATATATGGAATCGGATTTCCTACATTTTTCAACCGATTTCAACAAAACTTCACTTTTTTTTGGCAGGTAGTGTTTCTTATTGTCTTGCACACTTTTTTCTTTATTTTTACATTCAGAATGCTTTAAAAATTCCATTTACAAGACAATTGCTTATAATATAATTGAAAAATTCTATTCAATCGGTAGACTCATAACGATTGAAAACAATGTTTTTGTTGGCGTTTGGGTTTGACCAATTCGTAAAAAAAAAAAAAACTAATTAAGATATACGTGTTCGTCAACCTTAAACAATAATCTTTGTCAATTTTATTTTTCAGTCTTTATGATGGTCGATACTTGATCTATCTCTTACTGTTACATCCCCGGGCAACGCTGGGCTCTACTGCTAGTATTATAATATAATAACTTATAATATAATCTTTTAATAACTTTGAATCACTTAGTTTTAAGCATCATATATATATATATATATATATATATATATATATATATATATATACTGAGGGAGACACTTTGACTTTAGGAGACACTTCCGGCCAAAATTTTATGAAAAGGTGAATGTTGGCAAATAGAAAAAAATAATCAATGACACACATGTAACACGATTTAAACAGATTTTAATTGTAAACAGATTGACGACTAAAAACCCAATAAAATGTTCCAAAAAGTGTCTAAAATAGAAAAAAAATTCATATTCCCTCGACCAAACATAAGGAACGAAAGAAGTGTTTATTTTGCTCACATAGGCTCAGCTAATGGAATATAATATAAACAGACCCAAGAAGTACAAGATGGCGGACCCATTTAGTTCTATGTAAGATAGAAAATAATTGTCATTGTAATCGGCGGCACAGACAGGATTGTCCAATAAATGTTGTCCAATGGAAAAGTCGTTCACATATTGAGTGGTCCCTTTCATACGACTCTGACCCTTAGAACGCAAATAGTCAGGCAGGTGTTGCGTTTCCAGCTTTTAATTGGTCCCTCTTATGTATTCTGCATCACAAAAGTATTTAACTTCATATATAAAAGAACTATACTGAAGATAGGATAACTGATCTTTACTAAAGGATGGAAACGCGGATCTAGTTTGAAAGACAGTACGCAAATTAACAGCGTTATAACACGGAGTAATACAAACTGAAAGTCTGTCAGTAAAGCAACTGGCACTTTCTGTCTAACCATGGCAGTTTCAGGTAAATTAGGCATCGGCTGGTTCTTAAAACCACTGGTTCTTTAAACCGTCTGATTCTACGTACAATAACGCGCTTAATGTTATTAGTAGGAGAACCATTTTCTATAAAAATGTCTTGGATCCTTGCTATTTCTCTGTTTAATATGCTAGGTGAACAAATCATCAAAGGACGCTTGACCAAGGTGGAAACTAAACCAATCTTGCGGGTCTTAGGAACAAAAGATTTCAAATTTGTACACAAACCTGTGAACGTGGGTTTTCGGAAAATACTGGTGACAAAAGCACAATCCTTACGTTCTACGAGAAGATCTAAAAAGTGCAACACACCATTGCTCTCAACATCCATAGTAAATAGAAAAGAGGGAGAGAATTGAGTTCCGCAAAACTCCAATGGTGTCTTATAAAAGTATATCCCGATGTTATTCAAGCTGAAAGTGTGTCAGCAAACTCCTGGCACTTCCTGCCTCACCATGGCAGTTTCAGGTAAATTGGTGACCAGCTGGGCCCTAAAACCACTGGTTCTTTAAACCGTCTGATTTTACGTTCAATAACGCGCTTAATGTTATTACTAGAAGAACCATTTTCTATAAAAATGTCTTGGATCCTTGCAAGTTCTTCGTTTAACAAATCATCAACGGATTGTGGACCAAGATGGAAACTAAACCAATCTTGCGTCCTTTAGGAATGAAAGATTTCCCATTTTTGTACAAGCCTGTGATAGTAAGTTTTCGGAAAATACTGGTGACAAAAGCACCATACTTACGTTCAACGAGGGGAACATCGAAAAAGGGCAAAATAACATTACTCTGAAAATCCATAGTAAATTGAAGAGATGGATGGAGAGAATTGAGATCCGCCAAACCTTAGTGGCATCTCTAGCAGAATCACCAGTGGCAAAGGTTGTCAACGTACCGCTTATAAACAGCGGGTTTAAGGCACTTTTCAAACAAAAGTCCCCCATGAAAACCTTAAATTTAACTAATATAGGACCTAAAGGATTACCCATTGAAAGCCCGTCTGTCTGGGCATACATAATTTGTCGAAACTGAACTCCACCTCTTCAGTTGCCAGACGCATGCATTCTATAAACAAGTTTTCAGGAAAGATAACGGGACACAAATTACATCTATAAAGAGTAACAGAACGTATATTAATGGTTTCCTGAAGAGGCACATTGGTATACAAAAATGTCAAAAAAAAAAGAACATTATTCTCTATAAAGAGCAACAGAATATATACTAATGGTGTCTTGAAGAGCCACAATTGTATACAAACAGAGATTGTCAAAAGACATCATTATTCAGTATAAATAGCATCTGAATATATATTAATTGTATCCTGAAGTGACACATTGGTATACAAACTGAGATTGTCAAAAGACATCATTATTCTGTATAAAGAGCATCAGAATGTATATTAATGTTATCAGGGAGAGGAACATTTTATACAAAACTGAGTTTGTCAAAAGCATCCTTATTCAGTATAAATAGCATCTGAATATATATTAATTGTATCCTGAAGTCACATTGGTATACAAACTGAGATTGTCAAAAGACATCATTATTCTGTATAAAGAGCATCAGAATGTATATTAATGTTATCAGGAGAGGAACATTTTATACAAAAACTGAGTTTGTCAAAAGCATCCTTATTCAGTATAAATAGCATCTGAATATATATTAATTGTATCCAAAGTGACACATTGGTATACAAAACTGAGATTTGTCAAAAGACATCATTATTCTGTATAAAGAGCATCAGAATTGTATATTAATCAGTTATCAGGAGAGGAACATTTTATACAAAACTGAGTTTTGTCAAAAGACATCATTATTCAGTATAAATAGCATCTGAATATATATTAATTGTATCCTGAAGTGACACATTGGTATACAAACAGAGATTGTCAAAAGACATCATTATTCTGTATAAAGAGCATCAGAATGTATATTAATTTTATCCTGAAGAGGAACATTTTTATACAAAACTGAGTTTGTCAAAAGCATCCTTATTCAGTATAAATAGCATCTGAATATATATTAATTGTATCCTGAAGTGACACATTGGTATACAAACTGAGATTGTCAAAAGACATCATTATTCTGTATAAAGAGCATCAGAATGTTATTAATGTTATCAGGAGAGGAACATTTTTATACAAAACTGAGTTTATTCATCCTTATTCAGTATAAATAGCATCTGAATATATATTAATTGTATCCTGAAGTGACATTGGTATACAAACTGAGATTGTCAAAAGACATCATTATTCTGTATAAAGAGCATCATCTGAATGTATATTAATGTTATCCTGAGGGAGAGGAACATTTTATACAAAACTGAGTTTGTCAAAAGACATCATTATTCAAAGTATAAATAGCATCTGAATATATATTAATTGTATCCTGAAGTGACATTTGGTATACAAACTGAGATTGTCAAAAGACATCATTATTCTGTATAAAAAGAGCATCAGAATGTATATTAATGTTATCAGGGAGAGGAACATTTTTTTATACAAAACTGAGTTTGTCAAAAGCATCCTTATTCAGTATAAATAGCATCTGAATATATATTAATTGTATCCTGAAGTGACACATTGGTATACAAACTGAGATTGTCAAAACACATCATTATTCTGTATAAAGAGCATCAGAATGTATATTAATGTTATCAGAGAGGAACATTTTATACAAAACTGAGTTTGTCAAAAGCACCCTTATTCAGTATAAATAGCATCTGAATATATATTAATTGTATCCTGAAGTGACACATTGGTATACAAACTGAGATTGTCAAAAGACATCATTATTCTGTATAAAGAGCATCAGAATGTATATTAATGTTATTTATTCAGAGGAACATTTTTATACAAAACTGAGTTTGTCAAAAGCATCCTTATTCAGTATAAATAGCATCTGAATATATATTAATTGTATCCTGAAGTGACACATTGGTATACAAACTCAGATTGTCAAAAGACATCATTATTCTGTATAAAAAGAGCATCAGAATGTATATTAATGTTATCAGGGAGAGGAACATTTTTATACAAAACTGAGTTTGTCAAAAGCATCCTTATTCAGTATAAATAGTATCTGAATATATATTAATTGTATCCTGAAGTGACACATTGGTATACAAACAGAGATTGTCAAAAGACATCATTATTCTATATAAAGAGCATCAGAATGTATATTAATGTTATCAGGGAGAGGAACATTTTTATACAAAACTGAGTTTGTCAAAAGCATCCTTATTCAGTATAAATAGCATCTGAATATATATTAATTGTATCCTAAAGTGACACATTGGTATACAAACTGAGATTGTCAAAAGACATCATTATTCTGTATAAAGAGCATCAGAATGTATATTAATGTTATCAGGAGAGGAACATTTTTATACAAAACTGAGTTTGTCAAAAGACATCATTATTCAGTATAAATAGCATCTGAATATATATTAATTGTATCCTGAAGTGACACATTGGTATACAAACTGAGATTGTCAAAAGACATCATTATTCTGTATAAAGAGCATCAGAATGTATATTAATGTTATCAGGGAGAGGAACATTTTTATACAAAACTGAGTTTGTCAAAAGCATCCTTATTCAGTATAAATAGCATCTGAATATATATTAATTGTATCCTGAAGTGACACATTGGTATACAAACTGAGATTGTCAAAAGACATCATTATTCTGTATAAAGAGCATCAGAATGTATATTAATGTTATCAGGAGAGGAACATTTTTATACAAAACTGAGTTTGTCAAAAACACATCCTTATTCAGTATAAATAGCATCTGAATATATATTAATTGTATCCTGAAGTGACACATTGGTATACAAACTGAGATTGTCAAAAGACATCATTATTCTGATATAAAGCATCAGAATGTATATTAATGTTATCAGGAGATACATTTTATACAAAACTGAGTTTGTCAAAAGACATCATTATTCAGTATAAATAGCATCTGAATATATATTAATTGTATCCTGAAGTGACACATTGGTATACAAACAGAGATTGTCAAAAGACATCATTATTCTGTATAAAGAGCATCAGAATGTATATTAATTTTTATCCTGAAGATTCACAAGGAATTTTTTGGTATAAAACTGAGTTTGTCAAAAGCATCCTTATTCAGTATAAATAGCATTTGAATATATATTTATTCATACCAAATCAAATATATTAATTGTATCCTGAAGTGACACATTGGTATACAAACTGAGATTGTCAAAGACATCATTATTCTGTATAAAGAGCATCAGAATGTATATTAATGTTATCAGGAGAGGAACATTTTATACAAAACTGAGTTTGTCAAAAGAGATCCTTATTCAGTATAAATAGCATCTGAATATATATTAATTGTATCCTGAAGTGACACATTGGTATACAAACTGAGATTGTCAAAAGACATCATTATTCTATATAAAGAGCATCAGAATGTATATTAATGTTATCAGGGAGAGGAACATTTTTATACAAAACTGAGTTTGTCAAAAGACATCATTATTCAGTATAAATAGCATCTGAATATATATTAATTGTATCCTGAAGTGACACATTGGTATACAAAAGATTGTCAAAAGACATCATTATTCTGTATAAAGAGCATCAGAATGTATATTAATGTTATCAGGGAGAGGAACATTTTTATACAAAACTGAGTTTGTCAAAAGCATCCTTATTCAGTATAAATAGCATCTGAATATATATTAATTGTATCCTGAAGTGACACATTGGTATACAAACTGAGATTGTCAAAAGACATTTATTCTGTATAAAGAGCATCAGAATGTATATTAATGTTATCAGGGAGAGGAACATTTTATACAAAACTGAGTTTGTCAAAAGCACCCTTATTCAGTATAAATAGCATCTGAATATATATTAATTGTATCCTGAAGTGACACATTGGTATACAAACTGAGATTGTCAAAAGACATCATTATTCTGTATAAAAGAGCATCAGAATGTATATTAATGTTATCAGGGAGAGGAACATTTTATACAAAACTGAGTTTGTCAAAAGCATCCTTATTCAGTATAAATAGCATCTGAATATATATTAATTGTATCCTGAAGTGACACATTGGTATACAAACTGAGATTGTCAAAAGACATCATTATTCTGTATAAAGAGCATCAGAATGTATATTAATGTTATCAGGGAGAGGAACATTTTTATACAAAACTGAGTTTGTCAAAAGCATCCTTATTCAGTATAAATAGCATCTGAATATATATTAATTGTATCCTGAAGTGACACATTGGTATACAAACAGAGATTGTCAAAAGACATCATTATTCTATATAAAGAGCATCAGAATGTATATTAATGTTATCAGGGAGAGGAACATTTTTATAAAAACTGAGTTTGTCAAAAGCATCCTTATTCAGTATAAATAGCATCTGAATATATATTAATTGTATCCTAAAAGTGACACATTGGTATACAAACTGAGATTGTCAAAAGACATCATTATTCTGTATAAAGAGCATCAGAATGTATATTAATGTTATCAGGGAGAGAACATTTTTTACAAAAACTGAGTTTGTCAAAAGACATCATTATTCAGTATAAATAGCATCTGAATATATATTAATTGTATCCTGAAGTGACACATTGGTATACAAACTGAGATTGTCAAAAGACATCATTATTCTGTATAAAGAGCATCAGAATGTATATTAATGTTATCAGGGAGAGGAACATTTTTATACAAAACTGAGTTTGTCAAAAGCATCCTTATTCAGTATAAATAGCATCTGAATATATATTAATTGTATCCTGAAGTGACACATTGGTATACAAACTGAGATTTGTCAAAAAGACATCATTATTCTGTATAAAGAGCATCAGAATGTATATTAATGTTATCAGGGAGAGGAACATTTTTATACAAAACTGAGTTTGTCAAAAGCATCCTTATTCAGTATAAATAGCATCTGAATATATATTAATTGTATCCTGAAGTGACACATTGGTATACAAACAGAGATTGTCAAAAGACATCATTATTCTATATAAAGAGCATCAGAATGTATATTAATGTTATCAGGGAGAGGAACATTTTTATACAAAACTGAGTTTGTCAAAAGCATCCTTATTCAGTATAAATAGCATCTGAATATATATTAATTGTATCCTGAAGTGACACATTGGTATACAAACTGAGATTGTCAAAAGACATCATTATTCTGTATAAAGAGCATCAGAATGTATATTAATGTTATCAGGGAGAGGAACATTTTTATACAAAACTGAGTTTGTCAAAAGACATCATTATTCAGTATAAATAGCATCTGAATATATATTAATTGTATCCTGAAGTGACACATTGGTATACAAACTGAGATTGTCAAAAGACATCATTATTCTGTATAAAGAGCATCAGAATGTATATTAATGTTATCAGGAGAGGAACATTTTTATACAAAACTGAGTTTGTCAAAAGACATCATTATTCAGTATAAATAGCATCTGAATATATCCTGAAGTGACACATTGGTATACAAACTGAGATTGTCAAAAGACATCATTATTCTGTATAAAGAGCATCAGAATGTATATTAATGTTATCAGGGAGAGGAACATTTTATACAAAACTGAGGTTTGTCAAAAAAGCATCATTATTCAGTATAAATAGCATCTGAATATATATTAATTGTATCCTAAAGTGAAACATTGGTATACAAACTGATTGTCAAAAGACATCATTATTCTGTATAAAGAGCATCAGAATGTATATTAATGTTATCAGGAGAGGAACATTTTTATACAAAACTGAGTTTGTCAAAAGCATCCTTATTCAGTATAAATAGCATCTGAATATATATTAATTGTATCCTGAAGTGATTGGTATACAAACTGAGATTGTCAAAAACACATCATTATTCTGTATAAAGAGCATCAGAATATATATTAATGTTATCAGGGAGAGGAACATTTTTATACAAAACTGAGTTTGTCAAAAGCATCCTTATTCAGTATAAATAGCATCTGAATATATTGTATCCTAACACATTGGTATACAAACTGAGATTGTCAAAACACATCATTATTCTGTATAAAGAGCATCAGAATGTATATTAATGTTATCAGGAGAAACATTTTTATACAAAACTGAGTTTGTCAAAAGCATCCTTATTCAGTATAAATAGCATCTGAATATATATTAATTGTATCCTGAAGTGACACATTGGTATACAAACTGAGATTGTCAAAAGACATCATTATTCTGTATAAAGAGCATCAGAATGTATATATAATGTTATCAGGAGAGGAACATTTTTATACAAAACTGAGTTTGTCAAAAGCATCCTTATTCAGTATAAATAGCATCTGAATATATATTAATTGTATCCTGAAGTGACACATTGGTATACAAACTGAGATTGTCAAAAGACATCATTATTCTAACATAAAGAGCATCAGAATGTATATTAATGTTATCAGGAGAGAGAACATTTTTATACAAAACTGAGTTTGTCAAAAGCATCCTTATTCACATAAATAGCATCTGAATATATATTAATTGTATCCTGAAGTGACACATTGGTATACAAACAGAGATTGTCAAAAGACATCATTATTCTATATAAAGAGCATCAGAATGTATATTAATGTTATCAGGAGAGAACATTTTATACAAAACTGAGTTTGTCAAAAAGCATCCTTATTCAGTATAAATAGCATCTGAATATATATTAATTGTATCCTGAAGTGACACATTGGTATACAAACTGAGATTGTCAAAAGACATCATTATTCTGTATAAAAGAGCATCAGAATGTATATTAATGTTATCAGAGAGAGGAACATTTTATACAAAACTGAGTTTGTCCAAAAGACATCCTTATTCAGTATAAATAGCATCTGAATATATATTAATTGTATCCTGAAGTGACACATTGGTATACAAACTGAGATTGTCAAAAGACATCATTATTCTGTATAAAGACATCAGAATGTATATAAATGTTATCAAGAGGAACATTTTTATACAAAACTGAGTTTGTCAAAAGACATTTATTCAGTATAAATAGCATCTGAATATATATTAATTGTATCCTGAAGTGACACATTGGGTATACAAACTGAGATTGTCAAAAGACATCATTATTCTGTATAAAGAGCATCAGAATGTATATTAATGTTATCAGGGAGAGGAACATTTTTATACAAAACTGAGTTTGTCAAAAGACATCATTATTCAAAACAGGCATAAATAGCATCTGAATATATATTAATTGTATCCTGAAGTCCTTATTCGAGTAGCACATTGGTATACAAACTGAGATTGTCAAAAGACATCATTATTCTGTATAAAGAGCATCAGAATGTATATTAATGTTATCAGGGAGAGGAACATTTTATACAAAACTGAGTTTGTCAAAAGCATCCTTATTCAGTATAAATAGCATCTGAATATATATTAATTGTATCCTGAAGTGACACATTGGTATACAAACTGAGATTGTCAAAAGACATTTATTCTGTATAAAAGAGCATCAGAATGTATATTAATGTTATCAGGGAGAGGAACATTTTATACAAAACTGAGTTTGTCAAAAGCATCCTTATTCAGTATAAATAGCATCTGAATATATATTAATTGTATCCTGAAGTGACACATTGGTATACAAACTGAGATTGTCAAAAGACATCATTATTCTGTATAAAGAGCATCAGAATGTATATTAATGTTATCAGGAGAGAACATTTTTATACAAAACTGAGTTTGTCAAAAGACATCCTTATTCAGTATAAATAGCATCTGAATATATATTAATTGTATCCTGAAGTGAGAGAAGGTATTCAAACTGAGGTTGTCAAAAGACATTGGTATACAAACTGAGATTGTCAAAAGACATCATTATTCTGTATAAAAGAGCATCAGAATATATATTAATTTATCAGGGAGAGGAACATTTTTATACAAAACTGACATTGTCAAAAGACATCATTATTCAGTATAAATAGCATCTGAATATATATAATTGTATCCTAAGTGACACACATTGGTATACAAACTGAGATTGTCAAAAGACATCATTATTCTGTATAAAGAGCATCAGAATGTATATTAATGTTATCAGGGAGAGGAACATTTTATAAAAACTGAGTTTGTCAAAAGACATCATTATTCAGTATAAATAGCATCTGAATATATATTAATTGTATCCTGAAGTGACACATTGGTATACAAACTGAGATTGTCAAAAGACATCATTATTCTGTATAAAGAGCATCAGAATGTATATTAATGTTATCAGGAGAGGAAACATTTTATACAAAACTGAGTTTGTCAAAAGACATTTACATTATTCAGTATAAATAGCATCTGAATATATATTAATTGTATCCTGAAGTGACACATTGGTATACAAACTGAGATTGTCAAAAGACATCATTATTCTGTATAAAGAGCATCAGAATGTATATTAATGTTATCAGGGAGAGGAACATTTTTATACAAAACTGAGTTTGTCAAAAGACATCATTATTCAGTATAAATAGCATCTGAATATATATTAATTGTATCCTGAAGTGACACATTGGTATACAAACTGAGATTGTCAAAAGACATCATTATTCTGTATAAAGAGCATCAGAATGTATATTAATGTTATCAGGGAGAGGAACATTTTTATACAAAACTGAGGTTGTCAAAAGACATCATTATTCAGTATAAATAGCATCTGAATATATATTAATTGTATCCTGAAGTGACACATTGGTATACAAACTGAGATTGTCAAAAGACATCATTATTCTATATAAAGAGCATCAGAATGTATATTAATGTTATCAGGGAGAGGAACATTTTATACAAAACTGAGTTTGTCAAAAGACATCATTATTCAGTATAAATAGCATCTGAATATATATTAATTGTATCCTGAAGTTGACACATTGGTATAAAAACCTGAGATTGTGACATCATTATTCTGTATAAAGAGCATCAGAATGTATATTAATGTTATCAGGAGAGGAACATTTTTATACAAAACTGAGTTTGTCAAAAGCGACATCCTTATTCAGTATAAATAGCATCTGAATATATATTAATTGTATCCTGAAGTGACACATTGGTATACAAACTGAGATTGTCAAAAGACATCATTATTCTGTATAAAGAGCATCAGAATGTATATTAATGTTATCAGGAGAGGAACATTTTCATACAAAACTGAGTTTGTCAAAAGCATCCTTATTCAGTATAAATAGCATCTGAATATATATTAATTGTATCCTGAAGTGACACATTGGTATACAAACTGAGATTGTCAAAAAGACATCATTATTCTGTATAAAGAGCATCAGAATGTATATTAATGTTATCAGGGAGAGGAACATTTTTATACAAAACTGAGTTTGTCAAAAGCATCCTTATTCAGTATAAATAGCATCTGAATATATATTAATTGTATCCTGAAGTGACACATTGGTATACAAACTGAGATTGTCAAAAGACATCATTATTCTGTATAAAGAGCATCAGAATGTATATTAATAGTTTCCTGAAGAGGCACATTG
This sequence comes from Acanthosepion pharaonis, assembly GCA_903632075.3. Taxonomy (NCBI): domain Eukaryota; kingdom Metazoa; phylum Mollusca; class Cephalopoda; order Sepiida; family Sepiidae; genus Acanthosepion; species Acanthosepion pharaonis. The sequence goes on along the minus strand of CAHIKZ030001512.1, from coordinate 191,506 downwards.
GTATACAAAATATGTCAAATCACACCAGTTTATTTTCTGAACTGATTTTCAAATGTCTAAGGAAATGTGAATTCTTGCAAGAATCAGAAATATTATGGGCTGAAAAGATATCAGATACACCCTTTGTTTCTTTTTTCTCGTTGCCTAGATAACATAAAATTGCATTGACGAAAACGTATTACAACGGGAATTAAGAATTATTTAAAGAGCCTAAAAGAATACAAAAGACGTTATCTTGCTTCTGAGGTCATTCAAAATCGAACATGCCCAAGCAGGAATGCGATTAATCAAGCCATTTATCCTGAGATAAAAATTACTTGAATAGACTTGCCTCAAGAAGGTTCGTTGTTGACAACGGAAATTCCAATAAACACTATTTCAACTCTTCCAGTGTTACTCATACTGATATTGTACAAATGGTACACATTCGTGGAATTGATTTCGCCTTCCCCACCCCCAACTCTAAAATTAGCAAAGAACAGGTTTTTTCTGAATTTGAAATTCTGTAGTCTGAATTAAGTCAACATGTTCTTTCCTCTTCTGATGAAGGTTCCAGAAATAAACCTAGAATGCTGGAATTGTCTAACGAATATTCTTCCCTTACTGTTGAATACGATTTTCTTCCATGGCAAAATGTTCATTTTCGGACTATCAAATTCTTTAAGTCTATAAATGCCGTTTATATAAGTCAGGCTGAAGATGGTTTTTGCGTAGTCATGTTAAATAATCAAGATTATATTGACAAGATGGCTATTATTTTGAATGATTTCTTTAAATTCAAGAGGATTGATCATGCTAGTACATGTGATAATACTAGTAAAGTTGAAGGGGAAACTCAGAGATGGTTGCTTTCAGTATACTAGAAAAACCTAATATCTAAATATTCCTCTAACAGGGTTAGACGTGTTGGTTATCAACAGCCCAGAATGTACGAACAACCTAAAGTGTATAAGAGTGGTGTACCGCTTGTACCTATTTGATCTATGATAGGTTCTATGCAGCGGGAGTTGATTAAATGGTTGGTCTAACTTCTCCAGCCTGCATCTGATCTCATTTTAGTCCATAATATTTCTGACTCTTTCAATGTTTTCAAATTTCGTTAGAAATTAGGAAATCGGTTCAGATAATAATCTGATAATATTTTTTGATATCGTCAGTTTGTATACATATGTGCCTCTACAGAAATTGAAATTCTTTCGTTCCTAAAGCCGGTAAGATTGGTTTAGTTTCCATCTTAGTCTACGGTTCTTTGATGATTTGTTAACCTAGCACGTTAAACGTAGAACTTGCAAGGATCCAAGATATGTTTTATAGAAATGGTTCTCCTACTAATAACATTAAGCGCGTTATTGAACGTAAAATCAGACGGTTTAAAGAACCAGTGGTTTTAGGGCCCAGCTGGTCACCAATTTACCTGAAATTGCCATGGTGAGGAAGGAAGTGTCAGGTGTTTGCTGAAACACATTCAGCTTGTATAACATCGGGATATACTTTTATTAGAAACGCCACTGACATTTTGCGGAACTCAATTCTTCCCCTCCATCTCTTCAATTTACTGTGGATGTTGAGAGCAATGATATTTTGCACTTTGCAGATGTTCTCGTAGAACGTAAGGATGGTGCTTTTGTCACCTGTATTTTCTGAAAACCCACGTTCACAGGCTTGTGTACAAATTGGAAATCTTTTGTTCCTAAGTCCCGCAAGATTGCTTTACTTTCCTCTTTGGTCTATTGTGCTTTAAGGGTTTGTCCTCCGAACATGTTAAACAGAGAAATTGCAATGATCCAAGAAATTTTTGTAGAAAATTGTTTCCTTATTAATATCATTAAGAGCACCATTGAAGTTAAACTGTTTAAAGAATAAGTGGTTTTAGGACCCAGTCGGTGTCTAATTTACCTGAAAATGCAATGATTAGGCAGGAAGTGTCAGTTGCGTACTGTCTTTCGAACTAGATCCACGTTTCCATCCTTCAGCAAAGATCGGTTATCCTATCTTCAGAATAGTTGTGTTATATATAAATTTAAGTGCCTTTGTGATGCAGAATACATAGGAGGGACCAATCAAAAGCTGGAAACACAACACGAACTTTCGTATTTGCTTTCTAAGGGTCACAATCGTATGGAAAGGATCACTCAATATTTGAAGGACACTTCAGTTGGACAACATTTATTAAGCAATCCTGACAAAATACAAACACACACACACATATATATATATATATATATATATATATATATATATATATATATATATAGTATCCTTACGTGGAAATGATGAAATTAGCCATTTATTTGATCACTAAGTATATCTTCTCTCTATTTAATTGGAAATGTTGAGCTGAAACATTTGTTTGATCTATGTGGATGTATACTCTTTCCTCCACTTGTTATTTTCCCTCTCTCCTTGATTATGGGTGATGAGCAAATTGCTTTTAATGATCAATGGGGATGTACTTTCTTTCTTCAACTTGCGACGATTTCTCTCATTCATTGGGAAATTGATATAAACCTGATCAACGTCAAATTACGTTATGTAACGTCCCCGTTTTGGAAATTCGCTCCTGGTTTTCATTTTTTTCTCTGCATGCTGTGGAAGAATAATTCCGATTAATATCATATGTTTTGTATTGAAATGTAAGGAAAGGAAATAACTATGGATCGAATGAAATGTTCAACTCAACAATACACAGGAAAGACATATAACATAAGTGGAGGAAAGGAAACCACTTTGCTCAACATTCCCATTGAATGAGAGAAAAATTCAAAAGTGGAAAAAAGAAAGTACATCCCCACTGGTCATTTTGCTCATTACCCACAGTGAAGGAGAGAGAACATGACAAGTGGACGAAAGAGTATATATCCATATAGATCAAATAAATGTTTCATCTCAACTGTCCAATTTAAATAAAGAGATGACATGCTTTTTTTATCAAATAAATGGTTCATTTCATCATTTCCACGGAAGGATACTGTATATTTATATATGCTTACATAGGGTCGGCTGATGAAATTTAATACACGACGTCAACTCTAAGAAGCTGGATCCGAGTTAGGTCTATGTAAGATAGAAAGAATGTCACTACAATCGGCAGCAGAGTCAGGATTGTCCAATAAATGTTGTCCAGTCGAAGAGTCGTTCACATATTGAGTGGTCCCTTTCATACGACCCTGACCCTTAGAACGCAAATAGTCAGGCACGTTTTGCGTTTCCAGCTTTTAATTGGTCCCTCTTATGTATTCTGCTTTAATTGGTCCCTCTTATGTATTCTGCATCACAAAGGTATTTAAATTCATATATAAAAGAACTATACTGAAGATAGGATAACCGCTCTTTGCTAAAGGATGGAAACGCGGATCTAATTTTAAAGACTGTACGCAAATTAACAGCGTTATATCCCGATGTTATACGAGCTGAAAGTATGTCAGCAAACACCTGGCACTTTTTGCCTCACCATGGTGATTACAGGTAAGTTGGTGACTAGCTGGGCACTAAAACCACTGGTTCTTTAAACAGACTGATTTTATGTTCCATATTGTGCTTAATGATATTACTTTCAAAACAATTCTCTGCAAAAATTTCTTGGATCCTTGCAAGCTCTCTGTTTAACATGCTAGAACAAATCACAGAAGGACGGTGGACGAAGATAGAAACTAATCCTGAGGGTCTAAGGAACGAAAGAATTCCAATTTGTGAAGAGGAACATTGGTATACAAACTGACGATTTTAAAAGACATTATCAGTTCACTTTCTGAACCGATTTCCAAATTTCTTACAAAATTTGAAATCTTGTAAGAGTCTGAAATATTATAGGTTGAAAAGAGATCCGATACATTCTGGAGAAGTTCGACCAACCATTTAGCCAACTCTCGCTGCACACAACCTATCATAGATCAAATAAGTCTGGGTGGTACACCATTCTTATACATTTTAGGTGGTCCATACATTCTGGTCTGTTGAATACCAACACGTCGAACCCTATTAGAAACATATTTAGACATTGGAATTTTTCTTGTATACTGAAAGCAACCATCTCTGAGTTCCCCCTTCAACTTTACTAGATTTATCACATGTAATAGCAGGATCAATCCTTTTGAAATTAGAGGAATCATTCAAAATAATAGCCATCTTGTTAATATAATCTTGATTATTTAAGACTAGCAGCATGGCCCGGCGTTGCTCGTGCTTGATTCAAAAATTGTACGACTCATACAGCAATCGCTATCACTTGACTTAAAATGTTTTTGCCCTTCCTTGCCTTTAAAGGAGTGCCCTTTGCCGTGCTGATGTTGCTACATGCCTTACTTCTTGCCTATCTCACACTGCAAACTTTTTCTAAGCTCTATACTAAGCATTAAATCTGTTACGAAAAAAGAACTAAACAAAATGAACACAAAACGATCAGCTTTAAAAAAGGACTCGTAACAGGAAAAACCGAATGAGAAAAGAATGTTAACAACAAATACTTTTTCACACCCAACCCAGTTCTGCGGAATCAGAATCAACGTTGAGTTTAAGCAAACGAATGAGCCAATTGGAGTAAAGTGCTATGCAGATTTAAATTTTGACGTATGCAGCTATCGATTCTTTTTGAATGATAGTTAACATTCGGTCAGTCAGCTGTTGGCTCTCATGCTGGCCAATAGAATCATCCTGCCTATTCGTGGCAGCCAGCTATAGTCTCTCACTCTGGCCAGTACAAAATGGCCGCAAACTACACGAAAACTGCCGTAGAAGCATGAAAAATCGATTATTTCCACTATCGATGGGAGTTGGGAAATACAACGTCGGTCTTGGCCTTTCCACTAACTTGGTGCATGTGCATGTAAATTTTGGTGCAAATCCGTCGAAAATTGCGGCCGTGCATTCGTTACACACACACACACACGCACACATGCTGCCTTTTATAGATAGAGATGACAACGCGAAAAAACCCTTTCGGCCTGAGTTATATAAACGGTATTTTACACTTCAAGGATTGGACAGTCCGAAAATAAAACACTTTGCCATGGAAGAAAATCTTGCTCAGCAGTGAGGGAAGAATATTCGTTAGACAATTCCAGGCACTCTAAGTTTATTCCTGGAAACTTCATCAGAAGAGGAAGGAACATGTTGATTTAATTCAGAATACAGAATTTCAAACTAAGAAAAAAATCTGTTGCTTGTTAATTTTAGACGTGATGGGAGTCTCAGGTAAGTGGTGCACGGCTGGGTCATAAAACCACTGATTCCTTTAGCCGTCTGATTTTACGTTCAACAACGGGCTTAATGATATTTGTTTCAAAACCATTTTCTACAAAAAATGTCTTGGATTGTTGCTAGTTCTCAAACTACGATGGACCAAAGTGGAAACTCAACGAATCTTGCGGGCCTTAGGAATGAGAGATTTCCAATCTGTGTAGAAGCCTATGAACAAATCATCAAAGAACCGTGCACCAATATGGAAACTAAACCAATCTTGCGGGATTTAGAAACGAAATTTGAAAACATTGAAAGATTCAGAAATATTATGGATTAAAATGAGATCAGATGCAGGCTGGAGAAGTTCGGTAAACCATTTAACCAACTTCTGCTGCACATAACCTATCATAGATCAAATAGGTACAAGTGGTACACCATTCTTATAGACTTTAGTTTGTTCTGGGCTGTTGATAACCAACACGTCTGACCCTATTATAAACATCTTTAAAAATTAGGATTTTTATTGTATACTGAAAGCAACCATCTTTGAGTTCCCCCTCCAACTTTATTAGTATTATCACATGTACTAGCAGGATCAATCCTCTTGAATTTAGAGGAGTCATTTAAAATAATAGACATCTTGTCAATATAATCTTGATTGTTGCATGAATTGACTTGTCTCTAGAAGGTTCTTATTTGGCAACGGGGATCGCAATAAACATATTTTAAATTTTTCCAGTGTTACTCTAACTTTTCAACTACGAACTTTCTAGAGACAAGTCTATTCATGTAATTTTTATCTCAAGGTAAATGGTTTTATTAATCGTTTTCCTGCTTGGTCTTTTAGATTTTTAATGACATCAGAAGCAAGATAACGTTTTTCAATCCCTTTCGGTTATTCAAATAATCCTTTATTCCAGTTGTGTGATGCTACTTAATGCTAGGTAATGTTTAGAAAACGTGTATCTGATGGCTTTTCAAGCCATAATATTTCTGACTCTTCCAAGATTTCAAATATCATTAGAAATTTGGAAATCGATTCAGAAAATAAACTGATGATGTATTTTGCCATTGTCAGTTTGTATATTCAAGGATTGAATAGACCGAAAATAAAACACTTTGCCATGCAAGAAAATCCTACTCAACATTGAGGGAAGAATATTCGTTAGACAATACGAGCATTCTAGGTTTATTTCTGGAATCTCCATCAGATGAGGAAGGAACATGTTAACTTAATTCAAAGTACAGAATTTCAAACTCAGAAAACATATGTTCCCTGCTAATTTTAGAGTTGGGGGTGGGGTTCAGAAATCAATTCCAAGACTGTGTAACATTTGTTCAATCTCAGTATGAGTAACACTGGAAAAATTGAAAACGTGTTTATTGAAATTTCCGTTGTCAACTACGAACCTTCTAAAAACAAATCAATTTATGTCATTTTTATCCCAAGGTAAATGGTTTCATTATTTGCCTTCGTGATTGGGCTTGTTAGATTTTGAATGACATCAGAAGCAAGATAACGTCTTTCGTTTTCTTTAGTCTATTCAAATAATTCTTAATTCCCGTTGTATGACACAACTTGATGTTAGCTAGGTAACGGCAGAAAGTGTGTATCTGATATATTTTCAACTCCGTGAACTTTTCGAAAAATCAAACCCCAAATTGATCTTGATATTTCTTAGGAAAGATGGACTATATAATAAAATATAATTCCAATTTGGTGTCTGATGATGAATGGGGAAACTTTGATACGTGCCAGGTGAGATATTTTCAAAGAACAACGCACCTCCGAAAACAGTGAATTTTTTTTTAAATAGAAGCAAGACAACATGGAAAAAGAAGGAAAGGAAAGAGAAAGACTTTTGGAAAGCATTTCAACATTGTTTTAAGAAAAAGAAAAAAAAACAAAAAAGAACTGTTTTACTTAAAATGACCGACGGGTCGTGAGGTTTTAAACAAACAGACAAGCAAACTTTCAAGATTACAAAATTCATTAGAAATTTGGAAATCTGTCCGGAAAATAAACTGATGATGTATTTTAACAATTTCAGTTTGTATATATATAAATGGTGTCCTCTCCAGGACACCATTTATATATATATGATGCTCTTTATAGAGAATAAGGATGCTTTTGACAATCTCAGTTTGTATACCGATGGACCACATCAGGACACCATTAATATATATTCTGATACGCTTAATGATGAATTATGATGTCTTTTGACAATTTCAGTTTGTATATCAATGTGCCTCTTCAGGACACCATTAATATATATTCCGTTACGCTTTATACTGAATTATGATGTCTTTTGAAACTTACAGTTTGTATATCATGGTGCCTCTTCAGGACACCATTAATATATATTCTGACGCTCTTTATACAGAATGAGGATGCTTCAGACAATCTCAGTTTGTATAACGATAGGCAACATCAGGATACCATTAATATATATAATCTGATGCTCTTTATACTGAATTAAGATGTCTTTTGAGAATTTCAGTTTGTATATCAAGGTACCTCTTCCTGACACCATTGTTATATATTCTGATGCTCTTCATACAGAATGAGGATGCTTTTGACAATCTCAGCTTCTGTACTGATGTGGCAGTTCAGGATACCATTAATATATATTTTGATGCTCTTTATACAGAATTATGGTGTCTTTTGACAATTTCAGTTTGTATATCAATGTGCCTCTTCAGGACACCATTAATATATATTCTGATGCTCTTTATACAGAATGAGAATGCTTTTGACAATCTCAGGTTGTATACCGATGGGCCACATCAGGATACCATTAATATATTCTGTTACGCTTTATACTGAATTATGATGTATTTTGACAATTTCAATTTTTATATCAATGTGCCTCCTCAGGACACTTTTTTTATATATTCTAATGCTCTTTATACTGAATTATGATGTCTTTTGACAATCTCAGTTTGTATATCAATGCGCCTCTTTAGGACACCATTAATATATATTCTGATGCTCTTTATACTGAAGTAAAATATCTTTTGACAATCTCAGTTTGTATATCAAGGTGCCTCTTAAGGACACTATTAATGTATATTCTGATGCTCTTTTTACAGAATAAGGATGCTTTTGACAATCTCAGTTTGTATACCGATTTGCCTGATCAGGATGCCATTAATATATATTCTGATGCTCTTTATACGGCTCAAATCGAGTTTATTATTGGGTATCTGAGCCCGTGCGCTCGCCAAATTTTACCGTCGCCTCCGTATATCCCGTGTCCGATAACTGTCTGCAATCCACAGGCAAGACTCTGCTCTTTGATATAGCCTCGCCTGGGTTCCTATTTGCCCGGAGGCTGAGAGTTAGACAATTATACCATGAAGTGAATTCCAAAGTGAATCAACATACTGTATATTCCACTGTATTTGGTAGGATTGGGACATGTCCATTATAGTCCATAGTTACTGTATAACACATAGTTATTTCCTTTCCTTATTTTTCAATACAAAACATATGATATTAATCGGATTTATTCGTCCTAAATTCTTCGTTTCAATTCTACAAATAAGCGGAACACTGAATCAGTTGAAGATTATGCTTTTTTGCTGCATTATAGAAGCGCGAGTAATTCATATTGTGTTGTTGTTAGTGATTATTCTACATTCCACAGATTCATATTGATAATTCTTTTCGTTTTTGTATATAACGCCTTCTGTTCCAATGATTTCTTTCCTCTCCGCCGTGAGTACACCAAGAACAGAGCAACATTGTTTTCTCGAAAGACTACATAATATTGATGGAAAGGCGGTATCAGTCACAGCATGCAGAGAACAAAATGAAAACAAAGAGCGAATTTCTAAAAGGGGGAAGTTACTTAACGTATTTCGGCATTGAACGTGTTAATATCAATATGCATTCTGGTGTCAAATGTCAGCGTGTGTCCTGCATTTCATCTCATCCAATCTAGCCATGTAATTGTATATATATATATTCTGTACAAAAATGACAGAGAGAAGAACCCCACCATGACCTTTTTGAAATACTTCCACACATTACATTCTTTAAAAATGTTCAGATCATTTTACCACAACTTGTTCCTGTTTATCCGCGGTTTCAGTCTAATTATTTATCAAAATGTGTCACTAAAGAGTTTCCTTTAATTAAAAAAATGAATTTTCTTGAATTAAGGAGAATAGAAATTTTTTTTATCCTGATGTTGCTAAGATCTACGATGAGATTAGATCTTCTGTCTTATTACAGAAAATTATTATAATAGATTAGTTTTATTAGCACTTTATTTTGTTAATCTCTTATATTGCCTAATAAGATCTAAGGTAGGAATGAATGTACTATCCATCACATAACTTTTATTACAGTCTACTGTTATAATTGTTCTGCTATTTTGTTAAGCTCTTTATAGATTTCTGTTAAGGAACAAAATGACTGTATCTACTTTGGGGACACTCTACTTCAGAACTTTGTTTTGGTTTGGTTGGTTGGTTGGTTGGGTTTTATGGCATATCAACCACTGTGGGTTATTTAATGCCAAATCAAGTTATATATATATATATATTAAACGTATAGCTGGCAACATTATTTTCTTTAAAAAAGACGTATAGCTGGCAACATTATTTTCTTTTCAAAAAAACTTACAGCTGGTAACTTTATTTTCTTTTCAAAAAAACGTATAGCTGGCAACATTATTTTTCTGAAAACACCATCTGAGGCCTTCCTTGGTGTTGGACGCAGTTTATTTTCATACCCAGGACGCGGGTGTAGTTTAACGTCATACCCAGGACACGGATGTAGTTTATTGTCATACCCAGGACGTTCAGAAACTTTGGGAAAATTACAAATAAATATTTCGATTAAAACATGGATTTCTCTTAAGAAACAAAATGTGTATATGTATTATGGGGACATTATATTCCAGATATTTTTTCTTTACTACAATGAATTCACATTTAAGATTAGAACTATAGTTTCTTTTGGGTCGAGATGAAAACACGTCGTCTCCTGAAAGTCATTTATTGACGTCACTTCATACAGTGATGAAACTGGTAGTCAGTCAGTTTCCAGTGGTTCAACTGCACAATTTTCGTTTTAGGTTACAGGGCCGTTCCAATATAACATAATAAAACCTATACTGATGTTACTAAGATCTACGACAAGAACAAATCTTCTGTCATGTTATACTTATTACAGAACATTTTTATAATAGTTTAATTTTATTAGCACTCAATTTTGCTAATCTCTTATATTGCCTAATAAGATCTAAGGTAGGAATGAATGTACTATCTATCACATAACTTTTATTACACTCTGTTGTTGTAATTGTTAGATATTTTTTTGTGTCATTTTGAGCCTAAATTACTGAGAAACAATTTCTATTAAAACATAGATTTCTATAAAGTAACAAAATGTGTGTATGTATTATGGAGGGCATTATATTCCAAAACTTTTTTTCTTTACTGTGAAAACAATGAATTCAAATTTAAGATTAAAACTTTTGGATCGGGATGAAATCACGTGGTCACCTGGCAGCCATTTATTGACGTCACCTCATACAGTGATGAAAATGGCAATTAGTCAGCTTCTAGAAGTCCAACTGTACAGATTGCAGAGCCGTTTCAATATATCATTATAAAACCGTATGTAATAACAGAACACGGAAATACTTGCAAAATTACTCGGTAGATTCGGTGCATTTCATTTGGATATTTTTGATCCACTGGATTGAAGGGGTGGGGAGATACATTATATGAGACTGGCTGGGTTAGAGTTAGGTTGGAAACAATGAGACTCGCCGCAGTAAAGACGAAGTAATACAAAGACGTCACGAAACGAAGTAAACTCAAAAACGTATTTATTTAAACTACCCAGCATTCCCTAGTGAGACCGGAAGTGCTTACATATTTTATGATGTTATAACATCCCCTCTTAGCGTAGTTTATTGTCTTATTCTTGAGATGATAATGGTTTAGTAATACCAGCCTTACTAATTAACCCATACCTGGAGGAGAAGAGGAGGATTCATACATTTAACAAGTGCATTTTCGCGTAAGTGAATATAAAGAAACCAAGTGGAATTGGAACTCGGCTCTCCGAATAAAAATTCCGAGACATTGTCCATTAAAACAACCGTACTTTGCTTAACTTCGGCCATAACCGGTGTTTCTATGCGATACGACCGTGAGCTATAGCAGACGTACACAAAGACTATAGCACTTAGCATTTCAATGCAGTTACCCATCGAGGTATTAACCAAGCTTGATGTTGCTTAATTTCGATGATGGAACAGAATCGGTGTTTCAATGTGGTATGTACTTAAGCATAAGAGTTAAACATCTAACCCGCTTCAGAAAACTGAGGAAGAAAAATAAAGCGGGCGATAAGGGTCTTAGTACAAATGTATGACATGGTAGTTGGATTGAAGATCCATTGAAGATTTTCTGCTTAACATTATATATAACGATATGCAATGAAATTGGCCCTGATCTGGCATCTCGTCTGCAGTCGCTCTCTCACAGACGCGCCGTCGCCTCCCTCTGTCTTTTTTTTACAAATGCTTTCATGGTAACTGCTTCGATGAGCTGCTTTCGCTGGTTCCCAGACTTCATGAATTTAAGCGTTCAACTAGGCTGGCATCTGGATCTCACCCTTTCACTGTCGAAACTGTTAAATGTAGCCGTCTCTTCTACTCCAATAGCTTCATGCCACGCACTTCTCGCCTGTGGAACCTTCTCCCCTTTTCCTGTTTCCCTGATAGCTATAATCTCCAATTATTCAAATTTAATGTCAGTCGACGTCTCCAGATACCCTGATCTATCCCCTATCCTTCTCTTCATCCTTTCCTCTATCACTCCTATTTGCTCTCGCTCCAACTCTCTGTAACCCCTTGCGTGCTAGTGGCTTCCCGCCTTGCTTGGGAGTGAAACGCTTAAAAAAATATAATTACAATACAACCAATAAATATAAAACAAACCCAGTAAACGTCGAAAAAATAAATAACGATATGTTGGGTTATGTTGTTACCAATTTAAATATCTTCTTATATGGGTCCATGTCTTGCTAATATATAGTTAAAATTGGAAGAAACAAAATTCCCATGGTTCTACAGAAGAAATTCCAATAATGAGATATGTTGAAAGAAACAGATGGAATTTGAATATAATGAGGATGTACAGACTTGGAGAAATTGACACTGTCATCAAAAGGTGCCAAGGGATCCATTGCCGTATAACTGACGAGGTTGTTATAATGGTTGATGGAACAAAAACCAAAGAGGTTTAACAAAGGACAAATTATGTAAAGAAATACAAGGAGAAGAAACAAATGCCTGAAGGGAAACAAACCAAAAAAGGAAGTAAATGTTTAAATAATTTGGACAGACCTAATGAACTGAGATGAATGCGGATATAAAAAACAATCAGCACCCTGTATTTTTGATGCAATACCGGTACCAATGACATTGATAATTGGCTGAAAATTCAAAATCCCTCTCTCAAAATATTTGATGATTTACTTAGCGTATAGATATGCAAAACCATGACAACAGTTCTTATCAGACCATTACTTAGAATATATAAATTAAAATTGACTATTGTACACTAGAATAGATCGAACCCTCAGGCATTGAAGAAAAAAGTTTTTATGGAATTTCTTCTTGCGAATAAAAATTGAATATAATGTCATTTACTCGTTGAGGATAAAACAACTATAGAATCAAGGCGGGACCAACGGAAAAAATTCAATATCACATGCAATTATGCAAATTTATTTTTTTTTTATTTTTTTTCACCCCAAGCAATCAGAATATGACACTGAAAAATCATATCAGGGAAATATCTAGGCCTGCGTAGCTGCGTAGCCATCTAACTGAATCGTTCAAAAATGGATGTTGGAACTAGTTTGGTTGATGGAATAAAAAGGCAAAAAGAAGAGGCTGAGAACACTCCACGTCCTGAAGGGGGACAAATTTAAATAATTTTTGATAGAATTATGAAATGAGATGAAGGAAAAAACAACTTCCTCAAGTACCCAGTATTTTGGGGGTAATTCCATACCCAAAGACATTATGATAATTGGATGAAATTTGCAATCCCTCCTCTAAAAATTTTATCAAATTTACGGAAACCTACAAAAATGACAACAGTTCTTATCAAGACCATTACTTATGTATATAAAATAAAATTGACTTTGCGACTAGGATAGATCGCTCACCCTAATTGAACTCTCTTGCGTATTTTATCAATTCACGATGGATAGATAAAATTTATTCTGGCACTCACCTAGCAAAACCAAAACCTTCTCTGTTTGAATATAATACATAACAATTGGGCTTTACTCGTTGCAGGATCAAGCAAACAACTATAGACATCAAGTAAAAAGTTTATTATTACCAACGGAAAAATTCAATATCAAATGCAAATTTATTTTTTATTTATTTTTAATCATTTCACCCCAAGCAAGGGCTTTATGACTGAAAGATGGTCGCAAGGAAATATTTGATAAAGTCTGTAAATCTAAAATGAATCGCTTGTGCGAATGGATGTTGGAACTAGTTTGGTTAGATGCAAGTGACAAACGTCCTGAAAAAGGCACAATGTTTCGATGGCTGAAATAATATGAACGTCCACGTCCTGAAAAAATGCACAAAAAGTAAATGTTTAAATAATTTTTTGATAGGCCTTATGAAATGAGATGAATTTGGTTGTTAAAAACAGCACTTCCTCAGTACCCAGTATTTTGGGGGCAATTCCATACCCAAAGACATTATGATAATTGGCTGTAAAATTTGCAATCCCTCACTTTCTCTCTTTAAAAATTTTATCAGTAAATTTACTTAGCGTAGCAGCTATGCAAAACCATGACAACAGTTCTTATCAGTGACCATTACTTAGACTATATATAAATTAAAATTGACTATTGTACACTAGGATAGATCGCTCACCCTCAGGCATTGAAGATCTCTTGCGTATGTTTTATCAATTCACGATGTGGCCGTTTAGAATCCTTATTCTGGCACTCACCATAGCACTGACCAAAAGTGAAGCCTTCTCTGAGTTTGAATATAATGGTAACACTTGGGCTTTACTCGTTGCAGGATCAAGCGGCTGGAACAACTATAGACATCAAGTAAGGTTTTCTTTTATTATTACCAACGGAAAAATATCAATATCACATGCAATTATGCAAATTTATTTTTATTTATTTTTAATCATTTCACCCCAAGCAAGGGCTTGGAGAATATGACACTGAAAGGGTATATCGCAAGCAAAATAGGCCAGGCGTAGTCTGCGAGCCATCTAACTGAATCGCTTGTGCGAATGGATGTTGGAACTAGTTTGGTTAGAAGCAAGTGACAAACTTTGTAAACGATGTGACCGTTTAGAAGCATTATTCTGTTATTCGTCATAGCGCTGTCCAAAAAGTGCGACATCAGACAGTCTCTCTCCATTATTTGAGTTGAAGAATGGCGGTGTCCATTGGGCTTTACTTGTAGCAGAATCAAAAGGCTGGGAGAACTACAGAAAAGAAAATGTTATAATAGAAGTGACATTCAGTTATTTCAACATTAAAAGTGTGGGACTTAGATGCCAATCTAGTAGCACACTTATTTTCATGTAACAAGGGCCCCAGAAAAGAATCTACATCACGTTTATAAGAAAGTAACTAAAGTCGAGATGTCATATCAGGATCGATTACATTGCATAAAAATGTAGGATATATACGCTCTCTTTATATTTTCTAATCTTTCAACGGTATCTAGGAATTACTGATTAGTCATGATTAGTGTTATGGGGTCCACCCCTTCTTCATAATCGACGAGTGTGTACTTGGACTGTTGCCGTTAAATACCCAGAGTCAGTCAGAGTAGACAGAAGAGAGATTGTGGTTGAGTTTGAGGTAGAGTAATAGTGTGAGGTAAACGCTTGTAGAAGTCACAGTTAAAAGCACGTAGACTCTAAAGAAGTCCTACTTCGAGACTGTATATTTATATATTATTATTGCTACTAACCACGTTTCTGGATCTACTAACCGTATTACCAATTATATTATTTTGTAAATACATTTATTTGTTATATTTCATTCTTGCGTTTGTCATTCATTTGAGACGGAATTTCATCTCGGAATCCACAACAGTTAGTCTTATAGAAATCGCTTTTTGCTCAATCTCTCTGATTGAAAATTATTATATGGTTTGATATTTATTATTTCAAACTTGACTTAGAATACATATAAATTAAAATTGACAATTGTACACGACAAGTGATCGCCCACCGTCTAGGTCCGAAGATCTCCTGTGCATGTTTTATCAATTCACGATGTGGCCGTTTAAAAGCATTATTCTGGTATTCGTCATAACGCTGTCCAAAAATGTGGCATCAGAGAGTCTGTTTCCATTATCCGAGAAGTGGTTGCTCACAGTCCGGATCCGAAGAAATTTTGCACAATTTTTATCAATTCACGATGTGGCATTTAGGAGAATTATTATAGCGCTGACTAAAACTGTACCATTAGATATCTGCCTCCATTAACCGTATTGGAAATTGGGTGTGTCCATTGGGCTTTCCTCGTAGTGATCGCTCACCGTGAGGCTCTGAAGATCTCTTGCACATGTTTTATCAATTCACGATGTGGCCGTTTAGAATGCTTATTCTGTTACTCGCCATAGCGCTGTCCAACAATACCGCAGAAGACACTCTACCTACATTATACGAGTTAGAAAATGGGGGTCTCCATTGGGCTTTACACGTAGCAGGGTCAAATGGCTGGAAGGACTACAGACATCAAGTAAGTCTTCCTTTTTATTTTACCAGCGGAAAAATATCAATATCACATGCAATTAGGCAAATTTATTTTGTTCAATCATTTCACCCCAAGAAGGCAGGAGTGTCACCAGTATGACAGAGAGAGAGAGAGAGAGAGAGAGAAAGAGAGACACACGATGTGGCCGTTTAGAAGCATTATTTTGCCATTCGTCATAGCGCTGTCCAAAAAATGCGACATCAGACAGTTTGTTTCCATTATCCAAGAATTGATCATTTAGGAGAATTATTCTGGCATTCGCCATAGCGCTGACTAAATCTGTACCATTAGATATCTGCCTTCATTAACCGTGTTGGAAATTGGGTGTGTACATTGGGCTTTACTCGTAGCAGGATCAAAAGGCTGGGAGAACTACAGACCTCAAGTAAGTTTTCCTTTTTATATTACCAACAGAAATATATTTATAGTATCAACGTCACATTTCTGCAAATTTATTTGTATTTATTTATTTTCTTTAATCATTTCACCTCAAGCAAGGCTGGAATGCCACTAGTTTGCGAGGGGGAAGTTACAGAGAGTGAAATTGAGAGAAAAGACTGGCTATAATGGACATTGAGGAAAAGATAAGAGTTGAACGGGGTTCAAGAAGACAGTAGCTGCCGATTGACGTTGCATTTAAAATTTTTGATGATTTCTGTTATCAGGGAATCAAGTAAGCGTATGGGAGTTCCACAGTTGGGAAGTGCGAGAAAAGAAACTGTTATAGTAGAAGTGGTTGTTGCATTTAGTTATCCTCATTTCACACACTCCCATACTTCGTTCCTCACTGAGTGCTCCATAATTTCGGCCTTGTGCCACATCTAAGCTACGCTTAGAAAATCACCATACAGATTCTTCTAAATTAAATAAAATGTTTTTTCTCTGTTTTGATTTTCTTGATTTTCAAATCGTTTTTTTTTTTTTTTGGCTTTTTATTTCGATGATATATGAAATATATATGAGGAAAGAGGGCTTGGAAAATCTAACAGGACAGATTGAAGACAAGAGGGACAGAGGAAAATAACGCATAACCTATTTAGAGAAATTGAGTAAATGAATGGCGGAACAATCTTGAGAAATAAAAAAAAAGACAAAATATATTAAGAGCTACGAAGGTGATAAAATAGTGGAGAGCCATGATCGCCTACGTCCTGAAGGGTTGCGATACATAAGAGAAGAAAAATATTTTTTATATGTGAGGCTCAAATTGATGTTGTAAAATAACTGCCAAAATAACAGTCATGTGTTTTTTCGTTTGCACCATTCTTAATTCTCAGAATAAGAGATTTGAGAAGAGTTTACATCCTCTCTGAATAAATCCTCTTAACGAGTCACTAATCAATTAAAGGAATTGCATAGCCTCATTTCACACACTCCCACACTTCGATCCTCACTGAGTGCTCCATAATTTCGGCCTTGTGCCACATCTATGCTACGCTTAGAAAATCACCATATTGATTCTTCTGAATGAAATATTTTTAATTCTGGGAATAAGAGATTTGAGACGAGTTTACATCCTCTCTGAATAAATCCTCTTAGTGAGTCACTAATCAATTAAAGGAATTGCATAGCCTCATTTCACACACTCCCATACTGATTCTCCTGAATGAATTAAAATACATTTTCTTTTTCTTTTTTTTTTCTTTTTCCTTTTTTTTTTTTTTTTTTTTTTTTTTTTGCTTTTTGTTTCGGGCACAGGCTGATATTTACCACGCATATCAAATTCTAACCAAAAACGGAATTCCAGATGAACGGATTGTTGTGATGATGTACGATGACATCGCCTATAACGAACAGTAAGTTGGCATCCTTTTCATTTTCAACTTTTTTGAAATACTTGTTTTTTTTTTGTTTTGTTTTTTTGCTTTTTGTGGGTGTGCATTTGTTAAAGTTTCTAAGAAAAATATAAAAAATATTTTAGAAAAAATATAAAAAATATTAAAAAAATTTATAACTAAAACCTGCTTGTGTAATAAGACCAGATTTTTGCCTTTAACATAGTTAAGTGCCAGAAGTTATTAATCCTATCCACTCAGTGTTTATTCTTGCGAAACAACTTCATCCCATCTCTAGAGACGCGTTCAGGAATACTCCCGTTCTTCATCTATTGGTTAAAGACCAGTGGCAGCAGAGGGACAAACACGTGCGACTAATTTAAGTACACCTCACAGGGGAGACCATCGATACCCGGAGTCGTGTCTTTGCCGACAGGCTTAAAGGCATTACAGATTTCTACATCTGTGATCGGACACTCATACCCTGCTGTTTCAAGCTGCCTCGACGCGAGGAAAATCAGATTGGCCTCCCCGGTAAAAAGATCCTGAAAATTAGATAGAAAAGTCTCAAATGTACCGTTGTTTGTAGTCACGGTAATCCCAATGCAACGCTAGTGATACGATATTCCGAACCTCTTCAGGCCGAAATTCAGCGGCCATATTTACTGCCTCAAAAGACATCGTTTTTAATAAAGCCCTAACTACAAAATCTTGGTCTTTCATGATAAGCACAAAAGGCCAACTCTGTCCAATCTGTATCTATTTCCTGACTTTTAGCAGGAAACGACACAAAACCTAACCGACAGATTCACGAAGACAAACGTACATACAGCATTCAAGGAAAAACTTACCACCCAAGAACCCCGTATCCCCTCAATATTTATTCTTGCGAAGCAACTTGATCCCACCTCTGGTGATGCGTTCGAGAATACTCCCGTTTTTTATCTATTGGTTAAATGCCAACAGTGTCATCAGTTCCAGGATAAACATGCGCGACTACCTCGAATACATCTCATAGGGGAGACAATCGATACCTGGAGACGTGTTTTTGCCGACATGCTTAAACGCATTACAGATACTTCTACATCTGTGATCGGACCCTCACATCCTGCCGCTTCATGTTGCCTCGACGCGAGGAAAGTCAGATCGGTCTCCCTGGTAAAAGGATCCTGAAAATAAGATAGCCAAGTCTCATATATGCCGCCGTGTGTAGTCACGGTAGTCCCATCCGGTAATGCAACTCCAATGATGCCTTGGTCTACGATACTCCGGACTTCTTCATGACGAAATTCGGCGGCCATATTTATTCCCTTAAAAGGCATCTTTTTAATCTAGCCCCTGGAACGTTTCAGCTCGAGAGGGATTCGTATCACACTTAGGCGAAATTCCAGAGGCCTTCTTCTCTAGGCAAGAAAGGGTGAGATGACCAATCACGCCACATTACCAACAAGCTGGTTTCCTACCCGTCACGACGACGGGGTGATTTTTCCCGCCTATCTCCAAGCTGTTGGGAATTAAGGTTAAGGCTCCTCGGTTCGGCATCAATTTGAAATCCCACTAATCCATCTCATATTCTGGATTAACACTCACTAATTGGTTATGAAGGATAAGATATAACCCTAAGTGTTCTCCGAGAATATAATCATGAATCTCACATACCGCCACCTTGGTTTTACGCCATCCTCGGTAAGATATCTCCCTAAGTGCTCCCGTCCTGGGTAACACGATAAACTACATCCAACAGCAAGGCATCTGATCAGGATGTTGTGAAGAGCGTGGAATGACCTCTTAATTGCTGGTGTTTCCAGCTTCACCCTGACCCGGGGTGGTAGCACTTGTTTACAGTGTAAAAGTAGGTTTCAATACCAGCAATATATTATTAGCAGCAACACATATTTGAAGAAGAATAAAAATCTTGTCGGCATTAAATGACCCATTGAGGTTGATATACCGTAAAACAAAACAAAGCAAGCCTAAGTGCTCTTGTTCTTATTTCGTCCTCTGTATTCTGTGCGTATGATATATTCCTTTGTGATTAAATCATGGGACGTTACTTCCGTACAGTTGTCTGGCGTGGGTAACAGTGTGTCCCACATGAAGTATCCAAAACTTTTAATAATCTGTTGAGGTTTAGCCCCCAAGGGAATTAGTGATTTCATCACAAATGCCTTTTGTGTATCGATAAATTTTGCGCGTAAGCTTGTCGATCACAAAGACTGACACTGTTCTTTTTGCAATGTGTTCTTTTGCATCCAGGTTTACCAGAAGGATATCATTGGCTCTCTCGACAAACTCCACCACATTGACTAAGCATTTCAGGTCGGGAGGACTCTAAATAGAGGGGGATTCTCCCGGCGCTACTTCGTCATTCGCCATAGTAATATTCGGGCCTTTCTCCTTTCTCATTCTTGCTTTACTTTCCTCTGCATCGGGTGCGGAAGAATTATCTTTCCCCCTATTGGGCTCATCTTTTGAGGATTTAGCTGTCCGCTACCACTTTTTCATCAATGTCGATTTTCGTGCAAAAAGCGGATCACACCTTCATACATATTTTCAGAAAACCTTAACTTCTCATTGGAAAAATAAATATTAAAATTATCCCATGTATCTTCACGTATATTGTTCTCAATAAGCAAAACAAAACATATCAGACTCCAGACTGAGTTTTGTAAGGCGCTTTCTGAGTGGTTAACAAATATTAAAAAAAACAATTTACCTGCTCACCACTACGTCCGAATAACATCAATCTAGTTTTTGACCTTACGAAAAACAATGCTTTCGGGATCCTGTCACGTGATTAAAAAACATATAAATTGAAGGTACGAGCGAACTCAGTCAGTGAGAATTTACGACGACTAGAATTTGCTAAGCGTGTTCATGACGCTTGTATCATTACTGCAGCGAAGTACAAAGTTAGAATCTCAAGTTCTTTAACATGAAATAACTTTACTGTAATTCAAGCTAAAATTTCAACTAAACAACTCTCACCAACTTCTGCAACTTACTAAAAACTATTCAATCACGTTATTGAATCTTACTAAACTTAAGTACAAACAATTACGAACAATACTTTCCACTACGAGCAACGAAAACAAATTAGACATTACGGAACATTCACTTCTCCAACTTCTTTGAAGCTAAAAGTTTATCAACATATTTTCAGCTTTACAAGATTCTTTAAACTCACTTTCAGTGAATATTTTGAGCGACAAGTTAATTCAGCTATTTGTGAGCTCAGGTAAAAAAAATATTTTAGTAGTAAAGACTTTAACCCAGTCAAAGGGAAGTGATTCAGATTAATAATTCATGTAAAACTGTTGTCATTTATAAATATAAATATTGTACCTGTTATGAAAAGTTATTTTCTTGTGTTCTTTCTCTTGTTTTCTTACACATTCGTAAAGTAAAAAATGTGCGGGTTGATTTATGCCGTTAATACTGCTACAAGGATCTAATTTTCTTTTCATTTCCTGTGGTCTTTTTTGGGCGGTGGGGGAGCAGCCTCAATTTTGTCTGGTGGATCTGCCTTAGTGGCCAATCTAAAAAAAAAATATGTTTTGATGGTCCAACTTTGGTTGGCCATCTTGTAAAGTTTTTTTTTCTTTTTAAAATTCAGAAAATGTTTTGGTTTTCAAGGAAAAAGTCAAAAGATCAAAATTACAAACGAAATAAAACGAAAATAAAATTCAGAACAAAATACAAAAATTAAAATAAACTATAAAGACAAAAAACAAGTTCGCCGAAAAAAAAAAATGGAACGCAAAAACGAAAGAATAAGAAAATAAAAATAAAATATAATGTCAAAATAAAAATTAAATAAAATTCTGTCGCAGTTGAAAAAAGTAAATACTGAAAACGAAAAATATACTCAAGAAAAGAAAACGAAATTTGTTGTCAAAACAGAAATAAGAACTTAACAATAAATGTCCAAATAATTGTCCTCATAGCTTGTCAATCGAAAAGTGCACACCGACGTCAACTTGGGTTCGCCTTCTACTGATATTCTCGACATCCATATTTATGGATTTAGACGAGTCCAAGTCGTCTTCTGGAAAACTTTGTTCATTTCCACAACAACAACCTATGTTTATTTTTGCAGTATTCTTACTTGTTATATTTATCGATTTAATGAAAGTTTTTTTTTTTTTCTCGGAGAAATTACGAATTATTTTAATTGCTCCTGGCATAAGTTTTCCTTTCTCTGCAGAAATTCAGACCAGGGCGTCATACGTAACCAAATAAATGGGCCAGATTTATCCACATGTCTCCCCAAGGACTACACCGGAAGTGTAAGTAGAAAATCATTTCACTTTTTGTTTCTTCACTTAGAATCTGTCTGGTAATGCAAACATTTTGGTGATACTGTTATTTGGTTCTCAGCCAAAACTATTTGCTAGATTACCGTCCCTGATTTATAGGCGACGCAATTTCCAAAAGCCTCGTTCTCTTTTCCTATCGATCACCAGAGCGACAACAGCCACTTTTACCTCTCACGACACACTGACATTTACTCGTATCATGGAACTCATCAATTCAGTTGTCAGTACCTAGATGGGTGACCGCTTTGGATTAGCAGGAATACCAGCTGCAGCACTTAGAATAGATCTGGGCATATTGGTGATACTTCTATTTGATTGGTTCCCAGAGCAAAACTATTTGTTAGATTACCGCCCCTGGATTATAGACGGCGCAATTTTCAAAAGCCTCGTTCTCGTTTTAAATTGATCACCAGAGCGACAACAGCCACTTTCACCTTTCACGACACACTGACATCTATTCGTGTCATGGAACGCATAAGTTCAGAAATATCAAATAAGAATTTAAACTTACGACCACATCACATTAAATCACCAGTTTTCGTGCGATTACCGAAGTTAAGCAACGCCGAGACAAGTGACTGCTTGGGAATGCCAGATAAGTTGTAAGCTTTGATGTGAGAGTGGTGAAGTGTAAATGCTCGTACAATCGTCTAAACTATAAGCAACGTCAGGCCTGGTCAGTACCTAGATGAGCGACCGCTTAAGAATGCCAGTTGTTCTAAGCCTGAATGTGGAATTAGTGTAATACATAATGCTTCGGAATTGTAATATTCTGCTTGAAATTAGATCATGTTCTGATTCACTCTACATTAAAAACCGTCAACCGGATGTAGAAGCTACGGAAACAAAATTGAAAATAAAAGGGCGCTTTCTGGGCATGGGCTCTGAGCATAGCATCAGACTCAAGAAACAACCCTCAAATGTAAAATAAAATTTAAACATTGGAGCTAATCCCGAAAGATGCTGCTAATTCATGGAAAAAACGCTGAGTCGTGTATCCACCCTGACTGCTTAAAAGGACAAACTCGCAACACTCATTGCAGTAGAGAGGCAGTCACAGATTTCACTAGTGGTCCCGAGTCAACCAACCTGACACAAGCTTCAACGTCACGCCCGTAAACTACTACCCCTATTTCCTCCAGGTCTGTCCAGAAAGAGACATTGCACATGCATACCTTGATCTTCTATATCAGCAATACAGAAAAATTTTATTTCAATATATCTTTCGTTTGTTATCTTGCAACCATACACAATATATAACAACTGGTGTCAGGAGTGGGACTCGAACTCACACCTACATTATGTGTTATATAACAGTGTTTTATTAATATGTTTATTAGGCACCGGTCACTTCGCTGATTACAGATGATCAAATTTCAGATCTAAATTGTACTACATATATGAGGCAATATATTCAGTTTAAATACAGGAGACAATATGAATAAAGATAAAAAGAAAAAACTTATCTTAGCCATAAATTCAGAAGAAAAAAATCATTTTCAATCTGTATACAAAGTTAAAAAGATGATAAACTGTTGTGAAAAATGAGAAAAAGAATGAACTGATGACGTATTTTTAATACAGACTTAAGAAAAAAAAAACTCATGCATCCAGCAGTAGACAGACAGTCACAGATTTCACCATTTGGTATCGATCCAACGGACCCGACACAGTCTTCAACGCCAGGCCTTTACACAACTACTCCTATCCCCCAGGTTGCTTCCCTCGCCCAGGAAGATACATTCCGCCTTGATCTTCTATATCGGCAATACACAAAATTTTATTTCAATATATCTTATCTGCTTTCCATTTTGCCAGCAGTAGTTTGTCATTTTCATTTGTTATCTTGCAGCTATCCACGATATGTAACAACTGGTGTCAGGTGTGGGATTCGAACACACGCCTACATTATGAGATCATAGAAAAACGCTGAGTCATGAATTCACCCTTATTGCTTAAAAGAAGCAACTGGTAACACTCAGTACAGTAAACAGGCAGTCTCAGAATTCACCAATGGTACCGTGTCAACACCCACTTTACCTCTCATGACATACTGACATCTATTCGTGTCATGAAACTCATCAATTGAGAAATGTTAAATAGGAATTTAGGTTTACGGACACATCACATTAAAACACCAGTTTTCGTACGATCACTGAAGTGAAGCAAAGTCGAGCCTAGTCACTACCTAAATGGGTGACTGCGTGGGATTACCAGGGATACCAGTTTTTCTAACCTTGGATGTGCGAGTGATGTAATTTGTTTAAGGCTATATCACGTTGAAACATTGGTTCTCCTACAATCACCGAAACTATAAGCAATGTCGAGCCTGGTCAGTACCTAGATGAGTGACCGTTTATGAATGCCAGGTGCTCTAATCTTGGATGTATGGGTGGTGTAATGGATAATGGCTCAGAATTGTTAATCAGAGAGCCGAGTTCCAATTCCCATTGGGTTCGTTATATTCACTTACATGCAAATGTCTTTTGGAAAAAAGTACGAATCCACTTCTTCTCCCCCATATATGGGTTAATTAGTAAGACTTGTATCACTAAAATTATTATTATGTCAAAAAATAAATAAAATTGTGTAAAAAAATGTTTAGATTTCGGTATTAAATATCCCATACAATTTGAGATACAGTTAAGCAAAAACCAACCATAAACTAAGAATTTTCAATAAATATTTAACGATTAAATTCTTTTCTTTCTTGTACCTATGCATAAATAAATCACTAGAATAATAATTCTATAAGCGTGTTGTTATATTCTGCTTGAAATTAGATCTCGTTCTGATTCAATCTACATCAAAACACGTCGATTGGATGTCGAAGCTATGAAAGCAAAAGTTGAAAATAAAAGGGCATTGTCTATGCACGGGCTCTGAGCATAGCAACAGACTCAAGAAACAACCCCTAAATGTAAAATAAAATTTAAACATTTGAGCTAATCCTGAATGCTGCCGCTAAAGTATGAAAAAAAAAAACGCTGAGTCATGCATTCACCGTGACTGCATAAATGAACCGACTCACAACACTCAGTACAGTAAACAGGCAGTCACAAATTTAACCAGTGAAAATTCCTTGCAGTTTGTGAAAAACAGAGGCAAAAATCAGCTACATTAGATTTGAATCGGATGTCCTAAAGTGATCGATGTTATCGATTTTTTCCAATAACTGATATCAATTTTGAAAAACAAAGAACAACACCTCAAAACTATAAGTAAGGAAATGGCTCAATGTGACTTTGGTGGATATCACTTGTAATTTGTGGAAACTATCATTGAAAAACTGATGATTTTTTTTCGAATCAATATTCGACTCCCTATCAGTTTTATCGATTTTTTCCCAATCGGATGAACAATCGAAAAATCCGAAGATGTCAAGTACGAATGCCGTAAACTTCCTCTCTGTGTGTTAATTTTCATGCCAATCAGATGAATGGTTTGCTCAGCATGAGGTAACAAGATGACAAACAAACAGACACACTAACAGAATGCCATTTATAGATACCTTATCTACTTTTCATTTCATCTTACTAGCAGAATGTCATCATTTTCATTTGTTATCTTGCAACCATACACGATATATAACAACTGGTGGTCAGGAGTGGGACTCGAACCCACACCCACATTATGTGTTTCATAACAATGTTTTATTAATATATTTGTTCGGCACCAGTTTTCGCTGATGGCAGATGATCAAATTTCAAATCTAAATTGTCAGTCCATTTAAAGTACTATATATATTAGACAATATATTCAGTTTAAATACAGGAGACACTATTTGACATATTTGTATAAGTTGCTTATAGGGTAAGTGCAATTTAGATTAAAGATTCAGACGAGAGAAACTTGACTGCTGATCACGTCATCGAATAATATTATGCAACATTGTAATTTATATTTTTGTTATTTGCAGACAGTTACAGCAGATGCGTTCCTTGAAGTTCTCCAGGGTCAGAGTACAGAAATTGGGAGTCGAAAGATTATCGAAAGGTAAACAGAGTGGCCATCCACTAAAAGTAACATTTAAAGAAATAAAAATGACCTTTGAAAAAATCATTTACTTAAATTTCAGAAACGATAAGAAAAGCAGAGAAGTTCAGTAAAAATATGAAGAGGAACTGATTTAAAGGCAAAGAAATTGACCAACCACTTGATGTTGAATTATCAGACTAATCAATTCAGTTTTGTTATTATTTAACTCCTAAACTGATCCCCCACTTGATGTTGTCTAAAAAGTCTAATCAACTCTTACTGACCAATAGGGTTCAGTTTTGTTATTAATTAACTCCTAAAATGATCCCCCACTTGATATTGTCTAAAAAGTCTAATCAACTCTTACTGACCAATAGGGTTCAGTTTTGTTATTATTTAACTCCTAAAATGATCCCCCACTTGATATTGTCTAAAAAGTCTAATTAACTCTTGCTGGCCAATAGGGTTCAGTTTTGTTATTATTTAACTCCTAAACTGATCCCCCACTTAATGCTGTCTAAAAAGTCTAATCAACTCTTACTGGCCAATAGGGTTCAGTTTTGTTATTAATTAACTCCTAAACTGATCCCCCACTTTCAATTCATTTTATTTTTATTTTTTTACAGTGGACCCAATGACAATATCTTTGTTTTTTTGGCTGTCGATGGTGCGCCTGGCATTATTCAGTTCAATAATACATTTGTGAGTCTATTTTATATATATTTTCACTGAGTTTTCTGGTCTCAAATTTAATGGCATATTTAACATGTATCTTTTCTACTGGCAAGTGTGTAGACAGAAGAAATTATGCTGGCTCCACATTAAGTGCTACATTTTGAATGGGATGTGTTAAAATGAATGAAATATGAAGGTGAAATGAATTTTCATGTTGCTTGTCTTTCATTGGTTAAGTAGACTTCATTTGTATTTGTCTTGTCAGGTATCATTCATGTCAATAATTTATGCGTGTCTGTGTATCATTCTTACAGTTGGGCCATGCAAACATATTAAATCTATAAACTTTTCCTATTTTTCTCATCCTATCATCTATACTCAGAGCACACGCACATACACACACACATACACACACTCTCACTCCTTCTCTCTCTCTCTCTCTTTATATATATATATATATATATATAATTATTTTTTATAAAAAAAATTATAACATAAGTATGTTATAAAATCACTAACCAATGTAAAACTTCTTTATATTTGGATTTTCAATTGTTGAAATAGTACCAAGATAGACTACAGAAGTAATACCACAGTTAGTTTGTAGTGGACAATTATTCGGATTCCTACAATTACATAAGTTGTTATTTGTATTCTTATAATTAGTATTGCAGTTAGTAACCTGTTGATTAGTCAAGTCTTTTGAATTCCTATACTTGTTAAAGACTATGTTGTTATGTTTTTTAATTATCCTCTCCAGGTTATCAGCACAACTATAGCTTAATTTAAGGGTATTAGGATTAAATATTTTACTAAGTGGGTTAGTTTCAGGGTTGGGAAAATGTTTTTTGATGAGGTTTAGAAATATACGCCCTAATTTAGTTTTAACCATTATATTGAAATGGGGAGTGAACCAAATAATCTTTCTAGATCTTCTTTTCTTATTATGGTTGCAATTAACAGGGTTTTTATATTGAATAGTGGTATTTTTGTATCCCCTACTTTTTAGTGCAGAATTGTAAAAATCACTATGTTTATTGAAACCCCCCCTATTATAAGAGTTAGCGCTAATTCTAAATTCAATGGAAGAGGGTATATGTTTGATAACTGAAGGGGGATGATTGGAATTAGGATGCACGTATAATGGGTTGGAATTAACCTTCACATATGGTTGAAAAATATTGTTAGCAAGATCTAGGGTGACATGTAGAAAATCCACTTGTCTAACATTAGTAGTAACTATTGTCCTAAGACCTAAATCCTTAAATACCCTATAGATCATTTTCCTAATACGGTCTACCTTAATTTTAGTCGAGTTTATATATATATATATATATATATATATATATTGGCTGCAAAAATTATGACTGTGATTTATTTCTTTGTTTAGGCACCAATGTACGGATCAGAAATAGATTTTCTACAACACGTTTAGTTGGAAAAAAATGTTACCTTCAATCTCTTGCTTGCTGCCTGAAAACATCTTCTTTGGCCCTACTATTTGAAAAAACAATATTGGCATTTCTTTTTAATATTTGACGCATGAAAAAAAAACATTATAAATATGCTGGTACTACTAATACTACTGCTACTACTAACAAATCTAAGATTTTTATTTTTATTTCATCAGCTCCATGAATCAAAGTTCATCAGCACCCTGAATAAAATGTACGATGAGAAGAAATATGCCAAGGTATTGTATTTTCTTCCAAGAATTATAGCAATTTTTTTTTAAATCTATTCACTCCAAGCAAGGCAATAAGATACAAGAGGTTACTGGGAGTGAATGAGAATGAAAAAGATTTAGAAGTATCCGAAAACCAAATCCTAAACAGGAAACAAGGGATAAACCGCTACTCCTGTACAAAAGACCGGGGAGGGGTGTACAATGGGCGATACTTTGTTTATTGATTAAAAAAATAGATGTAAATAAAATTTCATAGTTTAATTGGAAAATTTAGATGTATAGAATTAAATTAGACTTTAGAAGGAACCGGAAACCCAACCTTAAACAGGAAACAAGGGATAAACCGCTACTCCTGTACAAAAGACTAGAGAGGATTGTACACTGGGCGATAAGCAAGTCTATCTATACCTAGTGAGTAAAAAAAAAAAAAAATAAATTAAAAAAAATGTCATAGTTTAGCTGGAAAAGTTAGAAGTATAGAATTAAATTAGACTTCAGAAGGAACCAGAAACCCAACCTTAAACAGGAAACAAGGGATAAACCCCTACTACTCTCCAAAAGACCAAGGTGGTGTGTGAACCGGATAATAGGCAAACCTATCATCTCCTGTTTAGTGTAGTGAGTTAGGATCCCTCACCCATTTAAGTGATCCTTTTATCTCGCATGCAATACTAATTGATATATAATGATATATAGAAGATGATGCAGAATGAAATCAAAATGAAAGTTTGCCATTTTATAAAACATTTATCTCTTCGGAATAAAATAACATTTTGATTGCCTTGTTTAAGTGTCTGTCTATTATTGTATTGAGTAGAATTTGAAAATTATTGTCTATTATTGTATTGATTTTAGAATTTGAAACGAAACCCTTTATTCAATTGACAGAAGGAGACTGTTCTCATTTCACTTATCATGCTTAAGGGAGATAATTTATATCAGTTAATACATAATATTTCTTATTCACCATTGTGTTGCTTTTTTTCAGCGCTTTCTCTTCCCAAAGAATGAATGGATTTGATAATTTGGTCATTAAAACCAAACATTACAAAAGTATACAAAAATATAAAACAAAGTTTGGATGGAGAATAACGATAGGTAACAAATACTCACAATAAAATGGCGGATCGAAAAATATAACAAGAAAAAAGTAACAACAATAAAGGGTTAACTAATTATCGCTCATCACTCTTCAGAATCAATCCAAGACAAAAAAATATAAATATTTACTACAACTAAAAAAGAGCAGAAAATCAGAGTTTACATTTAGACGAAGCAGCCATTCTTTCTGCTTATAGTGGGAAGACTGCTTGGACTTAATATAAATGATCTCAAGAAATTTCAGATGGTAATCTGAAAGTGCTCGACGTTGCTTAACTTTGGTGGTCGTACGGGAACTAGTGTTTCAACATAATAAGACCATAAGTCACGCACATTGATATACATATATATATATATATATATATATATATATATATAATTGGTAACAGAAGCCATTGGTTTATATCAACGGCTTCCCATACTTCATACTTCTCCAATTCACTCTCGTGTGGTCATGTGTGACGTCATGAGATGCGGTGCGATTTTCGCTTCTAGTGTCTTATATGCACGTGTTTATCGTTGCTTAGAAATCATCTATGTAAACAATGACAGATTATCATCACTGTCTTGTCCGTATATTACTCAATATTGACATCTTTAATAATGGCTTATGTAAGCCGAAAGCTTTGATTGTATTAAAAAAATATGGATCAATATTGTGAATTTCTTTCTTCGTTCAACGATAATGTTATTAAACTTATCAGACGTTATGAAAAAATTACATAAAATAAATAGCCAACACTTGTCTATATTATTTAATGAAACGTGTATGAAAATATATATATATATATATATATATATATATATATATATATATATATATATATATATATATAAAAAAAGTGAACAACACTCAAATGGCGGCAAGCTGTTTCATGCTAGACGCAATCGTACTTCTGAATGTTGACTTCAATGTTCATTTTTATATTTACAAACTATACTTCTTCACGACAATCATATCTTAAAAAAACCTCTATAAATATTCAGATACATTTAATGCACATTTTCATACTCGCCTTGACGGATCCATGCAGGCATGTGCTGATTAATCCAAGCCTCCAACCTCATCTTAAAAATACACTTTAAAAATTCTGATATATTTTAAAATTTCTTTTTACATACAGATGTTGATTTACATTGAAGGCTGTAATTCGGGTTCTATGGTTACACATCTCTCGAGAGACACAAATGGTAAGAATTGATTATTGATTTTGTGGATAATTATTCATATTGTTCCAATTTGGGGATTCTTTGGTGGGTTAATTAGTTGAATGTTTATTTCTGGAATGACAAATTAAAACTAGGTCATTTAATGATGATATTCAAAATCTGAACATGGATGTTTGGCGCTACGTAATCTTCTTTGCATTAAAACCTTTAAAATTCTTGACACTTATTTATTCCTTTTCCCCGTTAATGCACAGTTCATCTCCTAATATGTACGTTTTACATCTTCAAATGGATTATTGTTTAATCCATTGTTATCTATGGCAAGAAATGTCTTTTAAATCTTAATACCTACAAAATGAAAGTTTTGTTTTTCAATGTTCTTAAAGGGCCATTTTTCTTCCAAAAACATGATAAATTATTCCCTACCTTTGTTAATGAACTGATAATTAGGGTTCACATCTTCAAATGGAATATTGTTTAATCCGTTGTTAACCGGGGCAAGAAATGACTTCTAAATCAGTTTCTCTTCCATTAGTATGGCTGATGCCAACTTCCAGGAGATCAACTCATTGGACCTTCCTAGTCTTAAGTTTTCCATTGACATTAGGTGGAATGATTATATTGAATCTATTGATAGGTCTGCTGCTAGGAAAGTTGGTTCACTGTGACCTGCTAGACAATTTTTCTCACCAGAAAATTTTTCTAGAAATATTTTCATAGCAATTTTTCTAAAGACTTTTTTCTTTTGGTACCTTGACCTCATGTTATTTAAGCATTGTACTCGGTTGGCAGTTAGGTCTCATACTTTTACTGTTGAAATAACTAGGCGTAAACATAATTTCTATTCTAATAGTTTTCTTTTGTATTTTTTCCTGTGGAACTTCCAGCTTCTTGCTTTTTTGACAACTATAATCTTTAAAAATTTAAAGGTAATATCAATTGACAGCTTCTATGTTTCTAAAACCTGTTTTTTATTGTCCTTTCTCCTAACTAAAGTTTTCTCAGATTCTTTCAATCTCACTTGCAATCATGGCTCTCCACAATCTCCTTTCCTTTGTTGCTCTTAGTAAATGTTGCCTTTTTAAAACTCCTTTATACCTTGTTCCATTTACTTAAGCTTGCTAGGTAGGTTATGCTTTGTTTACCTCTGTCCATCTTCCTTTCAATCTATCCTAAGTGTATCAAATTTTCTAAGACCTTTTTCTTCATTATCTGACCAAGAAATTTCAACTATTTCTTTCCGATGTTATGTTTTAGCGTCCTTTTTTATTCGATTTTCTCACAAAACTTCATGTTCAGTCTATGATATTCTCATTATCCTTCTGTAGAACAACATTTTTGTTATTTCAAGTCCTTCTTCATCCATGAGGAGTTTGTACAGTATTCACAGTCATATAGGAGGACTGATATTATATCCCAGTCCAGTAGTCTTTCCTTTGTTTCTAACGAAATTTTCCTGTTTCTTAATAGTTTGCTTAACTTATAGAAGGCATCTTTTACAATCCGATGTGCCTTCGCTTTTCAGTGTCAGTCTTTCCGTCCTTTGTTAAAACACTTCCCATATATTTCAATTCTTGTAATTGTTTGAATTTGTAATTTTTTGGTATCTTCAATTTCCATTTTTTTACGCATTTTCATTTTGTTTTCCTTCATTACCTTCTGCAGGAGTTCTTGTAGTTTCCTTGTGGTTTGCATTTCAGTGTCTGCTCTCAACATCTGCATATCTTGTGTTGTTAAGATTGTGGTCACCAGTAATGAATCCTGATAGGTTTTCTAATTCTCTCAGAATCGCCTCAATATATAGACTGAATAAATCCTTTTCTTTTTGCTTTCATTCATTACCTTCTGCAGAGTTCTTGTAGTTTCCTTGTGGTTTTCATTTCCGTGCAGATGGCCACTTCTTGATTGTGATGCCGTCATACCAAAGGCCTTCCATTTATAAATAATTTGTTGCACGGTGGAGAGGTGCAGTCCAAATCGTTTTGATAGTTTTTTGAAGCTTTCTCCATCATTTGTGAGAAAGTGACTGTAGACAAGATGCCAGATCAAGACCTGGCACATTTCATAACCGTCTCTGGATTTTGCCGATGACCTCGCGATGAACAGTGAAGGAACCTGACCATATATGGCAACAGTATTCAATGTAAAGACGAATAGTTTATTTTTAACTTATTGATACCAGTTTTTTCATTGTCAAGCCGAGCTTTTTTATGCATTTTTGTAAGCAGTGGCTTTTTTTCTAGGCAATCTGTCATGAACACTAGCATCGTTCTGATTTCGTCGCACTGAAGATGTATGGACGTTGATTCCGATATTTGCCATGGAGACTTGGATAAAGGCAAAGGTCACAGCAGGATTCCTCTTGGCATGCAGAACTAGATGTCTATTTGCCCTTGCAGTTATTTTTTTGTGGATGGCCAATTCTTGATAGTGATTCCTTCATACCAAAGGCCTTCCATTTATAAATAATTTGTTGCCAAGTGGGGACATGATCTCCAAATCATTTTGATAGCTTTTTGGAAGATTCATCCCAAAGCTAAACCCAACTTTGGAACCGAGGATAAGACACTTTCATTCAAAACTGCTTTGTATCTTGCAGGGTCTATTGTACCAGAAATACTATTTTGTCTGTTCCAACTTCAGCAAAGTATTCCAAATTATAATGATACCGTAACTATGTTTAAGTTTTGGCACCAAATTCTTCTCTTCAAAAGCCGTATTAGGAGCTCACTAGACATTCCGTCTATCGTTCTTCCCAAAAATCTCTAGTTTGGTTTCATCTGACCATGAAACCTTTTTGCTAGAACGTTTCTAGCTTATTGACATGAGCTTTGGCATTGTCGACCTGAGCTTGTTTGTGGCTTTTCGTAAGTAGTGGCTTTTTTCTAAGCGTTCAACCATGAAGACTAGCATCGTTCAGATTTCATCGCACTGAAGATGTATGGACGTTGATTCCGACATTTTCCAGGGAGACTTGGATTAATGCTGAAGTCACAGCAGGATTCCTCTGGGCTTGCAGAACTGGATATCTATTTACCCTTGCAGTTATATTTCGCGAACAGCTACTTCTAGATTTTGATGCTGTCATAGCAAAGGACTTCCAAATCATTTCGATAGTTTTTGTAGCCTTCTCCATCATTACTGGCTTCAACTAGGCGAATTTCTTAAAACTTCAGGAAGTTCTTTTGATCTTGGCATAATTCTTTTTACATTTAGTCATTAACTTCACCCTTTTGCATAAACATTGAGTCATATTGTTTGACAGCAATATACACAGCTTACCAAACAAATGAGAAACGTGTCATTTTGATTTTTACTCAGATAACAAAAATACAGTGTGTAAATGTAAGGGTTCACTTACTTTCGCACATCTCAATTTTTAATTAATATTTTAACTCCAGCTCACTAAAAGGTTTTGAAAGCATGTATAATTCATTTAATAAAGATTTTTTTTAATGGTTATATAGTTTATTTAACATTTTTTGATTATCTGGAATGAAGAGATATTTTTTTAAATATTATTTAGGGATTCACTTACTTTTGGGCAGTTCTGTAAATATTGCAAAATAAGTGAAAGAAAAGAGAAATAATATTACAAGAGATTACATTATAACTCAGCAACTATTCTTCCTATTTATAGAGGAAAACTTGCTTAGAATTAATATAAGGTATCTTCTGCAATTCCTAATACTAATACAAATATGCTCACCTGATTATTGTGAAAAAGTCTCTGCTAAAAGACGAGGCACAAATCTTCTTAGTTTTTCGATTGTAGTCCTTGTCATGACTGCAGCCAATGAAGAAGAGTCTTCATATTCCAGCTACGTTGATCCTGTGTTGAAGACTTCTTCAGTATGAGTTGGATGGAGATTACAGAGAAGGTGATGTAAGCTCATTGTAAAAAAATCTCTGCTAAACTTATTATCTTTTTTTTTTTTGCTTGTAGTCTTTGCTATGACTGCAGGCAGTGAACAAGAGGATTCAAATGTCTGCTGCTGTGACAAAAGAAAGATAAAATATTACAAGAGATTACATTATAACCGAGCAATAATTCTTTCTACTTACAGAAGAAAACTTTCTTAGATTTAATATAAAGTGTCTGCAGCAATTCCCAATACTAATACAAATGAACTCACCTGATTATTGTGAAAAAACCTCAGCTAAAAGATGAGGTACAAATCTTATTCTTATTTTTTTTTTATTAATTTATTTTTTTATTTTATTTTATTTTTTTTTTTTTGTAGTTTTTGTTGTGACTGCGGCCAATGCAACCGAGAATTCATATGCCTGCTGTTATGACAGCGAGTTCAAGACTTTTCTTGGCGATGTCTTTAGTAACATTTGGATGGAGATTTCAGAGAAGGTGAAGCTTATTTCAGAATTTTGTTTGATATTTTAGGATCATTATATAGTAATCAATGTGCCATTTCCCGTTAAAAGACTGATTGATGAGTCCAAATTGTAATTTCTTTCAGGTGTCCTTGAATAAAACAACCGTCCTGGAGCAATACGATATCGTCAAGGAGAAAGTGAGCACAAGTCACGTGAAAAAGTTTGGAGACATGGTAATTACTTTGTGGACATAATGCAGCAAATGTTATTTATTTATGAAAAGCTATATATTTAAGATCTATCTACCTGTGTTTAGTCAATTTCTACCCGTTCCTCTCTCTCTCCCTCTCTCTCTTTATCTGTTTTAGTCAAAATTCCTCTCTCTTTTATTATTGACACTCTCTTTCTAGCTATCTATAATTTGTCATTGTCTTTATATTGATGTTTGATCAATAAGTCTCTATTTCTGTGTATGTGTTTGATCAATTTACTTATGAAACTGTATACATTGAGGGGATCGATCTATCTATGCTTGGTATCTATCTACCAATATTTGGTCAATACCTATCTATTTCCCCCCCCTCTCTCTCTCTCTCTCTCTCTCTCGAGCTTTCTGTTTCGACAATATCTGTTTTTTCTTTCTCACTTTCTATGATTATTCAAAAGCTATTATTTATCTATATATCTATCTATCTAGGCGTGTTCATTTTTCTTTATCTATCTATTCATATATATATATATATATATATATATATTTTGTATAATTAGGCAGCAATCTCTTTTATGCATGTTTCATTATCTATGTTTGAGCTAATATTTTAATATCTGTTTACCAAAATCTTTCCAGAAAAGAAATCTATATTTAAATTAAATTATAAAATAAATAAATAAATAAAAATAAAAATAAATAAAAATAAAAATAAATAAATAAAAAAAATAAATAAAAAGCTCAACTGTAGTCTCTCTCTCTCTCTTTAATCTCTATATATATATATATATATATATATATATATATATATATATTATATATATATAATATATATATACCTTTTTCATTATCTATGTTTGGATAATACTATGATAATTCAAATGCTTTTATTTATCTATCTATCTATCTATCTATCTATCTAGGCTTTCAATTACTAATAAATATATATATATATATATATATCTATCTATCTATTTCATTTTTCTTTATCTAATTATGTTTATACATTATATATATATCTATTTATATATATATCTATTTATCTATGTTTAGTTATTATATTTCATTCTCTCTCACTCTCTCTTTATATTCTTATATTTTGTCAATATCTATTTGAATCTCTCTCACATTCTATCAAATTTTGGACAATATATATATATTTATTTCTCTCTCTCTCTCTCTCTCTCTCTCTCTCTCTCTCTCTCTCTCTCTCTCACACACACACACACACACACACACTATGTTTGGTCAATATATTTAATTACTTTTCTATCTATGTCATGTCAATATCTGTCTATCTCTCCTTTTATCTACCTATTGATGTTTTGTCAATATCTGACTATCTATTTGTTATAGCGTACCTTTGGACGATAATGAGCATGTCCCAATTCCTGTAAATACAGTGGTGTGTACGGTATGTTGTCTTCCGCTTGGGATTCACTTCCAAGTGTGCTAGTCAAACTCTCTGCATCCGAATCCCCAGAGGAGGTTATGTCGAAGGTCAGAGTTTCGTGTAGGGAAACAGCTACCCGACCCCGCTTATTTTTTTACGTGGGATATGGGGAATTTTTGGCCTAGGCTACGGGCTCGGATACTCCACAATTCACTTGCGAATCACTTCTAGTGCACCATTAGCAGTTGATTAGTTACTACACGCCGCAGGTGAACTTTATATGTTGTTCCTGTTATAAGTATTATCGTTCATTTCTAACCTTCATTTTGGCTATTGTTATTCAGTGACCTTTTCCTAGGTTACAACACTATGGATCGAATGAAAGATTCAACTCAATATTACAAAGAAAACACATATAACATAACAAGTGGAGGAAAGAGAATATATCCCAAAGTATCAAATAAAGGCTTTTCGCTCAACATTCAAAATAAAAAAGATAGAACGTGACAAGAAGAGGAAAGAGAATAGATCCCAATGGATCAAATAAAGGATTTTCTTTCAACATTCATAATGGAATATAGGGAAGGAGACAAGATGAGGAAAGAGAATAGATCCCAATGGATCAAATAAAGGATTTTCGTTTAATATTAAAAAAGAAAAAGAGAGAACGTGACAAGATGAGGAAAGAGACTATATCCCAATGGATCAAATAAAGGCTTTTTGTTCAACATTCAAAATGAAAGATGGAGAATGTGACAACAAGAAGAAAGAGAATATATATCAGTGAATTAAATAAAGGTATTTCATTCATCATTCAAAATTATGGTTCACTCTCAACCATCGTTTGAGTAAGCTTCCGCTAGTTTACAACACTATTTATGCTATTTATTCATTTTCCTGTCGATGTTTTGTTAATATCTAAGTTTTGTCCATATCTATCTATCTATCTATCTATCTATCTATCGATGTATATCTGTTTTGTCAGTATCTGTGTATGTGTATTTGGTCAATATCTACGTATCTATTTATTTATCTATCAATTGCTCTTACCTATCTCATATATTTCATATTTCTTTGTTTTTCAGTCCATTGGAAAAACGAAACTCTCTTACTTCCTGGGTTCACAATCGGATCTACAAAGCCCAGCACACATTTCTGAAATCCCAGATATACTATTTGTTGTAAGTTAAAATCTAACATTTTTCTTTCAATCTCACTCTATCCCTATATATATATATATATATATATATATATATATATATATATATATATATATATATATATATATATATATATATATTTCTATAAAGGTGCAATTAATTTACAAATTCATGAATTATTCATACAAAAACAAATACAAAGGTTAATGATTTAATTGGCGAGAAATCCATCTTCGCAAACAATTCAAATAATATACAAAAACCCAGAACCTGTTTATGAATGAAAAGATCCTTGTTTTATAAATTTCAGTTGCATAAGGTTTATAAGGTTTATTTTTACAATATATGTAAGGTTTATGTATCTTATTTGAATTGTTTGCGACGATGGATTCTCGACATTTTATCCTACAATATGTTTAAGCATTGAATTTGATAATATTTTTTCTTATCGCCATAATTAGTATATCAACTGCGGTGTACATTATATGACTTACTATTTTATTTGTAAGATATATTTAGATTTAATATCGATCTGTATTGGTGTCTAGTACATGTCTTATATTGGTGTACATTTGCTTAGTTAGTATTATTAACATGTTACATTGATTAGTTAGTATTATTAACAAATTATATGGATTCTATTTACTTAATGAATGCATAGACCTTTTAATTGTGAACTACAAAATTTTATGTAGGAAGCTGACTGATCATATAACAAGTTAGCATTATGATAAATTACATCACTACCTCTTTCCCTTTAACTTCTTGTAAAAAGTGAACACAATACTGTTATATAATTTACGAAATAATGAAACCATTTGTATTTGTCCTGAAAAGTAATTAAGTAAACATTTATATGCAGACAATTGCATGTCTTGACCCATATAATTGTTTTTCGGTTAGTTTGAATTTAGCACTGGTCAAATTTGATTAGTTAAATCACCGTAAAACCAACAAGCATCTATTTAATTCTGGAGGTGGGGATTAAAAAACAGGAGGTCTTCTGCTATTGAAATTAAATTTAACGTTCACTCGCCTGTAACTTACTATTGTCTGAGGAGAAACATTTGTAGTGTTGAAACACGAATGTTATTGTGTAAGATTTTAACATGCTTTTGTTTTAATCTCCTGTAATATATATATATATATATATATATATATATATATATATATATATATATATATAGATAGATAGATAGATAGATAGATAGATAGATAGATAGATAGATAGATAGATAGAGTGAAAATATATTTTTAAGGTATGCTATATTTATTGGATAAAGTGCTCAACATCATTGATGCAGTGTATGTAAATATAAAAGTAGACCTTGAAGTCAACACAAGTTTTCAAGAGACGACAGTGTATTTCATTGATGGATTACATACGCACACAAACACATGCACACACGCACGTATATATATATATATATATATATATATATATATATATATATATATATATATATATATATATATATATAAACACCCTTCTCCAGCCTTTGTTTTATTTATTTATGTAAGTACTAAGATCCATTTAAATTTAATATAGCTCTGTATTGAAGACGAGTAAGAATTATCACCATCTTGAATTTATAGCTGCTAACACCTGATTTGTTAATCACAGTAAAAACCCCAACCTTCTTTTTAATTATGTTTTTTTTTTTTTGAAAAAACAAGTGGTATTCTGAAATTAATTTTTAGAAGAAATTTTGAAATTAAATTTAGCCTTCGCTAGGCAGTACTTTACCATCTTTAGAGGAGATACATTTGTACTCTTGAAACACAAATGCTATTGTGTAGCGTTGTTTAACATGTTTTTTTTTTTAATCTCATATATATATATATATATATATATATATATATATATATATATATATATATATAAAATTATAGTTTTAAGGTATGCGATAATTATTGGTTAAAGTGCTCAATATCATTAATACAGTGTGTATAATTGTTAAAGTAGACATTAAAATGAACAAAAGTTTCCAAGCGGTGATAATGTGTTTCATGGATGGATTACATACACACACACACACACACACATACATACATACATACATATATATATATATATATATATATATATATATATATATATATATATATATATATATATATAGGCCTTTTAGATGGCCTTATGTCTCGTGAATAACATATTTTCCAAGCACATCTTTTCTTAATATATGAACTAGAAATGTCTTCTTTTTCTTCCTTATGTCAAGTATAAGTATCTCCATTTCTTCTCAAAACTTGTCGCTCATGTGTTCAATCCATGGCATTCTCAGCATCCTTCTGCAGAACCACATTTCTGCTGTTTCAAGTCTATACATCATATTTAAGGTGACTGTCCAGCATTCATTGCCATATAGGAGAATAGATATTACGTCACAGTTCAGTACTCTTTTCTTTGTTTCTTACGAGGTTATCCTGTTTCTTAATACTCTGCTTAGCTTTTAGAATGCATCTTTGGTCATCCCAATACGTCTTCAGATTTCAGTGTTGCCCTTTCTGTCCTCTGTTAAATCAGTTTTCATAAATTTAAATATTTGTTTATTTTAGCATCCCCAATTTGTAATTTGGATTTGGGGATGCCCCTTTTGCTAACAATCATGCATTCTGTCTTCCTGCAGCTGATGTTTAGTCCTTTCTTCTCGCTTTCCTTCACTAACTTGTAGTTTACTTTCCGTGACAGCGATCAAAACTGTCTCATCTGCATATCTTATTTTGCTAAGATTATAGCCTCTAATAATGATTCCTAGTAGGACTTCTAATTAGATAAGAAACGTTTCGCTGTGTAGGTTGAATAAGTCCGGTGTTACGAATCCATAAAAATATCCTGGTCCTGTACGCGTTAACAAGAATCGCCGATCGGGATGATAGAGTAAAAATTTAAATAAAAACATTGAATAATTATTAATAATAATAATAATAATAATAATAATAATAATAATAATAATAATAAATCAAAAATTTGTGGTGATTTTCATTAACTTTTTATTCTTTGTTACCTTTCAGTTTTCCAAAAATTCGGATGATTGGACACTAGAGATATTCAGAGGGAAATTGGGAAAGGAAAGCACACAACAGGAAAAGGAAGACCTTAGAAGATATTTTTTTGAACATTTTGAGGTGAGTTTTCAGATTTGACAATGCTCTATTGATATTGTTGAAATGTTCTGTTTAGATCTTGGCAGGACACAGATAAATATGACTGTCAGATTTGTGTCAAAGACAAGTCTGTTGGCTGGTTGATTTTTTTTTGGTTGGATGGTTAATACAATGGCATATCATTCCTTTTTGGGTTATTTAATGCGAAAGACCATTCATAAAGGATAAAAATCAGACGGAATTAATAGACACATTGACATAGATTCGGTTTTATATGAGAATCAAAATGTTGACTTCGATCTGGTTTACATTAGACTAAAGAAAGTTAAACTTATTTCGGATTTTATATTGGAGTTAAA
The DNA here is from genome assembly GCA_903632075.3 of Acanthosepion pharaonis. Taxonomy (NCBI): domain Eukaryota; kingdom Metazoa; phylum Mollusca; class Cephalopoda; order Sepiida; family Sepiidae; genus Acanthosepion; species Acanthosepion pharaonis. The sequence goes on along the minus strand of CAHIKZ030001512.1, from coordinate 150,268 downwards.
ACGGTTAACATTGGTTTGCACTGGAATAAACAACGTAGACATATGTAAGTTCTACATCGGTTTTACATGAGAGTCAAAAAATGACTGATATGTTTGATCTTACTCTACACCGTGGCTTCTTAACCTATGGTAAATGGACCCCCTACGGATTAAATTTAATTAATTAATTAAAACTTATGTTGACAAATACCCGCTTGGGCACGTTGACATGTTGTAATGGTTAACAAGCTTGCCGTGCTTAATCTGTTACGACTGAATAAGAGTTCGATCCTACCTAATCGACCAGTACCTTTGGCTTTTTGCCAACTCTAAGCTATCTTATGCAAATCCATAGATATTTGACGTCGTGTATTAATTAGGAAGTTTGTCTTGCTACGACAGAGTATATTTATGTTGCCGCTGGTCATTATGAATGCCAGCCTGTAAGCTTGTCATTACGAAGGTTGTACCAAGAGTAGAAAGTTGTTCAAAAAAGGTAGAAAAGTGTGCCAATCATCAGCTGTGAGCTGCTTGGCTGATATTAAACTGCCAAGGGCAGATAATCATAAAATATCTTATTTCACATCATTCTCATATTTCACGTATATGCGTATATGAGTATTTGTGCATTATATTTGTACATGTGTAAGTATTTGCGTAAATACGTATGTAAGTATGCATTTATATATATATATATATATATATATATATATATATATATATATATATATATATATATATATTATAAATTAATTGATTTAAAATATGGGTTTTTTCGCTAGACAGTTCTAACCATGTTTTCAAAATGGAAGCTAAAAGCCCCGAATTTAATTTTGTGATTAAATTAATGACTTTAGTTCCATTTCATCCTCAAGCGAATGTTCTGTGAATTTACATTGAGCACTATTTTGTAAAAATAAAAATATCTATAAGAACACCGGATTATATATCTTACTGTTCTTTCTTTTTATTTATATACATACATACATACATACATACATACATATATATATATATATATATATATATATACTTAAGTGTGTTGGGGGTATAAACAGACTTGAGGAAGAAAATTACAGACGCTCCCAAGTTACCTTCCGTCAATGGTGGAGAAGGAAATTCGACGGCATCAATACATTGCTACCTTCTGCATACTCAGTTGTAAGGCGCCTTATAGTGAAGTTGAACCCTAACCCTAACACTGCCCATTTAATTCACGTTGTCATACTGTCTTTCATGGATCCAAGCTCCTACGTGCTGATCAATCCTGGCCGGCCGGTTGCCCACCTCATCCACAAAAGCCACTATAAATATTCTATTACATTTCATGCACATTTTGATCCTTACCTTGTTGGATCAAAGCTGGTACGTGCTGATCAATCCTAGCCGTAAGCATCTCGTTCAAAATCAACTGTAAATATTCAGATATATTTAAGCAAATTTTCATACTGGACTTAATGGAGATAAGTTTGTAGGGCTGATCAATCTTAGCCGCCAAACACATCTTTAAAATCCACCACAAATCTTCTGATATATATATATATATATATATATATATATATATATATATATATATAATGTCACTAACAATCTTGATCAGTTTTTATCGATCTGACATTTTTTATATCTTTGTCTTTCAGTTCATTAGGAAGATGAAAATCTCTGATTTCCAAGATTTAAAAGCTAATCTACAAACATCAGCTGCTAACTCTGAGGCTGCAAATGAAATATTTGATGTAAGTTAAAATCTAACATTCTTGCTTCAATCTCAATCTAACCCGTTATATATATATATATATATATATATATATTATAAATTAATTGATTTAAAATATGTTTTTTTCGCTACACAGTTCCAACCATGTTTCAAAAATAGAAGCTTTTTTCGCTACACAGTTCCAAACTGTTCTTTTTATTTATATACATACATATATATATATATATATATATATATATATATATATATATATATCAAGCAGCTCTCGTAGCCGAACATACGCTCATCCACTGACCTTATTTTGGCCACTCCCAAACCAAATATTATCAAACAAACTATGGAAAAGGTTGCAAATTACACTTTAATCAAGTATAGAAAACATGATGATAGCGATCTCTGTGAAAGAAATAGGAATAGGAAAATCATTTGGTTCACACCTCCATTCAACCAATTAGGTACACACCCCCATTCAACCAATTAGGTACACACCTCCATTCAACCAATTACGTACACACGTCCATTCAACCAATTATGTACACACCTCCATTCAACCAATTAGGTACACACCTCCATTTAAGCAATTAGGCACACACCTCCATTCAACCAATTAGCTACACACCTCACTTCAACCTATTGGTTAGTACTAAATTAAATCAGAATTCCTCCATTCACTTAATAAACATTTTCATGACTACTTTTCTCATTATATACACTAGAAATGTCTTTTGTTTCTTCCTTATTGCATTCTCAGCATCCTTCTGTAGAACCACATTTCTGTTGCCTCAATCTCTACTTCATCTTTGAGGATATTGCCCAGCATTCACTGCCATATAGGAGGATAGATATTACGTGACAGTTCAGCTCAGTACTCTTGTCTTTGATTCTAACGAAATTTTTCTCTTTCTTAATAAACCACCTACATACATACATATATATATATATATATATATATATATATAGATAGATAGATAGATAGATAGATGATATAGATAGATGATATAAGTATTTTTAAAAAATTATATATATCATATATACTATATATACACTAGAAATGTCTTGTTTCTTCCTTATGATAAGTATCATTTTTTTGTCTAAATTTTCTCTCAATCCTTGTCATTTCTTACATGTTTTGTCTATGTTTTTCCTTTCCGTGATGCTCACAAAACTGTGTCATCTACATATCTTATTTTGCTAAGATTATAGCCTCTAATAATGATTCCTAGTAGGACTTCTGATTCACTAAAAAAAACGCTTCGCTGTATAGATTGAATAAGTCCGGTGCTACGAAACCATAACAAATATTCTGGTCCTCTTGATGCTAACAAAAATCACCGATAAGGATGATATAGTAATAAATTAAAGAAAAACACTGAAATTTATCATCCGAAAAGAAAAAAAATTATTAGATCGAAATTGTATAAAAAAAACTAAATAAAAGCACCTTGTCTGTCGTTTTCAATGAAATGTGCATGAAAGAAGGATTGCTGCCTAAATACACAAATATATATATATATATATATATATATATATATATATATATATAGAGAGAGAGAGAGAGAGAGAGAGAGAGAGATAATAAAAATATTTTTTCTAAATTATATATATTATATATACTATATATACACTCGAAATGTCTTCTTTCTTCTTTATGTTAAGTATATTTTTGTTTCTATTTGCTCTCAAACCTTTTCATTACTTATATGTTCTGTCTTTTTTCTTTCTGTGATGCTAACAAAACAGTGTCATCTGCGTATCTTATGTTGTTAAGATTATAGCCTCTAATAATGATTCTTGGTAGGATTTCTAATTCTCTAAGAAACGCTTCGCTGTATAGATTGAATATGTCCGGTATTACGAAGCCATAACAAATATTCTGGTCCTATTCATGTTAACAAGAATAGCCGATAAGGGTGATAAAGTAATAATTTAAATAAAAACACTAAAAAAGTAATAATAATAATAATAATAATAAATGAAACTGTGTTTGGTGATTTTCATTCATTTTGTATTCTCTCTGTTTACTTTCAGTTCTCTAATTCCGTCAATACTCGTGAGGTGGCGATAGAGAATTTGATAAATAATTGGGAAAAGGCAAGCACACCACAGGAAAAAGAAGACATCAAAAATAATCTTCATGAATATTTTAAGGTGAGTTTTGACATTCGACAATGACCAATTTGTTGCAGTTTTTTGGATATGTGTACTAGTGAGCCAGTCAAAATGAGCTGACTCATTTTATAGTCCACCAAGAGAAGGGTTAACCAATCAGAAAGCTCAAAATATTAAATGCGACGTGTATAAAGGCAGCCATTTTGTTTTTTCTCCCCAAATATCGTCACTGCCAACCTGATATCGAAGACTTAAAGAATTACTTAACAGCCGCTACTTTCTCTGAATCTTCACTGCCAACCTTTGATATTGAACACATTACCGACTTCACTGGATTCCATATTCAGAGACTACTGCAAACATGGTCAACACAATTGACAATCTTGAAGTGTTCTGTTTGGATCTTGGCAGGGCACAGACAAATATGACTGTCAGAATTGTGTCCATGACAAATTCTTTGGCTGGTTGGTTGGTTGGTTGGTTGGCTGGTTGGTTAATTGTATCGTTAATACAATGACATATCATTCCTTGTTGGGTTATTTAATGCCAAAGACAATTATTAAAGGAGAAAATCAGACGGAATTAATAGACATGTTGCGTAGATTCGGTTTTTGCATGAGAATAAAAATGCTGGCGTCAATCGGGTTTACATTAGAGTCAGAAATATTGACATAAGATTGACTTTGCACTAGAATAATGGAAAGTAGGCCTAGGTAAGTTCGACACCAGTTTTACATGAGAGTCAATAAGATACAGATATGTCTGATTTTACTCTAGAGCAGGGTTTCTTAACCTGTGGTAAATGAACCACAAACGGATCCATCTATGGGTTTTGTGGAATGGATGAAAATTAATATTTATATTCGTTATAGAACTCTTGTCTCAATCAATGGTTTCCCATTGAAAAAAATAAAATTAAACCCATCCTGCAACTGGTTGAAAGAAAACGCTCCCAGCTACTATTTACAATGCCGACCGCTTGGTGTCGCTTGAGTTGCTGTCGAATCCATGTTTACCATTTAAACAACCGCCATCTTTTGCCACTCCATGAGAGCAAGTGATAATTATCAATTTCTAGGGTTTATTACGATTTGATTATCTTTTCATATACTAGTGAGCATTAATTGTTTACAATTTCTTTCAAGATACAGATATGTCTGGTTTTACTCTAGAGTAGGGTTTCTTAACCTGGGGTAAATGGTCACCATAGAGATCAATTTATAGGTTTTGTGGGTCAGAAAAAATTAAAATTTATATTCATTAAGTAAACGTTGTTTCTATCAAAAGTTTCCCATTGCAAAAAATTAAAATAAAAACATCCTGGCACTGGTTGAAAGAAAACGACCCCAATCACTACTTACAGTGACAACCCCTAGGCGTCTCTTGACTTGATGCTGGGTCCAGGTTTATGATTTAAACGTTTTTCATTATTGTCTGCGCGACCGCCATCTTATTCAGATATATTTAATGCATATTTTCATAATGGCCTTGGTGGATCCAAGCTGGTACTTTACCACCAGCCTAATCTTAAAAATCAACTAGAACTATTCTGATACATTTAAAGCACATTTTAATAATGGGCTTGATGGCTCAAAACTTAGCAAACCTAGCCATCCAACTCATTTTCAAAATACACTATAAATATTCAGTTATATTTAATGCACATTTTCATACTGACCTTGATTGATCCCAGCAGGCATGTGATGATCAATATTAGCTGGCAATTTCTTCTTAAATCGATTATAAATATTCACAGATATTTAATGCATATTTTCAGGCTTATTGATCCTTCATATATCAAAGCTTGTACGTGCTGAAGAATCCTAGCCAACAACCTCATTTTAAAAATCCATTATAGTTAAGTTTACCTTATATGGATCAAATAAAGGCTTTTCGCTCAACATTCACAATGAAAGATGGAGAATGTGACAAGAAGAGGAAAGAGAATATATCCCAATGAATCAAATAAAGGCTTTTCGTTCAATATTCACAATGAATAAGAGAGAATGTGAAAAGAGGAAGAATGAGAATATATATCAGTGGATCAAATAAATGTATTTCGTTTATCATTCAAAATTATGGTTCATTCTCAACCATCGTTTGAGTAAGCTTCCCCTAGTTTACAACACTATTTATGCTATTTATTCATTTTCCTGTCGATGTTTTGTTAATATCTAAGTTTTGTCCATATCTATCTATCTATCTATCTATCTATCTATCTATCTATCTATCTATCGATGTATATCTGTTTTGTCAGTATCTGTGTATGCATATTTGGTCAATATCTACGTATCTATTTATTTATCCATCAGTTGTTTTTATCTATCTCAGATTTTTCATATTTCTTTGTCTTTCAGTCCAATGGAAAAAGGAATATCCCTGATTTGCAAAATTCACAATCTGAATTACATACATCAGAATATAATTCTGCTATCCCAAATGCAAAATTGGATGTAAGTTTAAATCTATCATTCTTTCTTCAATCTCATTCTATCCTAATATACATACATATATATATATATATATATATATATATATATATATATATATATATATATATATTTGTGTGTGTGTGTGTTTGTGGAAAGAGACAGTCAGAGAGAGAAAGAGAGAGCGATTTTGCATTGATGATCACACTGAAGTGGAAACTAATCATTAACATGTAATGTTGATTCCTGTCTCTGTACTAAAGTTTTAAATACTATTCAACGTGTATTCGCACTGAAAATTTGGGAGTCTGACCCCCTTATTATTACTTGACCTCAAGTACCTCTCGCTGCTGATATGGTAATATGGATTTACATTTGCTTAGTTAGTATTATTAACATCCTTCATCGATTAGTTAGTACTTATTGACTATGGTCAGTACTATCTCTATCTATAAAAGGCAGGATGTGTGTTTGTGTGTGTAACGAATGCACGGTCGTGATTTTTGACGGATTTGCACCAAAATTTACATGCACATCTTCCAAGTTAGCGGGAAGGCCAAGACTGACTTTGCATTTCCCATCGACAGTGGAAATAATCGATTTTTTCATGCTTCTACGGCAGTTTTCATGTAGTTTGCGGCCATTTTGTACTAGCCAGAGTGAGAGCCTATAGCTGGCTGCCACAAATAGGCAGGAAGATTCTATTGGCCGACATGAGAGCCAACAGCTGACTGACACGAATGTTAACTAGCATGCTAGCATGCAAAAAAATCGATAGCTGCATTCGTTACAAGTGGGAAACATTTAAATCTGCATGGCACTTTACTCCAATTGGCTCATTAGCTTGCTTAAACTCAACGTTGATTCTGATTGCGCAGAACTTGGTTGGGTGTGAAAAATATTTGTTGTTAACATTCTTTTTTTATTCGGTTTTTCCAGTTACGAGTTTTTTAAAGCTGATCATTTTGTGTTCATTTTGTTTAGTTCTTTTTTTTTTGTAACAGATTTAATGTTTAGTATAGAGCTTAGAAAAAAATTACAGTGTGAGATGGGCAAGAAGTAAGGCATGTAGCAACATCAGCACGGCAAAGGGCACTCCTTTAAAGGCAAGGAAAGGCAAAAATATTTTAAGTCAAGTGATAGCGATTGCTCTATGAGTCGTACGATTTTTGAATCAAGCACGGGCAACGCTGGGCCATGCTGCTAGTAAGGTTATAAAGGTACACAATAATTAAATTGAAACCAATTTTTAAAATATTTGATAATAATGCACACTCTCATATAAATACTGTTAAAATATTAACCAATGCAGTTGCAAGAATTTTAACGATTGCTGATGCCATATTTATTGGTTAAAGTGCTCAATATCGGGTCATGAGCTATACAAAATTTTTTCAGGTCGTTTGAATTTAACGCTAGTCGCATTTTGTTTGTTGATTACGGTAAATTAATCGTTCACTCGGCAATGGTTTTCCATCACCTGAGGAGACATATTTGTACTGTTAAAAGACGATTGCTATTGTGTAGCGATTTTTAACATGTATTTTGTTTTAATCTCCTATGATAATTATATATATATATATATATATATATATATATATATATATATATAGTGTGTCATTAATATAAGTAGACATTAAATGAACACAAGTTTCCCAAAGGTGACAGTGTGTTACATATATGGATTACACTCATACACACTCCGCTCTCCAGCCTTTGTTGGCAATAGGTTTAGTAGAAGGTAACTCTAAATTCAGACAAGTTAAAACGGTAGATACATTTCTGATTTCAAAAATCCTACTTGCCGTCGAAACCAGATATGAAAAAAATTGTAGAAGAATTGGTCAAAGAAGAAGGATCAATTCAAGTGTATCCGATTTCCTAAATTTGGGATTTAAACGTCCAGTTATGAAATATCAGTATGTGAATGGTCAACAGAATAAAGACTTAGCCATCTTGTGATGAAAATAAAAGCTGAAACTAAACGAAAATCAGATGCAAAATCAAAAAAGAAAACACCAAATCAAAGTCTACAAGGACAAATGAACAAACAGGAACTCAATGGACATTTTCCATTCAAAGTACATAATTTCGGGATGTAGGCAATCATAGCTCTCCACAATTTTTTGCCATATGTAGCCCTTAATAAATTTTAGCATTTTCTTATTTCTCCTAAACCCTGTCCCGTATGTTATGCGTTGTTTTCCTTTCTCCTCTTTGCCTTCACTCTGTCCTTTGAGTATCACATTTTCTAACCCTTCTTTTCTCATTATATGCATTAGAAATGTATCCTGCTTCTTCCTTATTTTATGTATTCTTTTTTGTCTCCATTTGCTCTCAAACCTTGTCGTTTCTCACATGCTCATTCCGTGGCATTCATAGCATATTTCTCAAGAAACTATATTTCTGTTGCTTCAAGTCTCTACTTCATCTTTGAGGAGATTGCCCAGCATTCACTGATATCTAGAAGAATAGATATTACGTAACAGTTCAGTACTCTTTTCTTTCTTTTTTACGAATTTTTTTTTTCTTAGTACTCTGCTTAGCTTTTAGAAAGCATCATTGTCTATCCCAATGCACCTTCAGATTTCAGTGTTGCCCTTTCTCTGTTAAATCAGTTTACAGATATTTACATATTTGACTTCATGTTTATTTTAGTATCCCCAATTTGTAATTTGGATTTGGGGCTGCCCCTTTTTGCTAACAACTATTCATCCTGTCTTTCTGCAACTGATGTTTAGTCCTTTCTTCTTGCTTCCCTTCATTCACTTCTCTGGAAGGCTTTGTAGTTTTTTTCAGTAACTGTTACAAAACTGTGTCATCTGTGTATCTTTTTTTGTTAAGATTATAGCCTCTAATAATGATTAAATCTCTCAGAATCGCTTCTCTCTTTAAGTTGAGTAAGTCCGTTGTTAAGAAACCATAAAAAAATGGTCCTCTTTATGTTAACAAGAATCGCCGATGAGGAGGATACGGTAAGAATTCAAATAAAAACGCAAAAAAAGTAATAGTTCTTTCTGTTTTATTCATTCTATTTGCTTTCAGTTCTCTAATTCCATCAATTCACACAATGGGGTACTGGAGATATTCATGAAGAAAATGGAAAAGGAAAGCACACAACAGGAAAAAGAAGGCTCCAAAAGTATTTTTCAGATTTGACAATGCTCCATTGATATTGTTGAAGTGTTCTGCTTAGATCTTTCCAGGACACAGATAAATATGAAGATTTGTGTCCAAGACAAGTCTGTTGGCTGGTTGATTTTTTTGGTTGGATGGTTAATACAATGGCATATCATTCCTTTTTGGGTTATTTAATGCGAAAGACCATTCATAAAGGATAAAAATCAGACGGAATTAATAGACACATTGACATAGATTCGGTTTTATATGAGAATCAAAATGTTGACTTCGATCTGGTTTACATTAGACTAAAGAAAGTTAAACTTATTTCGGATTTTATATTGGAGTTAAAACGGTTAACATTGGTTTGCACTGGAATAAACAACGTAGACATATGTAAGTTCTACATCGGTTTTACATGAGAGTCAAAAAATCACTGATATGTTTGATCTTACTCTACACCATGGCTTCTTAACCTATGGTAAATGAACCCCATACAGATTAAAATTAATTAAAACTTATGTTGACAAATACCCGCTTGGGCACTTTGACATGGTGTAATGGTTAACAAGCTTGTCTTGCTTAATCTGTTACGACTGAATAAGAGTTCGATCCTATGTAAGCGACCAGTACCTTCGGCTTTGTGCCAATTCTAAGCTATCCTATGCAAATCCATGGATATTTGACGTCGAGTATTAATTAGGAAGTTTGTCTTGCTAAATCTGTTATTTCTGAATATTTTAAGGTGAGTTTTGAGATTTGACAATGCTCCATTGACATTGTTGAAGTGTTCTGTTTAAATCTTGCCAAGGACAGAGAAAAATATGAATGTCAGATTTATGTCCTAGACGAAGTTCGTTGGTCGGTTGGTTGGTTGGTTAATTCAATGGCATATCAGTCCATGGTGCGCTATTTAATGCCAAATACAATATTTACAGTATAAAACTCAGACGGAATTAATAGACACGTTGAACTATGTTCGGTTTTATTTGAGAATCAAGATGTTGACCCCGATCTGGTTTTGAATTAGACTTGAAAAGGAGATATAATGTTAAACTTATTTTGGATTTTATATTGGAATAAAAAAGGTTGACATATGTTTGGTTTTCCACTGAAATAAAAAAAAGGTAGGCATAGGTAAGGACGACATCAGTTTTACGTGAGAGTCAAAAAGGTACAGATATATTTGGTTTTACTCTAGAGCAGGATTTCTTAACCTGTAGTAAATGAATCCCATCATTGGGTTTTGTGGATTAGATAAAAATTAACATTTATATTCATTATATAAATCTTGTCTCAATCAACTGTTTCCCATTGAAAGAAATAAAAGTAAACATATCTTGTCCCTGGTTGAAAGAAAACGCCCGTAGCCACTACTTACAGTGCCGACCGTTAGGCGTCACTTGAATTGCTGTTGGGTCCAGGCTTATCATTTAAAGATGTTGCATCATTGTCTGTACGACCGCCATCTTTTGCCACTCTATAAGAACAAGTGATAATTCTTAATTTCCACAGTTTATTACAATTTGATTATCTCCTCATATACTGGTGAGGATTATTTGATCACGATTTCTTTCAAGTATAGATGGCTGAAAAGTGACGTTTGTGCAATGCGCATGGGATTGGAGTATAGAGAAATGTACATACAAGTGTTGTGAAAAAACAATCAGACTGTTAGTACCTACTTGTCTACCTATGTGACTATAAAGGTCTAGATATACTGATGTGGGTTACTTAATCACAATTTCTTTCAAGCATAGATGGCTGAAGAGAGAAATGTACATACAAGTGTTGTGAAAAAACAATCAGACTGTGAGTACCTACTTGTCTGTATATCTGTCTATAAAGGGCTAGTTTTTATAAGGGTCCGTGTTTAACTAGGGTCTGTGGGTAAATGGGTTTATGGCTAAAGAGGGTCCATGATTCACAAAAGGGAGATATGGGCCCGGTTCTGCACTCGTGCCAACAGATCAGGTTTTGTATTAGAATAAAAAAAAACGTTGACATAGATCCAGCTCATACCGGTTAAATGTGACCCTCTTGTAGGTGGTACATTGGGAGGTCACCACATGGAAAGTGTCCTTACCACTCTGCTTGTGATGCAGTCTTGTATTATAATATCCGGTGACAGGGTCGTTATAACACAACTGTAATGCCCCTAAACAAAATCATATTGTAACTTTGCAAATGAAATTTGACTATAAAAAAATTTACATACCTTGGCACCTAGTTTTCACCGTCTCTTTCAAACTATTCCCCTTGAGATTCTAACTATAATCTCAGAATTCTATACATGACAGGAAGTGCGTCTGTGGATCATAGTTCTTATTGCCTGGGTCGACTTAATTCAAAATCAAAACAAGTTTCAGCCTTTTATCGTGACGAGCTAGAAAAAGTGACAAAACATTGGATGGGGACATGGTTGTTGTGTGGGTAGGTAAGGTGCGTTGTTATAATGGAGAGGGTGTAATCAGCGTTTTTCTACTTATCTGGGGGTTTATACTGAAATCTTTTGGTTTTTTCTGTTATTTACACTTTGATCAGATGTAGTAGTTGTTGTGGTCATGCAGATTTCGACGGATATATTTGTGTTCACAGGGTGATGCTACTTAAATTAATTTCTCCGCTTTTTATGAAAAAAGAGGAGAATCTTGTAACATTATTTTTTAGATTTCTAAGATCTTCCTCAATGGACGACTTTTGTTAGAATCGAACAAATTTTCATTATTAAAAATGAATTTAGAAGCGGGTGTGTGGGTTCTGTTCACAATATAAGTCCAGTGTCAAATTGATTTCTGACTTCTTTAGCCGTCTGCATTATTAAGATTACTTCCCTTTCCACTATATTCTATTTTAAGGCCTCTCAATTGCATTTTAGAAGAGGGTTCTGTTCATAACATAAATACAGTGTCAAATTGATCAAAGGTGTTTTCTCTTGTCATAGCAGGATATGACAATACATATATTAATCATTTACTAGGTGTTCCTGTTCACAATATAATTACACATGTTCAAAATATCGGCAAAAATTCATTAAACGATCCCAGAAGGAAATCTTTAAATCCTGTGGAGAGTTTCGTTATCATGCCGCTAGAAATTCTGAATGCCAGCTTGCTAATTGGTGATTACGAAGGTTGTACTAAAAGTAAAAATTTGTCGAAAAGATAGAAAAACGCTCCAATCTGTGAGCTGATTGGCTAATATTCAGCTTCCAAGGTCAGATAATCATAAAATATCTTATTTTTCATAATGCTCATATTTCTCGTAATTATGAATACCCGCTTGCCATTTCTTCAAATACTGAAACACCAAATGATGTAAATACGTTTGTATATGTGTATATGAGTATTTGTGCATTATATTTGTACATATGTAAATATGTGTGTAAATATGTACGTACGTATGCATTTATGGATATATATGCGTATACTTATGAGAGTAGGGGTATGAACAGACGTGAGTAAGAAAATTACGCAGACCAACTTCCCTCAAAGGTCGAAAAGAAAAGTTCACGGCAAAATGTTTCTACCTTCAGCATGGTCTGACGAAAAATTTTACTATAAATATTCAGATATATTTAAAGCACATTTTCATGCTTACCTTCTTGGATCAAAGCCGGTACATGCTGATCAATCCTCGCTGCCAATCTCATCGTTAAAATCCACTATAAATATTCAGATATATTTATTTAATATTGTTCAGTTCATATGTATCTCTCTACTGTATCTCAATCCTGCTTGTGGGTAAGCCATATGCAAGCAGGATTGTTCATAACCATTTTCGACTCTCACCCGTCGAAGTGCAGTTGAAATGCACTGAAACGAAGTTGCATCTTTGTAGTGAGTAAAATGGTTTTGTCTATATGATAAAATTATAATAAATAAATAATTATCGCTCTACTATCGGTATCGAGCCCTTTTTTGGATTAATGCTGTGAACGTTGGAATTTATATATTACTTTCGTTCTCATTGCATCGCATATATATATATATATATATATATATATATATATATATATATATATATATATATATACTGTGTATTTAAGCAGCAAATTCTCTTTTAGGCATGTTTGAATAAATTACAAACATTATGTCTGCTAATTTTTTATAAAATCTGTTCATACACACGAATAACCTTCCGTGTATTAATGTTAAATGATGAGATAAATTTTCTATAGCTGTTTAAGTTTCTTTTGTTTTCATTTTCTAAGTACTTTCGACCTTTTCCCAAGATCATCTTCGGGGGTGCAAGTGGTACAAAACTATAAAAAATAACATAATGAAAAATTTACGATAATGTATAACAACGGACATCTTTGTATAAATACTTATACTAATGAACAACATATAGTTTTGTACTACTTGCACCCCTGAAGATGATCTTGGGAAAAGATAGAAAGTACTTGGGAAAATAAAATAAATTTAAACAGCTATAGCATATTTCTCTCATCAAAATATTTTATTAAAAATTAGTAGACATAATGATGTTTGGTCACTATCTATATTAATCTGTTTTTATATATCTCATATTTTCATATCACTTTGTTTTTCAGTTCTATGCGAAAATGAATATCTCTGACTTCCAAGGTCCAGAATCTAATCTCCATAATCCAGATGTTAATTCCATCTACGATGCATTCTTCTATGTAAGTTGAAATCTAACATTCTTCTTTCAATCGTACTCTGTCTCAATATATATATATATATATATATATGTGTGTGTGTGTGTGTGTGTGTGTGTGTGCGTGTGTGTGTGTGTATATAGAGAGAGAGACAGAGAGAGAGAGACAGAGAGAGGGGGAGACAGATACAGAGACACATACAGGCAGATAGAGATTACGTATTGATGATCGCACTTCGTTGGAACAGGTCACCACCATGCAATGTTGATTTCTGTCTCTATATAAATGGTTTTCAATCGTACTGTATCCCAATATATATATATATATATATATATATATATATATATATATATATATATATAAAAGATATACAGAAAAATATACAGAAAGAGAGTTTGCATTGATGTTCACACTGAGGTAGAAGCTGGTCAGAACGTAGGATTAGCAACAAACAAACATTTGTTTAATAAATATAGTGGTGTTTATAATACTGCTTTAATATATATATATATATATATATATATAGAGAGAGAGAGAGAGAAAGAGAGAGAGAGAAAGAGAGAGAGAGAAATACAGACAAATATTTTGCGCTGAGGTGGAAACAGGTCATCACCATACAATGTTGATTCCTGTCTCGGTACTGTAGTTATAAATGCTCTTCAGCGTGTGTGTGTATGTGTGTGTGTGTGTGTGTTGAAAATTTGGTAGTTTGACCCACTTACTATTAATTGATCTCAAGTACCTCTCACAGCCGAGCATGTACGCACCAGCTGACTTTCCTGAGTTTAGATTCTGATCTACAAACCCCAGCACACATTTCTGAAATACAGTTGTACTATTTGTTGTAATTTAAAATCTAACATTTTGCTTTCAATCTCACTCTATCCCAATATATATATATATATATATATATATATATATATATATATATATATAAGAGAGTGACACGTATCATAGACAGTCAGTTTGCGTTGATTATCACACTTAGGTGGAAACAGGTCATCACCATGGAATGTTGATTCCTGTCTCTGTACTGTAATTATAAATATTATTCAGCCTGTGTGTGGGCTGAAAATTTGGTAATTTGATCTACTTGCTATTACTATTCTCAAGTACCTCTCGTAGCCGAACATATACTCATCAGCTGACCCTTATCATTGTCAAACACAAACAAAATATTTTCAAGCAAATAATGCAAAATTATCCTTTCAAACAGAAAAACAGTAAAAAATATGTGTTTAATAGATATAGCAGTGTTTATAATACTGCTTTAAAAAAACGATGTTTACAAGTACATTGAAATCAAGTATAGAAATCATGATAATAGCTATATAAGGTAATGAAATAAGATTAGGAAAATTCATTTGTTACACACCCATCTAACCAATTGATCAGTACTAAGTTAGATCAGATGTTCCTCAATTCAATTAATAAACATTTCCCTAAAAGTAATTCTTTGTAAAATATTTAACAGAAACACACTAAAACTTATTCATGACTGCATTGATAATCCTGAGAAGATTATTAATAAACACAATAAAAAATTTTTTAAAACAATTAAAAAAAATTGATATTAATGCACATTTCAATATACATACTGTTGGTAATATTAAACAATGTAATTGCAAGAATTCTAACGATTGCCCATTACGAAACAAATATTTGACCAACTCTCTTTTTTTTTATCTAAGTACTATTTCTACAATAGAGAACCCAATTGTTGAAAAATTTTATATTGTAAGTACTAAGAATTCTGTTAAGACAAGGTGGTACCAGTATATATTATCCTTCACCAATACTACATGTAAAATAGTACATCTCTTTTTAAACATTTTTGGTTTTTAAAATAAACTCCTACGGTAAAATGGAAACTTTAAAAGAAGGTAGACCATGTAGATCTTTAAACAAACCTTGTTTCTTATACTTACATGAGAAACTAGATATTGTCAATCATATCCGCAAAAGTCATCTTAAATATCGAAAATAAATATTCAGATACATTTAATGCACATTTTCATACAGACATTAATGGATACAATCTGGTACCTGCTGATCAAAACTTTGCATGGTTATTTAAAAGCAGAAAATATTTTGGGTAAGGACGGGGGGGGGAGAATAATGGTTTTACTAATTAACCCATAGCTGGGGTAGAACCGACACGAATGGACATGTTCTCCAATTAAAAATTCTGTGCTGTTATCCATTACACCACCTGCACACCCAAGCTTTAAGCACCTGCTATTTTCAAGTGGTCACCCATCTAGGTACTGATAAGGCTCGATGTTGCTTAACTTTGGTGACTGTACAGGGACCAGCGTTTCATTATGATGTCGAAAAAGCCATGCAGATTTTCATACTGACTTTGATGGATCCAAGCTGGTATGCACTAATCAGTCCTAGCTGCAAACCTCATCTTAAAAATCCACTATAAATATTATGACAAATTTAAAGCTCATTTCATACTTGTCGAGATGGATCACAGCTGGTACATAGTGGTCAGTCCTAGCCACCAAACTCAAGTTAGTAATCCACTATACACATTCAGATATGTTTAACACTTCCGCTGCTAACTAAGGAGATCTTTGTTTTCCTTATCTTGCTCCAGCTGGCTAAGTACGGAAACCTACGTTTTTTTTGGCATAGCGCTGGTATGAGTGTCCCGTTGCGCCATCTATCGTAAAATACGGGAAATTCTAACTGTTCTATATGCAAATTATTAGTCAGCCTCGATTTTTTTCTACGTCATGGTAGTTTCGTATCTAATTTGAAAATATTCCTGACGAAAATGCGGCTAGCATGCGGATTCTTCCAGCGCCCGTGACTGTATGTCGAAGGGCACCTAAAATTGATCCTGCTAATCGCCTGGTTGGGGGAATGAAAGCTAATGACTTGGTAGAAATTCCACCAACCTATAAGAAAAGGTACACTTCCAAGCCATGCAGAGTCTGCAAAAAACAAACTGGAAAACGCTCAGAAACAAGGTACTTCTGCAAAAAGTGTGAAGTCCCACTCCGCAAAGGACAATGCTTCAAAAGATATCATTAATGATCTGGTAAGTCATTCCCAGGTATATCCATGAAAATGGAATGCTGTAAAACACATTGGTGCCAGTTTTCTGTGTAATAAAATATGTTGGTTGAAATATGGCATTTTCTTTAAAAATGGCTGGCCGGATGGGGGCAGCACTGGGCAAATGAGTAGCAGTGAAAGTGTTAATATACATTCTCATACAGGCATTGATGGATAGCCGCCAATCTCATCTTAAAAATTCACAATACATATTCAGATATATTTAAAGCACATTTATCATGCTCGTCTTGATGTAACAAACCTGGTACGTACTGAAAAACTCTCATTTTAAAATCCACTATAAATATTCAGATACATTTTTCTGATATTTTTCATAGCTATCTATCTATCTATCTATCTATCTATCTATTGTTAATATCTATGTACATATATTTGTTTAATATCTATCTATCTTGATCTGTTATCTCATATTTTTCATATCTCTTTGTTTTTCAGTTTCTTAGGAGTCTTAAAATTGATTTTGAACTACCTGGACAACATAAAGTGGTAAGTTCAAACGTAGGTTTTTAGTGTAAGTTAAAATCTATCCTTCTTGTTTTAATCTCACTTTGTCCATATATATATATATATATATATATATATATATATATATATATATATATATATATATCGCTATCTATCCATCTATCTATCGATATTTTGTCAATATCTATGTCTATGATTTGTCGATATCTCTCCATCTATCTATTTCTCTATTGTCAGTATATCTATCTATCTATATATATATATATATGTGTGTGTGTGTGTGTGTGTATGTGTGTGTGTGTATTTAGGCAGCAATCCTCCTTTCATGCACTTTTCACTGAAAACGACACACAAGGTGCTTTTATTTAGTTTTTTATACAATTTCTCATGCGATCTAATAATTTTTTTCTTTTTGGATGATAAATTATATAAAAACTGTCCGAATGTTCTTTTTATCTGAGCGCTTTCAGCTATACATTTAGCCATTTTCAAGGATTATATTTTAACTGTTAAAATTAAAAATAGTTTGTTGTATGTATGTTTTATAAAATGTTTTCATTTTTTTTTTTTTGTTTCTTTCAAAACACAGTCAAGATATTATGTCCATGTTCAAAGTTAATATTATTATGTGTTGGTTTGTTTGTTTTTATTAATAAGGCTTCCATTATATATATATATATATATATATATATATATATATATATATATATATATAAAGCAATATCTATCAATCTTAATCAGTTTTTATCTATCTCATATTTTTCATATCTCTTTGTCTTTCAGTCAATTAGTTTCCAAAATTCACAATTTGATCTACGTAACTCAGAAGATAATTCTGCAATCACAAATGCAGAATTTGATGTAAGTTTAAATCTAATATTTTTTAATATCATTCTATCACTATATATATATATATATATATATATATATATATATATATATTGTTATAGGATTTTCCCCATAATAATAATAATGGAGTATCCCATACTTAATAAATACTGCGCCTCAAGGAAACAGTGAGTCAGTCCGTCGTCAGACTACCGGCTGATCGGCTGATCGGTTGAACTATCTGCCTTCGGGCGGGGAGGAACCCGAACGAGGCCACGCCGAAGGGCGGAGTCTCTTTCGGGGAGATAAACCGACCCTGAACCCGTATAAACGGGTTCAAATGGCATATTTTTGGCCATCCCACATCCACGTTAAACTGGCCTTGTGCCACATTTTGCCCTCGTGGTGGGTGAATAAATACTGTCAGTCAGTCGGAGTCAGTCCATCAGACAGTAAGTAAGAGTCAGTAGTTCAAGTCGAGTCAGAGGCAGTCCGAAACAGAGTCGCGTTGAGACAATTACTACAAGACATTGGAATAGTGATACTGGTCGAGACTACATTGTTCTCTCTACTAAACCTGATTGTTCATACTAACACTTTCTACTTCTCTGTATATATTCCTGTTTGTAATATATCTGTGTTATTCCATACCTGTGTTCGAGTTCTTCTTTATTGGTTCTACGTTGGACTATCACTGTGGTACAAGGAATCGGACCATAACATGCATACATACATATATATATATATATATATATATATATAGAGAGAGAGAGAGAGAGAGAGAGAAAGAGAGAAAAACAGAGAAAGATTTTGCATTGCTTATCACACTTAGGTGGAAATCGGCAATCAACATGAAATGTTGAATCCTGTTGCTGTACTATAGTTTTAAATGCTGTTCAGCATGTGTGTGCGCTGAAAATTTGGCAGTCTGATCCACTTAATACTATTTGATCTGAAGTCCCTCTTGTAGTCGAACATACGCTCATCCGCTGACCTTATCTCGGTCTCACCCCAACAAAATATTATCAAACAAACAATGCAAAAGGTTATAAGTTACGCTTTAATCAAGTATAGAAAACACAATGATAGCGATCTCAGGAAAGGAAATAGGAATAGAAAAATAATTTGGTACACACCTCCATTCAACCAATTAGGCACACACCTCCATTCAACCAATTAGGTACACACCCCCATTCAACCAATTAGGCACACACCCCCATTCAACCAATTAGGCACACACCTCCATTCAACCAATTAGGCACACACCCCCATTCAACCAATTAGGCACACACCCCATTCAACCAATTAGGTACACACCTCCATTCAACCAATTAGGTACACACCCCCATTCAACCAATTAGGTACACACCTCCATTCAACCAATTAGGCAGACACCTCCATTCAACCAATTATTTCACACCTCTATTCAACCAATTAGGCACACACCTTTATTCAACCAATTAGGGCACACACCCATTCAACCAATTGGGCAACACTCCATTCAACCAATTAGGCACACACCCCCATTCAACCAATTAGGCACACACCTCCATTCAACCAATTAGGTACACACCCCCATTCAACCAATTAGGTACACACCCCCATTCAACCAATTAGGCACACACACCCATTCAACCAATTAGGTACACATTTTTTCAACCAATTAGGCACACACACCATTCAACCAATTAGGTACACACCCCATTCAACCAATTAGGCACACACCCCCATTCAACCAATTAGGTACACACCCCATTCAACCAATTAGGCCAACCCCATTTTTACCAATTAGGCACACACCCCATTCAACCAATTAGGTACACACCCCCATTCAACCAATTAGGTACACACACCCATTCAACCAATTAGGTCCACACCCCCATTCAACCAATTAGGCACACACACCCCATTCAACCAATTAGGTACACAAAAAATTCAACCAATTAGGTACACACCCCATTCAACCAATTAGGCACACATTTATTCAACCAATTAGGCACATTCAACCAATTAATGCACACACCCCCATTCAACCAATTAGGTACACACCCCATTCAACCAATTAGGGCACACACCCCATTCAACCAATTCAACACACCTCCATTCAACAGTATTAGGCACACACCTCCATTCAACCAATTAGGCACACACAACCAATTAGGCACACACACCCATTCAACCAATTAGGCACACACCTCCATTCAACCAATTAGGCACACACCCCCATTCAACCAATTAGGCACACACCTCCATTCAACCAATTAGGCACACACACCCATTCAACCAATTAGGCACACACCCCCATTCAACCAATTAGGCACACAGGCCCATTCAACCAATTGGTTAGTACTAAATTTGATCAGACGTTTCTCGATTCAATTAATAACCATTTCCCTAAATTTTCTGTCACTATTACATTTTCCATTACTTCTTTTCGTATTTCGAGACATTTCTAGTGTATATCACAAGAAATGTCTTCTGTTTCTTTCCTTATGTTAAGTATCATTTTTGTCTCCATTTGCTCTCAAACCTTTTCGTTACTTACATGGTTTGTTGATGGTATTCTCAGCATCCTTCTGTAGAACCACATTTCTGTTGCCTCAATCTCTACTTCATCTTCGAGGAGATTGCCCAGCATTTGCTGGCATATAGGAGGATAGATATTACGTAACAGTTCAGTTCAGTACTCTTTTCTTAGATTCTAATGATAGTTTTCAGTTTCTTAATAAATTGCTTATATATATATATATATATATATATATATATATATATATATATATATATGAATGAAGAAATATAGTTTTAAGGTGTACTATATTTATGAGATGAAGTGCTCAATATCAGAGATAGGGCGTATGTAAATATAAATATAAATGTGAACATTGAAACCAACACACAGAGGCGACAGGCTGTTTCATGCTGAACATCCTGGATCAAAGCTGGTATGATTGGCTTTCCTGGATCAAAGGCAGTATGACTGGCTTTCCTGGATCAAAGCCGGTATGACTGGCTTTCCTGAAACAAAGCTGGTATGATTGGCTTTCCTGGATCAAAGCCAGTATGACTGGCTTTCCTGGATCAAAGCCAGTATAACTGGCTTTCCTGGATCAAAGCCGGTATGACTGGCTTTCCTGGATCAAAGCCGGTATGACTGGCTTTCCTGGATCAAAGCCAGTATGACTGGCTTTCCTGGATCAAAGCCGGTATGACTGGCTTTCCTGGATCAAAGCCAGTATGACTGGCTTTCCTGGATCAAAGCCGGTATAACTGGCTTTCCTGGATCAAAGCCAGTATGACTGGCTTTCCTGGATCAAAGCTGGTATAACTGGCTTTCAAAGCTGGTATGACTGGATCAAAAGCCAGTATGACTGGCTTTCCTGGGTCAAAAGCTGGTATGACTGGCTTTCATGGATCAAAGCTGGTATGACTGGCTTTCCTGGATCAAAGCCGGTATGACTGGCTTTCCTGGGTCAAAGCCTGTATGACTGGCTTTCCTGGATCAAAGCCGGTATGACTGGCTTTCCTGGATCAAATCCAGTATGACTGGCTTTCCTGGATCAAAGCCGGTATGACTGGCTTTCATGGATCAAAGCTGGTATGACTGGCTTTCCTGGATCAAAGCCGGTATGACTGGCTTTCCTGGATCAAAGCCGGTATGACTGGCTTTCCTGGATCAAAGCTGGTATGACTGGCTTTCCTGGATCAAAGCCGGTACGTGCTAATCAATGCTAGCCGCCAAATCAATGGCAACAAGGAGAAATAAACAAACAAACAGGACCTCATTGGACAGTTTCCATGCACTGTGTCTGAAAGTACATATTTTGAGACGTAGGTAATCATGACTCTCCACAATTTCCGGTCCCTTCTAGCCCTTAATAAATTTTAACTTTTTGCTTAAACACCATCCATTTATTCAAGCTCATTCAGTTTATTATGCGCAGTTTTCATTTGTCCCACTTGCCTTCAATCTGTCCTATGAGTATCACATTTTCCCAACCTTCTTTCTTCTTATATGCACTAGAAATATCTTCTTTTTCTTCCCTATGTTAAGTATAAATATCCCGTTGGTCTCCATTTGCTCTCAAAACTTGTCGTTGCTCATATGTTCAATCCATTGCATTCTCAGCATCCTTCTGTAGAACCACATTTCTGTTGTTTCAAGTCTATGCATCATCTTTGAGGAGATTGCCCAGCTTTCATTGCTATATAGATGGATAGATATTGAGTAAAAATTCAGTACTCTTTTCTTTGTTTCTAACGAAGTTTTCCTGTTTCTTAATACTCTGCTTAGCTTTTGGAATGCATCTTTGGTCATCCCAATGCGTCTTCAGATTTCAGTGTTGCCTTTTCCGTCCTCTGTTAAATCAGTTCTCATAAATTTAAATATTTGTACTTCATGTTTATTTTAGTATCCCCATTTTGTAATTTGGATTTGGGGCTGCCCCTTTTGCTAACAACCACGCGTTCTGTCTTCCTGCAGCTGATGTTTAGTCCATTCTTCTGTCTTTACTTTATCTTCTCTAGATGTCTTTGTAGTTTTTTTTTCTGCGATAACTACCAAAACTGTGTTATCTGCATATCTTATATGCACAAAAAAATATTTTGTTTTTCTTCCTTATGTTAAGTATAAGTATTCTTTTTTGTTTACATTTGCTCTCAAACCTTGTCGTTTCTCCTATCTTCTGTCCATGGCATTCTAAGCCTTCTTTGTAGAACCACATCTCTGTTGCTTCAAGCCTCCGCTTAATCTTTGAGGAGATTCCCCAGCATTCACTGCCATATATGAGGATAGATATATCATATTAGTTTAGTACTCTTTTCTTTGTTTCTTACGAAGTTTTTCTGTTTCTTAATACACTGCTTAGCTTTTAGAAAGCATCATTAGATATCCCAATGCACCTTCGGATTCCAGTCTACTCCTTTCCGTTCTCTGTAAATCAGTTCACAGATATTTAAATATTTGTACTTCTTGTTTGATTTTGGTATCCCCATTTTGTATTTTTGATTTGGGACTGCCCCTTTTGCTAACAACCATGTGTTCTGTCTTCCTGCAGTTGATGTTTAGTCCTTTCTTCTCGTTTTTACTTCATGAACTTTTCTAGAAGTCTTTGTAGTTTGTTTTTTTTTCTGTGATGCTAACAAAACTGTGTCATCAGCATATCTTATCTTTTTTTAGATTATAGCCTCTAATAATTATTCCTCGTAGGACTTCTGTTTCTCTAAGAATCGCTTCTCTTCTTAAGTTGAATAAATCCTGTGTTACGAATCCATAAAAGATATCCTGGTCCCATACATGTTAAGAAGAATCACGGATAATTATGATAAAGTAAAAATTTAAATAAAAACACTAAAAAATCTACTAATAATAATAATAGATTAAAGTGTATGTTTGATGATTTTAATTCATTTTTTTTTTAAATTCTTTCCATTTGCTTTCAGTTCTCCAATTCCGTCAATTACTGCGAATGTGGCACTGGTGTTTTGTTTAGATCTTGGTAGGTCAAGACAAGTTGGTTGGCTGGTTGGTTTGTTTATTGGCTGGTTAGTTGGTTAAATCAATGACATTATATTCCTTCTTGGTTTATTTAATGCCAAATACATTTCTTAAAGAATAACAATCAGACGGAATTAATAGACAGTTCGGTTTTACATGAGAATCAAAATGTTGACATGGATCTGCTTTGCATTAGAGTGAAAGAAAAGAAAAGAAAAGGTAGACTAGATTAAAGGAAGAGAAAATTATTTCGGATTGAATAAATCCGGTGTTACGAATCCATAAAAAATGGATGTTATACATGTTAACAAGAATCGCCGATAAGGATGATATAGTAATAAATTAAATAAAAACATTGAAAACGTACTACTACTACTACTACTAGTAGTAATAATAATAATAATAATAATAATAATAATAATAAGCACATATACTAAAATATTGTGTCAGCCCAAAATGCAGATTCTGTGATAAGTATCCAGAAACGATTGATCATCTTGTATCAGGTTGCACGGTGTTGGCACCCACTGAATATAAAACCCGACATGACAGAGTGGGCCAATATCTGCACTGGAAAATCTGCAACTTCTAAGGGAAGGAAACTGAAAGAAACTGGTATGAACACCACCCAGACCCGGTTACAGAGATAGGACCTGTTACAATTCTATGGGACTACACAATACACACTGACAGAACAATCAAGGCCAACCTTAGATATTGTTATTAAAGACCACAAACAAAAACGGTGCTTCCTTATTGACATGGCAGTCCCTGCTGACTGCAATGTATCTTTGAAGATATTCAAAAAGTTGTCAAAATACAAGGACATTGAAATAGAAATCTCAAAAATGTGGCACATGGGAACATCAACAATCCCTGTTGTAGTTCGAGCCCTCGGATTGGTCGGAAAAGATTACAGTAGATTAATTGAAGGGATTTCTGTAAGTCCATGCCTCAAGGAGATACAAAAAATTGTTCTGACAAGTACAGCCCACACCTTACGAAGGGCTTTATCTATGTAATATAATTTTTTTTTTTTTTTTTTTTGTCAGTGGAAAGTGCCATGACGTCATTTCTAACCTTAGGTCCCTGGGCGGGACCCGGATAGAAATGTGTAAACGCCAGAAATCAAAGAAAATAATAATAATAATAATAATAATTCTCTGTTTCTTAATACTCTGCTTAGATTTTAGAAAGCATCATTGTCTCTCGCAATGCGAGTTCGGATTTCGGTGTTGCCCTTTCCGTCCTCTGTTAAATCAGTTCACAGATATTTAAATATTTGTACTTTTTTTTTAAGCATTTCCCCCAAGCAATGCGGGAAGCCACTAGGACGCAAGGGGTTACAGAAAATTTAGAGCAAGATCAGATAGGAGTGATAGAAGAAAGGATGAGGGTAGTGGATAGATCAAGGCAACTGGAGATCCCCACTTTGTAATTTGGGTTTGGGGATTCCCCTTTTGCTAACAACCATGCATTCTGTCATCCTTCAGCTGATGTTTAGTTCTTTTTTTCTCGCTTTCCTTCACTAACTTCTCTAAAAGTTTTTGTACTTTTCTTTCCACGACAGCGATCAAAACTGTGTCATCTGCGTATATTATGTTAAGATCATAGCCTCTAATAATGATTCTTGGTAGGACTTCTAATTCTCTAAAAAAAACGCTTCGCTTTATAGATTGAATTCCGGTATTACGAAGCCATAACAAATAGCCTGGTTCTATTCCTCTTAACAAGAATAGCCGATAAGGATGATAAAGTAATAATTTAAATAAAAATACTAAAAAGGTAATAATAATAATAAATTAAATTGTATGTTTGGTGATTTTCATTCATTTTTTAATTCTTTCTATTTGCTTTCAGTTCTCCAATTCTGCCAGTTGCCGCGATGTAGCACTGGAGATATTGATAAACAAATTGAAAAATGCAACAACACAACAAGAAAAACAAGTCATCGAAAGGAATCTTGATAAATATTACACAGTGAGTTTTGAGATTTGATAATGTTGAAATGTTTTGTTTAGATCTTGACAAATCAAGACAAGTTCGTTGGTTGGTTGGTTGGTTGGTTGGTTGATTGCCTGGATGGATGGTTGGTTGGTTGGTTGGTTGATTGGTTGGTTGGTTGGTTGATTGGTTGGTTGGTTGGTTGGTTGCCTGGATAGATGGTTTGTTGATTGCCTGGATGGATGGTTGGTTGGTTGGTTGGTTGCCTGGATAGATGGTTTGTTGATTGCCTGGATGGATGGTTGGTTGGTTGGTTGGTTGGTTGGTTGGTTTCCTGGTTGGTTGGTTGGTTGGTTGGTTGGTTGGATGGATGGATGGATGGATGGTTGGTTGGTTAATACAATGACATATCATTCCATGTTGGGTTATTTAATGCCAAATACAATTCTTAAAGGATAAAATTCAGGCAGAATTAATAGACAGGTTGACGTAGATTCGGTTTTAATTGAGAATCAAAATGTTGAAGTCGATCTGGTTTACATTAGAATAAAAAAAGGTAGACTTATTTCGGATTTTATATTGGAGTCAAAATGTTGACATTGGTTTGGTTTTGCACTAGAATAAAAAAAAGGTAGGCATGGGTAAGGACGATATCAGTCTTCCATGAGAGTCAAAAGGGTTTGGTTTTACTCTAAAGCAGGATTTCTTAACCTGTAGTAAATGGATCCCATAGGGATCCATCTATGGGTTTTGTGGATTAGATAAAAATTAACATTTATATTCACTATTTAAACTTGTCTTAATCAACGGTTTCCCATTGAAAGAATGTTGGTTGGTGGGTTGGCTGGATGGTTAATACAATGACATATCATTTCTTGTTGGGTGATTTAAATCCAAAGACAATTCTTAAAAGATAAAAATAAGACAGAATTAATAGCAAGTTGGACACAGGTTCGGTTTTATATGAGAATCAAAATGTTGACGCCGATCTAGTTTGCATTAGAGTTAAAGAAAATAGACTTATTTCGGATTTTATATTGGAGTCAAAAAGTTTGACATTAGTTTAGTTTTGCACTAGAATAAGTAAAGTAGACAGAGGTAAGGTCAGCATCAGTTTTACATGTAAGTCAAAAAGCTACATATATGTTTCGTTTTACTCTAGATAAGGGCTTCTTAACCTCTATTAAATGTTCCCCAAATAGATCCATCTATGGATTTTGTGGATTAGATAAAAATTAACATTTATATTCATTATATAAACCTTGTCCCAATCAACGATTTCCCACTGAAAGAAATACAAGTAAACACATCCTGCCATTGGTTGAAAGAAAACACCTCCAACCACTACTGACAGTGACGACCACTGGACGTCTCTTGACTTGTTGTTCTTGAACATTTATATGTGTTTCATCATTCACTGCACGACCGCCATCTTTTGTCACTCCATGAGAACAAGTGATAATTCTCAATTTCTACAGTTTATTATGACTTGATTATCGTTTTATATACGGGTGAGGATTACTTAGTCACAATTTCTTTCAAGTATATATGGCTGAAAAGTGATATGTGTGCAATGTGCATGAGGGTGCAGTATAGAGAAATATGCATACAAGGGTTGTGAAAAATCAGACAGTGAGTAGCTACTGGTCTGCCTATCTGTCTATAAGGGTCTAGATATACTGATGAGGATTATTTGATAACAATTTCTTTCAAGCATAGATGTCTGAAAAGTGATGTGTGTGCAATGTACATGAGGGTGTAGTATAGAGAAATGTACCTACAAGGGTTGTGAAAAGCTAATCCGGCTGTCAGTACATACTTGTCTGCATATCTCTCTATAAATTGATATAAAATGGTAGATATGGGTCACAGAAGATAAAACGTTTACATAGTTTCAGTTTATACCAGAATCTGCAAAAGAAACAAATGTATTTATTTTTACATTCATCCACACAAGCTTGTTAGGTAGGTTATGCATTAATTTCCTTTGTCCCTCTTGCCTTCAATCTGTCCTGTGAGTATCAAATTTTCCAAGCCCTCTTTCCTCATTATTTGCACTATAAATTTCAACTATTTCTTTCTGAAATTAAGTAAGCGCCCTTTTTGTTTCCCTTTTCTCTAAAACTCCGTCGTTGCTCACTCAGCAGCCTTCTGTAGAACCATATTTCTCTTGCTTCAAGTCTCTTCTTCATCTTTGAGGAGATTATTCAGCATTCACTGCCATTTTGGAATACTAATATTGCGTAACAGTTCAATGTTCGTTTCTTTGTTTCTGATGAGATTTTCCTGCTTCTTAATACTTTGAATAGCTTTTGGAAGGCATCTTACACTATCCCATAAATATATCATCTAATCATTTTAAATTTTATTTTGACAGGAACGTGATTTCATCGATAACATTTTCCGCGACATTGTCAAAAAACTTACACAGGAAAACGAATTGGTCGAAAATTTGCTGAGCAACTCCGAAGAAATTGCAAACAGAAAATGCTATGAAGAGGCAGTCGAAAACTTCCTTCGTGTCTGCTCAACTAAAATAAAGGTAAATAGAACAAGTTACCTGATCTTGTTTACGCTTGATTTAATTTGTTTTTTGAGTGTTCTAGAATTTGTCTAATTTTATCTATTGAATAGTGTTTAGTTAAGATTTGGACATTCACAGGATATACTGATGGCAAGAGAAGCAGGTGAAACTGTGAGTCAACTACTTAACAGAGTTGTGTGCCTTAAAGGTAGAACAAGGATAGAGCAAGATAGTTGAGTGTCAAATCATTCGACAAAAACATTTTCATTCACTCTGGTTAGGACTAAAATCAGGTTGGACTGATGGCAAGAGAAACAGGTGAAACTGTGAGTCAACTACTTAACAGATTTGTGTGCCTGAACGACAGAAAAAGGATAGAGCAAGATAGTTGAGTGTCAAATCATTCGACAAAAACATTTTCATTCACTCTTGTTCGGACTAAAATCAGGTTGGACTGATGGCAAGAGAAGCAGGTGAAACTGTGAGTCAACTACTTAACAGATTTGTGTGCCTGAACGGCAGAAAAAGGATAGAGCAAGATAGTTGAGTGTCAAATCATTCGACAAAAACATTTTCATTCACTCTTGTTCGGACTAAAATCAGGTTGGACTGATGGCAAGAGAAGCAGGTGAAACTGTGAGTCAACTACTTAACAAAATTGTGTGCCTGCATGACAGAACAAGGATAGAGCAAGAATTAGAGGGTCAAACATTACTGAAAACGACAAAAGTCGGTAATTTATGTAGAGGTACGGTCGTTCAAAAGACACGGCACATAACAGAAGTGAATGTATGGCGAAATAGGGGCCAAGTGGGATGGAAGTTGTGGAGAGCCATGATCGAACAAGTCTGGAAGAGTCATGACACAGAGAAGAGGAGAAAGATGGACGTTTGGTTGGTTGGTTTGTGGTATAGCGAAACCTCTATGAGTCATTTAATACTTTTATTGTTTATATCGGAACACACACCCACGTATAATACACCTACCTTTAAATACCATAAGGTACCCTTCTCTACATTTTTAATTCCCATGTCCATACAATAAAATACTTAATGTTAAAATGGTTATGATGGTTGAGGTGGGGGAGATGAATGACTGAGGTGGTATGAAGTGAACGTTATGAGAATAAGGAGGATTGATATAGGTATATAATATTGAGAATTTCTTCATATAATAAAGTTCAGACTAAATGTAGTAAAAAAAAAGACTATTTTGATGTAATTTCTAAAAATTATTCTTTTTCTTTTTGCAGGAGCAGCAGCAACAGGTGTATAGTCAACACGTATTGGAAAACTTGAAAACATTCGTGAATTTGTGTAATGAAAAATTTTACATTAGGCACATTACAAATGCCACCAACGATGTGTGCAATACCAAACACTGAGTGTATATATATATATATATATATATATATATATATATATATATTAAGGACATTTTTATGTTTAACGTTCTTATTTGTAGATACAAGTATTTAAGTAAATGCTCTGTTTATAATAAACAGTATTAAATAACCTTTACCGGCCTGAATGTCCGAGAAATGTCTTTAATAAATAGATTGTCGGACTTTGTCCATTTCTTAATATAGATAGATAGATAGATAGATAGATAGATAGATAGATAATATTAGTGATAAATATATGCATACACATAAATATATATTTTTGTAAAAAAAAAAAATTGTGTGCGTATGTCACCACAAAATGTTTTTTCTGTTTTCTTTTTGAATTTGTAGGTCTGATGAATTGGATCGTATTTACGATTCCAATGGAATAAATTATGACCATGGAATATTAGTGTTTAAGCCTTTTTATTATATATATTTATATATACATATATATGTGTGTGTGTGTGTGTGTGTGTGTGTGTGTGTGTGTGTGTGTGTGTGAAAAGTGAATAAATAAAAGAGATAAATATTAATAAATAAATAAATATATATATATATATATATATATATAATTATTTATATATTATATGCGGTAGTTTGTCTGACGATCGCAAAAGCGTGAAACCCAGGGTCACAAACTCACATCAATCCAACCAAATATATATTAGGCAGGGGACGGGGTGCTAGCGGGAGAAGGGGTGATCGTAGCCTGGTTGATCTGATCGACGATTATGGTCTCGTCGATAGATACCGGGTCGATCATCCCCTTACAAAATGTGGACGTTGGCTCTTAATTGGCCTTTTGACAAGGTGGTTAGCTACCTTGACAGAATGTTAGTGAGAAAAGCCGACATAGATCTACTAGATTGCCCTACGTTCCACTGGGTAGGCTATTCGGATCACAAACTCGTTTGTGCCCGGGTGGCGTTAGACAATAGGCCTAGAATGGCTGGGTACTGGAAGTTCAATCTGTCTTTACTGGACAGGCGGGACTTCCAGGAGCAGCTAACTAGACTAGTGCAGCGGGAGCTAGTGGGGGCGGTTATCGGGAATAGGTGGTGGGAACGCCTTAAATGTAGAATTAGGTCCTTCACCATTGATTTCAGCAAACGGCTCGTTCTAGATAGAGCCGAAAAGGTGAATACGCTTAAAGCTAGTTATACTCGGGCGGTGGCTGGGGGGGGACCCCTAGAGATAGCTTTAGCTAGGGCCGGTCCTGGATCGTTCGAATAGCGAGCGGTACATGGGTCACGTAATTAGACATAAGTTAAGCAAGATGTCTTCCGAAGCCGTGAACTTGGGCGCAGATCTGCACAGGGAAGAGGTCCGTCGAGGTGGCGATCGTTGCATTCGTGAAGTCAAATCTCCGGAGGGGCACACTCTTCGGGCCACTGACGACATGTGCGAGGCGTTTTGGCGCCATTTCCTGAGCCGGTTTACCAAGGAGTCTGGTCTCCGTGAGGAGGAGTTTCGCAGCTATTTGGCTGACTTTCCTCGGCTTTCGCCGACTGAAGCGGCTAGCTGCGAGGGAGATATTACGGAGGGCGAAGTCTACGCGGTTTTGAAGAAGGTCGGCAGAGGCAAGTCGCCCGGTCTGGATGGTTTTCCCTATGAATTGTACTTGAGGCTGTCGCACATCTTTGTTCCGATTTTGACTGCAGTGTTCAACAACTGGTTTCGGTCGGGGTCCATCCCCGACCGGATCACCAGGGGTGTGATCACTCTGTTGAAAAAGGGCAAATGTGGTGGGGGGAACCTAGATGATTACAGGCCCATAACTCTGCTAAACACAGAGTTTAAGATTATGGCCAAGATCCTGCAGGAGCGTTTGCAGTCAGTTGCCGAGTCTCTGTTAGGACCCGAGCAGACTTGTTCTGTGACGGGCCGAACAATTCAGAACAACCTGCAACTGATCCGCACGATCATAGAGGGTGTAAAAGACGACGAAGAAACCGCGCTGATTAATTTGGATCAGTCCAAGGCATTTGATAGGGTCGACCATCGCTACCTTGCTACTGTCCTGCAGGCCGCTGGATTCGCACCCAACTTCTGCCGCTGGATTAGCCTCCTGTATCGCTCCCCCAGTGCTGTGGTACAGGTGAACGGAAAGTTGTCGGACGCGTTCGTACTGTCTAGGTCGGTTCGTCAGGGTTGTCCGCTGTCGCCTCTCCTTTATGCTTTGGCGTTGGAGCCTCTCCTTCGCCGGCTGAAGGACGAGACCGGCAGTCCGGCCCTACGTGGAATTGCCGTTCCTGGAGGGTCTCGAGCCAGGGTTTCCGCGTACGCCGATGACGTATCTGCTTTCGTGTCGTCCCGCGGTGACATTGAGGCGGTACAGAAGGTGCTTGATCGGTACGAGAAGGTGCCAGGGGCCAAGATAAACCGCGACAAGTCGTCCGGCTTGCGGTTAGGTGCCTGGAAGGGGGTCGCTCTTCCGGGCCGCTTCGGTTGGACGGACAGTCCTGTCCGCATTCTTAGAGGGTGGTTTGGACCCGACCTCCAGCTGGAGAAAATTGGTCTGAAGTGCGAGCAAAGGTCGATTCTGCCGGTCAGACTTGGAATCGACGGAGGTTGTCCGTGAAGGGCAGGGCGAAGCTGTGTGCTACATACATTTCCCCCTGATTCTTTATCGATTGTCCGTACTTCTTCTCTGTGAGACCTACAGGAAGTGATCGCTATCCTCCATTTTATGGAGGGGACGCGGGAATCGGGTTGACAGACGAGTCTACACTAAACGTCCGTGTCATGGGGGGCTGGGAATGCCGCACCTGTTTAGTCACATCCGTGCCTCTAGGTTGGCTTTCCTACGCCGGACATTGACTGAAGGAGATCAGATTCTGGAGGGGATTGTTAGGGACGCGTTCCCTGGCCTTAACATCAGTCCCCAATCTCGAGGGTTGAGCGCAGTCGTAAACCCCGGGATCAATCGGTTTTCCTTCGCTAGTGTCGGTCCGCCTTGAGGGCCGTTCCCCGGTCCAGTGACCTTTCTCGGCCTAGGAAGGTATTCTATAGTGGATTAGTGGAGGGGCCCGGGAAGGATCCCCTACGAGATACACTCGGCTTGTCGGAGGAGGAGTATCGCTCCTACTGGTCTTGGGCGCCAGCGGCGGATTACCTCAGTAACCCTGAGTTTTCGCTTACCTGGCGATTGGCTCGGAATCGGCTGCCTCTCAATGACAAGGCTTTCATATGGGGTTTGGCGGATTTGCCAGACTGGGAACGGTGTGGCCTTGGCTTAGAAGAAACGGCTGCGCACGCCTTCTACCATTGCCCCCGGGTCGGCCCCTTATGGGACCATGTCGTCGAGCTGACGGCTCGTCTCGCTCCCGAACAGCTTGTGTCCATTGATCGCGCATACGCGTGTGACAATGTGTCGCCCCCGTATTCCGCAGTAAAACGGATGGTGTTTCTGACGCTGCTAGCCACGGCTCGAATGGTGATATGGACGACGCGAAAGGAAGAAGTCTTGAGAGGCAATCGTCTTTCTCATTCGGATCTAATTCGATTCTTTGAGCATCAGCTCAAGATGAAGATTAGATCTGATAGAAAACGATTGCATTCGACAGTCTTTAGCGAAAGGTGGGTAAAAGAAGCGAGCTTGGTTCGTGTGAACGGGGGCTAGCCTTGATTTTCTTTCTAGGTCAACCTATTGCACATCGGGGTGGCTTCCTGTGGAACCCTCCCCTTGGTTAGGTTAGACAAGCTTCAGTGTACCTAGTTAATGTGAGTAAGTGTTGTTCCTGGCCTGCATCCCGGCCGTTCTTTGGTTATGATCCAAGTCGAGATTCCCCCCTCCCCAGTTTGTTTTTTTGACCCCTTTTTTTATCTCGACTGGGTCAGCTTTTATTTTTCCCATTCCCGCCTTATATTTTTATACTTTTTCCCACTCCATTAGCGAGAGTGTCTTTGATTTTGTCCCCTGGGCAGAATACAGCGGTCTCTCTGTTTTTGAGGGGTTGGACGGTCCCTACTAACATCAATTATGTTTAGTTTGTATTTGTGTTTATTTTAAGTTTATTATTGGGTTCATTTCCCTCCCCTCTCATTTTATCATTATTAGAATTTTATATATATATATATTCATCATTAAATTTTTTTATGTTATAGGGCGCGTTTTTGGTAGGTCTCCCTTGAGATGCACGTGGTATTATGGTGGATGGAGGATTGAACGGTGATGGACGAGTTCTTGGTGAATAGGTAAATTGTAATGTACGAATGGGTCGTGAATCTGATTATCTAGGTATAAGATAGTTAGTGTTGACCAACCTTTACCCCTCCCCTTTTCGGCCTTGTGCCACAATTTTGTATTTTTTAAAATAAATAAATATCGAGAAGAACAGAAGAGAGATTTTCTAAACTGTAGTATCAGATCGCGTCCAACTACCAATATTGAGATCCTTTCATTTAAAGCTCCGCTTTGGTTACACCAACTTTGTAACCTTTTTTTGTTTAATATATCTTTCTTACCTCTAATCCGTGTTCCGTGTTTTCTAACATTTCGTCGTCCCAACATTGGGTCCACATTTGTTTTTAAAAATTTAAAAAATGTTTAAAATTCTGTATTAAGATAAACTTTTGTATTATATTTTAATTTTATAAAAGAAACATCAATATCCTGAATTTTAAAATTGAAAAGATTAATTTTACGTCGTTTGATAAAATATTTTAAAGATATTTTTTATTTAAAAATTTTTGCATTCATCGTTCCCACTTTTCAAAATGGTATGCCTAAACATTCATATTACTATGAAAGTTTCTATTTACGTTTTTTACCTTTAAAGAAAAATTCAAAAAGTCTGAGAATAGTTTTGTCATTAGAGAAACATTTTATCTGAATAGGTTTTAACATCATTCCTTCAAATAAAAGTTCAAGACGAAATTTGCTAAATGATCAAAAATACAGAAGACCTTATGGAAAAATAGAGGAGAGCCTTGATCCAGAAAAAAAACTAATGCAACAAAAAAATCTGTGTTTCAATTTCTTCTTTGAAAAACAATGAGTAAAATTATGAACAGAGTCTGTGCCCAAACCTTGCATGAAATTTTCACTTTGCAGATTTCATTACACACTATTAGTAAAATAAAACACATTTGGACATTTGAACAATTTATCAACAAAAAATACGTCGGCTACATTGATTAAAGTATGCAAATCCTTTTTATACGATTTCATTATCGCTTTGATGTAATGCAGAAGTATTGTCAGTTTTGTTTAAGTGATTGCCGTATATAATTAAGTATATTTCAGATATGTTTCGAAAAATAAAAATTAATCGATCAACTAAAAAGTAGGGTGTATCCTGCATCAAATAATATAAAGTATATAATTGCACTTACATACAAACAGAGTCGGACATTTGATAAATGTCAATAAAAATACGTCGGCTACATCATTAGTTATACAAATCCTTTTTATAAGATTTCATATCGCCACAACACTTTCAATTGAACAAATATGAAATTGCCGCTGACAGGACTTGTATTTCGGAAATCAAACCCAGAAATGATGAGGATTGAAAAGGTAGCAAAAGATAAAAATGTCTTAGAATTTATATAAACAGTGATTGTCATGTTTTTCAAATATCCTCATATAATTCAAACGTTATTTACTTGTCGCTCATGTAACAACCGCCTTCAGTAACAAATACTTTGAGTGGCTAACATTGGGCCTTGTATAGGTTGAGATAAAAAAAATAATCCGAACAGTGATTGCCCAACATATAATCAAGTAGAGTGATAGTTTCGTCATTTCTTAATGAGTATCATCTAAAAATTTACACAACCACCTTGCATGAAATACTCACTGATTAGATAGTTTCGAACGTACAGTCAAACAGAGTCGATGATTTGATAGGTGTCAATAGTGAATACGTCGGCTACATCATTAGTTATTTTAATCCTTTTTATACGATTTCATTTCGCCATGAAATAGCTGACTAATATATATCAATTGAACAAATATGAAGTTGGCGCCACGCGCGAGAAATGACAAGACTTGCACTTCGAAAATCAATTATGATTGTCCTACAAATGACAAGGATTGAAAAGGTAGCAGAAGTTAAAAATGTCCCTTTCCAGGGTCCCAAAATATTCCTGGCGAGTATTTTATTTGTTATATATAGCAATTTCTTTTCAATATTATTTATTGACTTGAAATAATAAATGTTTAAACAATAATTTAATTAATAATAAGATTTAAAGTACTATGAATGTTCACTTTTATATTTATATTTCATAAATTATTAAGTTACTTCTATCATGGTATTTCCTCTGTTATTAAATTTAAAAGTAAATTTAAGAAAATTTTATAGTATTTTAAATTTAATTTTTTCATAAAGCATCTTTGAAAGGTAAATAAAAGTCAATAAAATATTAAATAATTGCTGAAAATATGTTAATTTCTAAAAATTACTAGGTCGTTAAAAACCAAAAAAAAAATGCGTTCACTTAGATTTTGTAAATTTATGTCAATTCTGGTCATCCATACTTGCTGTCATCACCTCGAAACTTTTTGATACGCCAATAAGGATTAAAGAAAAACATGACTAGTCGTTAAGAAATTCTTGTATATAACTTTTTTTATGCTATAAGAAGTGTTTATTTCAAATCAGATTAATTTAACTTTAAATTTGCTAATATTACTCAAATAACATGTCACAAATATATATTTTATTTTTGGAAGATTTTTAAAACCGATAATTTTGTTTTGTTTACAAGTTTCTTAAACATAAGAAAATAGCCGCTTTAAAGAAATTTGTTTTAAATCGAACAATCTATATAATTTCTATTTGAAATACACCAGAATATTTTTTACTTACTGGAAATAATAAATTTAATCATTTAGCTTCCAATTAAAAAAAAAATTTTGTCTTCAAGAAAAATTTTATCATTTTTCGTAAAAATTAATTTAAACCTTAGGTATCATAAATTTATACCGAATTAGTGGAGGTACCTAAAATACAGTTAGTACAGAAAAATATATTAGTAGGTTACGACAGAAATTAAGATTATGATTATTACTTTGCTGCGGATCTGATGTCGTAAATATATTATATATTATATATATTAGAGTGAGCAGCTTATATTTTACATCGCACATAAACAATTTATACAAAGAATTAAATAGAAATGCTAATGTGATTAATGGCGAAATCACTTCGCTAACAGCATTTAATGAGACATTAACTTACTATCAATTGCTTGAATAATAAGATCCTTTATCCGAGTTTTTGTCAGATTAGAAGGCACGTGCCAAGTATTTTTAAAAAATTTAAATCATCATCTTAAGAGCGACATTTTCTTGTATATAGGCAAATAATAAGATGAAATATCTGTAGACCGAACGATGTTTTTTTTTTTAATTATGATATTTATTGACATCTGAATGTATGTTTTGTGGTGTACCATGTCACGGTGCTAGAGTTCTTGTTTAAATCCATCATGTGAGAATTATGTTTGCATTTTATCTGTTAAAGTGAAATGGGTCTAGCATAATCCAATTAGTAGACTGAAAACATCTTCGTATTTTTCCACGGAATTTAAGATTCTGATTATTACCCTGCTGCGGATCCGATGTCGTAAATATATTAGAATGTACAACTTAGATTTTCTATCAAATAAACTAAAGAAAAACAGGACGAGTCGTTAAAAATGCTTGTATAAAATACTTTTATGCTGTAAGTAATGTTTATTTCAAATCAGATTAATTTAAAATTTAAAAAAAATTTTATTCAAATACATGTCACAAATATAGATTTTAAAATTTTTAAAATTTAAAACCGATAATTTTTTTTTATTAGTCTTCTTAAAATTAAGAAAATGGCCGCTTTTAAGAAAATTTTCTGAAATCGGCCAAAAGTTGATATTTCGATCTATATAATTTATATTTTCTTATAGACCAGAATATTTTACTTACTGGAATTAGTAAATTTAATCCTTTTTTCAATTAAAGCTAAAAATGAAAAATTCAAGAATGCTTTTTTTTATTTTTAAAATATCATTTTAAACCTTAGTTATCGAAAATTTATACCAAATTAGGGGAGGTACCTAAAATCTAATTAGTAAAGTAAAAATGTCTTAGTAGTTTTCTTTTAAGATTCTGATTATTACTGTGCTTTTAATCAGATAACGTAAATATGTGTGCAGTTTATCTTTTTTTATCATAAATAAACGACTTTATATCAAAAGAATTAAATAGAAATGTTAATGGAGAAATTTTCGAGTAACAAGAGCATTTCATTTGACCTTAATGTTTTTTTTAATTCCTTTTTAATTAAGATCTTTTTTATTCGAGTTGTTGTCAGATGGAAGACACTACCCAACCTTAAAAGATAATCTTTGTCAAATTTATTTTCAGTCTTTAACATGGTCGATAAAAGATCTATCTCTTTTACTTGTTAATCTCCGGGCAACGCCGGGCTCTAAATGCTAGTATATATATATATATATATATATATATATATATATATATATATATATATATATATATATACAATGAATCATTTATACAAAATGTAAATTAGTAAAGTTAATGATATAAAATGGCTGATATAATTTTAATATAATAATGATATAATAAATATAATGATATCATGATATAAAATGATATAGTGACTGCACGCTCCAAAAGTTTGTATCCGTTATTAATAACAGATTTAAAAAAAAAATAAAACATATTTCGATTCGCATTATATATTTTTCGTCTCGAATGATACCTGAATTTTACCAAAAACAAAGTAATGTCCATGTCTGAAAATGACTGAATGTATAGTCGAAAGTACTTGCGTATTTAAGAAAGACCTTATACAGCTTATAATTTTAAAAAACAAGGATCATAACATTATTCGGGTGATTGGTAGATCAATGCATCTTGAAAATTTTGTTAGCGAAGGGATTTCAACATTTTATAGTATTAACTTTACCAATTTACTTTTTTGTATGAATGATTCATTTTAATATAAATTGAACTGCACCACATATTTGATTATATATAATATATATATATATATATATATATATATATATATATATATATATATATAAAGTGAACATAGAAGTCAACACTCAGAAGCGACAGTCTGTTTCAGGCCATATGCAATCGTCATGCCACGTGGCCTGACGATTGCATATGGCTGTCTAAGTGTTGACTTCTGTGTTCACTTTTATATTTAAACTCGCTCTATCTCTGATATTGAGCACTTTATCCCATAAATATAGCACACTTTAAGACTATATTTCTTCATATATATACATATATATATATATATATATGTGTGTGTGTGTGTGTGTATTGAAGATTCTTTTTCTTCCTGTTTCTATCATCTTTGTTATTAAGAGAGACGAACGCGTCAAACGAAAACTTTTTCTATTTTGTTATACATCTCGCCTTCAAAACTGCTCTTAATATATAAAAATGCATATATCGCTATCCCATATATATATATGTGTGTGTGTGTTTGCATTCTGTATAATAATAATAATAATAATAATAACAAAATGCCGAAGATATTTAGTTTCAAATTTAATAATTTTCCAGCTTCCCATTGAAATCAATTATGGTGGTTTTATCGGAACGTTCACAGGAGGACGCCATTTTAAAAGAACATCTTCTGCGAGTGTTAACATCGCAACCAGTCTCCGGCCGTGCTCTTTGGGTAGCCTTTCAGAACAGTTCGATTGACGTTATCCAGCTTATAGTATCTGGAGAGAAAAATAAAAAAAGAAAGAGAAAGAAAAATGTCTTTAAAGATGTTTTTGTTGCGTGTAGCGGTTTCTAAAACCATACGGCTGATAATTTTGAATAACACAAAAGCTTACAGCATAATGTAAGAAAAAATCTTTGAAGTGTCTTGACTGCCAGTAAAATCACTCAATTGCCATCAGCATGTTTTGCCTTCACGAACGAGAAGAGATTTGGAGAGTTTCCCACTCTTGTTTAAAATTCTCAGACATCAGTTGAAGACAAATACGATTTACTGACTCAATAACTTTAATAGATCGATTGATTTTTCTACGGTTTTTCAATCTTTCGCAGGTTATCTAATCAGAAAATACTTTTAGAATGTAAATTTTTTTTAATGATTTAGTTTAATGATACAAGTCTTACTAATGAACCCATAGCTGAGGGACAAAGTGCTGGATTCATACCTAATCAGAATTTAATAAAAAACGAAAGAAGTTATAATGTAGATATCAAACGCGGCTTCAATTCTATATTAAAGTTTATATATAAACTGATTCTCAACTGTAGTTCCTATACATTTATATTCCACAGATGTAAATAAATCTAAAAGACATGCCTACAATAAATGATAAAGTGGCTACAAAGTGGGGGTTCAATTTTATGTCACAATCAATGAATAAACTGATCCCTCACTTTCTGGCCACGGTACTTTCAATACATTTATATTCCACATACTGTAAATAAATCTAAAAGACATGCCTACGATAAATTATAACGTGATTATAAAGTGGGGGAGGGGTCAATTTTATATCACAATCAATGAATAAACTGATCCCTCAATTTGTAGCTACAGTAGCTTCTATATATTTATATTCCACAGCTAAATGACATGCCTACAATAAATGATAAAGTGGCTAAAAAGTGAGGGGTCAATTTTGTACTACAATCCATATATAAACTGATCCCTCATTTTTAGGCCTCGGTATTTTCTATACATTTATATGCCACAGAATGTAAATAAATCTAAAAGACATGCCACAATAAGTTATAAAGTGGCTATAAAGTGGGGGGTCAATTTTATATCTATCAATGAATATACTGATCCCTCATTTTGTGGTCACTGTAGTTTCTATACATTTATATTCCATTTTTTTAATGATTTAGTTTAGCGATACAAGTCTAATAAGACTTGAAATTAACCCATTAACTTAATTTATTAATTTAATTAACCCATTAAACTAATAAATTAACCCATTACCGAGGAAGAAAGTGATGAATTCATATTTAATCAGAATTTAATAATAGGCAAAAACATAAATTATAACGTGGATATCAAGTATGGCTTCAATTCTGTATTAAAGTTAATATATAAACTGATCCTCTCCTGTAGTTTTTTATACATTTGTAACAAATGAACGTGGAAAAGAGTTGAAAAGAAAACGAAGGAGCGTCAACTTCGGCCGGGGCAGTTTTCACAATACATCACATAAAAGGACAACTATAAACTGAAAGCTATTACAACAGAGATTGATGTCTTTTAAAAGATTGTGCCTTGCGCCATATTGTGAATCCTCATGCTCCAAGTTTTCCCTTATTTTTGTATTTAGGAATGGATATATTTTATATACGAATCCGTTGGCCTTATCAACATTTTTGGTAAGTTGTATTTCTGTTCCTCTTTCTAAGTGGAATCTTTTTATTGGCTCCTGAAATTGTTATTCTGCCCAAAGAATCGCACAGAAAGAAATTTTTGTGCAACCCTTGTTTTGTACTTTTCCAATTTGTAATTGGAAATAAATGTGGAGGCGTTGAAATCATTTAGTAACCGCTTGCATTATACGCAGGTAATTTTTATGGAGGCGTCAAAAATTAATTGGTGACCGGTTGCCCTGCATGCATTTCCGGTGACCGTAACCTAACTGT
Source organism: Acanthosepion pharaonis (assembly GCA_903632075.3). Lineage (NCBI taxonomy): Eukaryota > Metazoa > Mollusca > Cephalopoda > Sepiida > Sepiidae > Acanthosepion > Acanthosepion pharaonis. The sequence goes on along the minus strand of CAHIKZ030001512.1, from coordinate 108,953 downwards.
CAGGCCTTCATTCTCACATTATCTTTAGATAAACTTAACACTACATATAAACTCTTTTAGCCTGCCTCCCGTAGCCTACTTGATTCTGTCTTTCTGTTGTGAAGAGCAGAAAGTCATTCACTGTGTCTGCCGCTTAAAATCTACAAATGCCTTATATAAATAAAAAATTAGCAATTTTTTCCTTCTTCAATTTGCGTTCATCTTTGTGTTTACATAGCTGAGGTACTTCTTTTCTAAAGGACCCCTTTTGTCTGATATATATCTATATACATCGTATATGTTTTACTTGTGTTCCGTATTGTCTTCCTCTATTTATATTTACTTTTATTTATTGTATTCTTAACATTTACTGGCGTAGGGATTCAGAAAGCGCTTACCTTCCCTTGGTGGAAGTAAGTAACGTGGGCCACATGACGGCCGCTTAGTGACGTTGCCCTATACAGTGACAATAGCGGCAGTCTAATTTCAGTTCTTTTTACAGTAGCTAAAACGTAAAGTTTGCTTTCTTTAGCTCTAGTCCCCATGGCTCGGACAGAGACTAAATCTGCCTTCCCTATGGTGTTGTTTCCCTTTGTAAATATATATTTCCCAGATACCGAATGAAACTCGTTCGCAGTCCTTAATTTTGGAAAACCCGACTTTTTCTTTCCCGTTCGTGGAATATCTTCTGGGACATAGATGAATCCGTCCCGTTTGAATATGGAGTCCTAAAAATGGCTTCTCCAGACACAGGAATATCTCCGTTTATTTCTCCTTACACTTATACAAATATATGTGATGTAATTTCTGTGTGGGACACACACACACACACACACACACGCACACACACACACACACACACACACACACACACACACATATATATATATATATATATATATATATAATTTTGTGTATGTCTTACTAGTATAAAAGCATCTTTGTCCTTCCTTTTCCATTCAGCCATTTCCTTCCGTCCATGAAATATCGGCGTTATATATCTTTTATTGAATATTTATTAACTGTATACTAAGTGTTTTTTCTTGCCATTCTAGGATAGCTTAGTCTAAAAAAGAATGAAAATCATTTATTTGCTATAAAATATGTCCATGACGACGTCCAGTTTGCGATATTTGACTATGGTAGGCCTACTAGTATTGGTCGGGTCAGAAGCTGAGGTGTCATTATACCCGTGCTATATGAAAAAGATAAATAAAGTAAGACTATATAATATTTTCTTAGCATCTTCATTGCAATTTCTATCCATGAACCAGCCATACTTTCATTGGTCATACGTTAGTATTACCTTAACCCTAAAGTGATAAGGTTTTAGAAAATTGAAGTAAGACTATACAATATTTTCCTGGCATCTTCATTGCAATTTTCATCCATGACCCAGGGAAACTTTTATTAGTTATCCATTAGTATTAGCCTAACCCTAAAGTGATAAGGTTTTGGACAATGGTTAATGAAAGAAAAATATACAATATTTTCCTGGCATCTTCATTGCAATTTCTATCTATAACCCAGCCATACTTTCATTGGTCATCCATTAGTATTACCTTAACCCAAATGTGCTGATGTTGTCTCAAATATTCATTGATGTAAAACGAAACAATAATACCGTTTCTTCATTGCTATTTTTAAACATAATTCAAACACAATTCTAGAATCAATCATTTACTTACTTTCTGTCTTTGAAGAAATAAATGCTACTGTCTGCAAACCTGAGTGCGGCATCGACATTTTCGGGTAAGCCTGGCCAGTAAACATCAAGACTGCTTGGGTAACCTTCCATTACACCCGACGTATGATCATCCCAAGCCCAAAATTTATCTCCCTGAAATTTCAGAAAATACATATTCACATTATTTAGACCGACATAGGCATGAAGAACTGCCGATCAAGGAATGTTGAGTAGTGTTTTTAGGCGAAATCCTTCTCATCGCAGACTCTTCACATCTACTCACTTTGTATCCAAACGTAAACAAAGCAATTTTCTAAAGAAGTAATGATTTTTTTAAATTTATTAATCCGACAGATTTTATCACTTTAAACGTTATGGGGTCTACGTTCGCGCTCACATGGAGAAAGCAGCCAAAAACAGATTTTTCTTTTCAAATTTAAAATATTCCTTGTAAGTACCTCAAATATCATACGCGCTTACAAAATACGAATAACTCCCAGAGATGTAATTTGGTAATTTTCCATTCTGAGGGTTGGGGTTTTTGCCAGGCAAGCGAAACAAGTTTTGATTTAAAATTTATAATTTCAAAAGAGTGCCAAAAATTTAATAAATAATTTTGATTTAAAATTATAATTTCAAAAGAGTGCCAAAAATTTAATAAATAATTTTGATTTAAAATTTATAATTTCAAAAGAGTGCCAAAATTTAATAAATAATTTTGATTTAAAATTATAATTTCAAAAGAGTGCCAAAATTTAATAAATAATTTTGATTTAAAATTTATAATTTCAAAAGAGTGCCAAAAATTTAATAAATAATTTTGATTTAAAATTATAATTTCAAAAGAGTGCCAAAAATTTAATAAATAATTTTGATTTAAAATTTATAATTTCAAAAGAGTGCCAAAAATTTAATAAATAATTTTGATTTAAAATTTATAATTTCAAAAGAGTGCCAAAAATTTAATAAATAATTTTGATTTAAAATTTATAATTTCAAAAGAGTGCCAAAAATTTAATAAATAATTTTGATTTAAAATTTATCATTTCAAAAGAGTGCCAAAAATTTAATAAATAATTTTGATTTAAAATTTATCATTTCAAAAGAGTGCCAAAAATTTAATAAATAATTTTGATTTAAAATTTATAATTTCAAAAGAGTGCCAAAAATTTAATAAATAATTTTGATTTAAAATTTATCATTTCAAAAGAGTGCCAAAAATTTAATAAATAATTTTGATTTAAAATTTATAATTTCAAAAGAATGCCAAAAATTTAATAAATAATTTTGATTTAAAATTTATCATTTCAAAAGAGTGCCAAAAATTTAATAAATAATTTTTATTTAAAATTTATAATTTCAAAAGATTGCCAAAAATTTAATAAATAATTTTGATTTAAAATTTATAATTTCAAAAGAGTTCCAAAAATTTGATAAAACACCAAACAAGCTTTGATTTAAAATTTATAATTTCTTGGGGTGAATTAATATTCGCGATAAGTAACTTGACATTATTTGGGGTAAATTAACAGAAAGATCCAAAATATCTTCACCAAGGGAAATATGTGTTTAGTCGTTTGTGTTCATATATTAAAATAAGGTACATTTCGGTGGCAAGAATTCTTTCAGGCAAGTTTGGTTCAATAATATTGACAAGTTCTGTCTAGCCAATTTTTTTAACTTTTTCAAATTTACGAATTAGTTGTTTTTAATATATATATATATATATATATATATATATATATATATATATATATATATATATATATAAAGGAAAAAACTTAACACATCTTGAAAAAATCATTGTAATAAATTTATTTCTGCAGGTAAATTTTTAATACCTGCCTCATCAGACCGAAATTACAAAATGGTTTAAATTTATCCAAGCAATATGTTAAGCATATGTTTAACATATTTTCTGAAAAAATTACATTTTGTAATTTCGGTTTGTTTATGGCAGATATTAAAAAATCTTACCGACTGAAATAAATTTATTACCAAAGTATTTTTCAAGATGTGTTTTTCTTTTATATATATATATATATATATATATATATATATATATATATATATATATATATAATATATATGATTGGTGTATACGGAATAAATTCCAATCACCAACAATTACTATTCTTAAAAGAGTGCTCAATACAGAGTAGAGCAAATATAATAATTTATTCAAAAATTATAACATAAATATGTTATAAAATCACTACAAAAATAGCCATTTTGTTTCAACACCTTTGGTGTCTTATCAAGTGATGATGTTGAATGTAGATTGTAGAATGTAAAGCGGCCGAAACGTTGTCAATATAGTAATGAAGATGAAGATAATATTCCGAATAATGTAAATAATGCAAGTAATCATAATACCTCATCTCAGAGATATAGAGGCCGAAACGTTGTGAATATGACAATGAAGATGTGGATAATAGGCCGAATACTGTGAATAATGCAAGTAATCATAATACCACATCTCAGAGATATAGAGGCCGAAACGTTGTGAATATGACGATGAAGATGTGGATAACAGGCCGAATAATGTAAATAATGCAAGTAATCATAATGTGGAATCTTCCACAACAAACCAGCCTTACCTGTTTTTAGGAAATGCACTCTTCCTATCTGGTAAGTAACATCCTACTTTCACATAAATATAACAAGTATTCATTGGTCAATCACCTCCAATCTTGCTTGCTGATTAGTCAGTTCCGACCAATCAAACCGCCTGCACGCGACCAATCTGTTTTTCCCGCGTTCTCCGTTTGAGCCTCCCACGTGGTACACGACCATTATATAAACCGAACACGTGTGAACTCTTTGAGTAGTTTTTCATTCATCTCTCTTGCACTTCTCATTCCTTGCTACCAAGTGCCAAGATGTAACCTTCACCAACTCCCGTCTTAGTCATTGCTGACCAGACGTTAAAGACAATTACCAACATTCACGAACTCTGAAATCACTTCTGAACTTTTACCTCACAATTCAAAACTTTCTTAATATGAACTCCGGTACAACTAATACCTAATCAAAGGGACACGACTCTGTCCTACTTTTTCAGTTCGCATTCATGTACATCAAACATTAATAAATCTAATTGTTATATTTTGGAATCATTCAGTTCAGTTTTGTATTTTATTCTATGTGCTATTTACGCCAAGTATAAATTGCATTGCGTTCACGCATTGTCCTTAATCTCATCTTTCTTAGCCATTACATATATTGGTAACTCAATCACTACAACGATGATAATACAACCTCTACATATTTAGTGATCCCATTGGGAATAAACAATAATGGTACCCCTATCGCTACAATAATACCTCATCTCAGAGATATAGAGAATTCAATTCAGCCTGGAGATGTTTGGCCTCCATCAGGTTATTTTGCCAAAGACACACTATTACTACTAAACAAGTAGTACCCTTAGTAAAGCTCACTACAATTCAATGACCTCCCGGGATCTTAAAAATGATTTTATATTTCTTTTTGTTTCTATATGTATCAAACGTGCAAACTAACAAGGGAAGAGACAATCACAATTATAATAGGATATTGATAAAGTCAGTTTCCCTTGAATCGACAATATTTTAAGACACAGCAGTTGTTTTCTTTTTGTCATAAAAATTCTCAGGAGTTGTTTCCCTTATCTCCTAAAATGACGCGGCTTGTACAAAAAAAGTCAGCTGCGCTTTTTATGACACAACGGAAACAACTCTTGCATCACCTAACGTAGGAAGCAAACCAACACCATCTTGGTGGTGTTGAGCAAACCCACTATACAAATGAAATGATTTAAATATATTTGGTTGATTTCATTTAGCGGCATATCAACACCTCTATGGGTTATTTAACGCCGAAATCCAAGTCGTCAGAACACAATTTTCATAATTTCAACCATATATATATATATTGAACGACAATGTATACTTTCAACTACAGATACAATTTATTGCTAATCATTTTGCTTTACGTTTGGTTTGTTTTATTTTACGGCATATCAACACCTCAATGGGTCATTTAATTCCGACAACTTTTTTTTTTTTTTTTTGTAATATTTTTTTGTCAAAAATCCATTTCTGTTAATATCTTTTTTCTCAAAAACGTATAGCTGGTAATATATTTTTTTTCTTTTCAAAAACGTATAGCTGGTCATATATTTTTTTCTTTTCAAAAACGTATAGCTGGTCATATATTTTTTTCTTTTCAAAAACGTATAGCTGGTCATATATTTTTTTTTTTTTCAAAACGTGTATAGCTGGTAATATATTTTTTTCTTTTCAAAAACGTATAGCTGGTCATATATTTTTTTCTTTTCAAAAACGTATAGCTGGTAATATATTTTTTTCTTTTCAAAAACGTATAGCTGGTCATATATTTTTTTCTTTTCAAAAACGTATAGCTGGTAATATATTTTTTTCTTTTCAAAAACGTATAGCTGGTAATATATTTTTTTCTTTTCAAAAACGTATAGCTGGTAATATAATTTTCTCATAGCTGGTAATAATTTTTTTTCAAAAACGTACAGCTGGCAACATTATTTTTTCAAAAAACTTATTATCAGAGGCCTTGCTGTTGGACATAGTTCATCGTCTCACCCCGGACGCGGATGTAGTTTATCGTCATACCCAGGACACCATTTTGCTTTAAACATATATTGTTGGTGATTTTACTATAATTATGTTTTTTTATACTTTCACACTGTTTTGTTGGTTGGGGCGGGGGGTCACCAAGACCTTAACAGCGGCTATTAACCCAATTATCAGAGGTACACAATAATTATCCAGGTAGGCATTTGTTTAGGGACGCAAATGCGTCCCTGAATAATTGTGTACCTCTGATAATTTTTGAAGCTTTTAAAAGCAATTACCATAAAGTGGTTAAAAAATAATAATCCTACAAATTGGAGGGTTCAAAGACATTTGCGTACCAGATAATTGCGTCCCTAGACATTTGCGTCCCTAGACAAATCCGTCTCTGGATAATTGTGTACCGTTGATGATTTTGTAAGCTTTTAAAAGCAATTACCATAAATGTTGAAAAAAAAAGCATAAGTAGTAATCATTTTTTTTTTTAAATATATAAAAAGAAGAAAAATTTTTTTAAAAAAATCAAAAATTTATTTTTGCTTAAAATGCAATGACAGATTAACAGTTTTGGAAGATCGCTCTACACATCGCCATTATGTTTTTGTTACATCGACTTTTTTCTTATAACATTGATAGCTGTAATTTTCCACGTCTACAAATACTTTTCCACCAGTGTTTGATTTTCGTAACTTAGCCAAATAAAAACATAATCTATAAAATCCAGAATCTGCAAGAGTGAACTAAAACTGCTAGCTGAATTTTCTCTTGCTTTAAAAAAGAGATTTTTCTCTTTTTTTTAAATTTATGGTAACTAGCTTTCTGCTTGTTTAGAGTAATTAAAGATACTGGTCTGCTAATTTCTATACCAAACAACTCTTTAAAAAAATGATAACTTCAAAAAATTATCAGAGGTACGCAATTATCCGGGGACACATTTGTCTAGGGACGCAACTGTCCGTCCACCAGGTGTGGTGATGTATAAATACGTACAGACCTGTGGTAAGTCCGCTCGGTGTGTTGGATCCCTTAACCTTCGTTAAGGAGAAAGAAACTTCTTATGTCAAACCTGCGACTTGACAGCATCCAATGATGCTGACCATTTTTCCTTTTTGGATACATGCTGTTATTGCTCAGAAAGTGAAATTGGCCCAGTTCAATGTCTCTCCAATTTAAAATTTTTTCTGTCACCCTATATGCCAGTGAATGATGCACAATCTCCTCAAAGCTGAAGAAGAGACTTGAAGCAACAGAAATGTGGTTATACAGAAGGATGATGAGGATAACATAGACCGAACGTGTGAGGAACGACTAGGTTTTAGAGGAAATGGAAACAAAAAGGAAACTTGGAAAATCTGACACTCACAAGACAAAGTGAAATCCAAGAGGGGCAGAGGAAAATAACGCTTAGTGAATTTGAATAAATAGATGGCGGAACAGGGCTTAGGTGAAATAAAAAAGACAACATTTATTAAGAGCTACAAAGGACAGAAAATTGTGGAGAGCTTTGATCGCCTACGCCCTGATTGGACACGGTACATACAGAAGAAGATTGCTCGATATGTTAAGTCACAAGTGGTATCTTACAAAAAAAAAAGTAAAAATTACCCGTAAACAGCTTAAATAGAATTTGCACCGTTGTGATTGGCTGTTGCTCAATCTCCAATCAAATGTGTGATTACGGGGTATATTTATAAAAGTCAGCGTAAACAAGCATTTTTTAGACGGCGTTTCAGAGTCTGATCAGCTCTGAAGGGGTCGATTTGGTGAGGTCAGTATGATGTTTGAAAGACCCGAAACTGCCCAATGATCCTTTTCTAGAACATCACTGACGACGCCCTCTAGCGCTAAAAGAGCATATATTCAAAGTTACTGTTCTTGCTTAGTCACTTATATAATGAATCCCAGACGCACAAGTCTCCTGTGACCCATTAGAGTCGTAGTAGCACCATATGTACTGCAGTTATAGTCGTCTTGGGCAAGATAGCCTGACGGGGGCTCGTTGAAATCCAGAATTTTTCTTCTCTTAAGACTGGTTGCCAACTAAGGCTATAAGGCTCTAGTCTGTCCAGTTATTTACCCATATCCGGAGAGAAGGGAAATTGCTCGTAAATAAAAGAGACGAACAATTGGAATTCGAACTCGGCTCTTCGGGTTCTCATCCCAAGCTTTCCATCACACTATCATTGGTCCACAATAAAACAAAAACATCACATTACCTTAAAGAGGAAGATATGTCCATTATGCCATAGCAGAGCTGCGTTTGGAGAATCATAGCTGGGATCTTTGATTGTCTTCGGATAGCCTTTCATCAATTTCTTATTGCCATATTTCCATACTTTCTTGCCTGAAATGGACAGTAATGATGCCCGGGTTGAACAGACACGCTTCTTTTTGTTTACAGTAATGTTCACTCTGTACAAGGCCCGGGAGCCACTCGAGGTGGAGGGTTACGTTTAGGGGTAATTTATATGGATAGGAGGGGAAGATAACAGTTAACTCTAGACTTGATCAGGTTAAGATTGTAGAAATATTGGTTGATATTTTTTTTTACAATAAGGTTCACCCTGTACAAGGACCGGGAGCCACTTGAGGTAGAGGGATACGCTAAGGGGTAGTTTATATGGATAGGAGGGGAAGATAACAGTTAACTCTAGACTTGAACAGATTAAGATTGTAGAAATATTGGTTGATATTTTTTTTTACAATAAGGTTCACCCTGTACAAGGCCCGGGAGCCACTCGAGGTAGAGGGATACGCTAAGGGGTAGTTTATATGGATAGGAGGGGAAGATAACAGTTAACTCGAGACTTGAACAGATTAAGATTGTAGAAATATTGGTTGATAATTTTTTTTGCAATAATGTTCGCCCTGTACAAGGCCCGGGAGCCACTCGAGGTAGAGGGATACGCTAAGGGGTAGTTTATAGGGATAAGAGGGGAAGATAACAGTTAACTCTAGACTTGAACAGATTAAAATTGTAGAAATATTGGTTGATAATTTTTTTTACAATAATGTTCACCCTGTACAAGGCCCGGGAGCCACTCGAGGTAGAGGGATAGGTTAAGGGGTAGATTATATTGATAGGAGTGGAAGGTTAACTCTAGACTCATATAGAACCATTTATGTCTTCCATCAGCATGGCTGATGCTAACCTCCATGAAAGCAACCCATTGTGCCTTCTTGGCTCGCATTTTCCACTGGCATGAATTGGAGTGATTATAATGAATCAATTGCTAAGTCCCCTGCTACGAAAGTTCGTTCACTGCGACGTGCCAGACAATTCTTCTCGTCAGAATCCATCTTCCTCATTTATAAATTTACCATTTGTCGGTGCATTGATTGCTGCTGCCATATTTAGTCTGGTGCCCTTGCTATATATCTCGAGATTCTTGATAAAATTCAGATAAGTATCTGTTATGTAATCGATCCTGACCTGACATCTCGACACCAGTCACTTTCTTTTCACGTGACTTCCCTCTGTATTCTCTACAAATATTTTCATATTTTCGTTTGTCCTGATGCGCTTTACTGCTTCGTCTCTCGACTGCATGAATTTAAGCATGTTACTCGATTGGCAATTAGGTCTCACTGTTGAAATAGCTAGATGCGTCCGTATCTTCCATTCTAATTGTTTCTTTTCTTCTTCTCGCCCGTGAAACTCCCTTTCCGATTTCTTGCTACCCTGCACCTAAAATCTTCAAAAAAATAAATGCAACGCCAATCGCCATTTTCTGTCATCCTGAATCCTGTTCCTTGCCCTCTCACTTCTTCTTCTTTCACTCCTAGTAACCCCTTTGTATCCTAGTGGCATTATCACCTAAAATTGGTTCCAAAAATTGTATGTGATTGTCTCATATAAAATGACGCATTTTTGATTGGTTGGTTGTTTAATCGGGTCTTCTAACGAAAGTAATCACCCTAGTATATAAAAAATCTTGACTTAATCTTGACTCTTTTTCTTTCCAGATATTTGTCTTTTAATATATTGTTACTCACAAGCCCAGTAAAAATGATTACAATGAAACAAAGTCGAGTAATCTTACTGTATGAGCACACACTGGAAAAAAAGAACCATTTTTGCATTGAATCATTACATGCGATGAGAAATAGATACTCTTTGACAACAGTAACCAGTTGTTAGATGCAAGTGAATCACCAAAACAATACCCAAAACCTCCACTGCATCCGAAAAACTTAATGGTGGTCTTTCAAAGGGGTTAGTCATTAATCATTCTTGCCTCAAGGGAAAACAATAACAGCAACCTCGTATTTTAGAGAAATTGAGTGTATGCACAAAAAAAAATTGAAAAAGAAACATCCTAGACTTGTCAATAGGGATGACCTAATTTTACTGCACGACAACGTACGGTCGCACGCTTTTCAATCAACTGGCCAAAAGCTGCATAGCCTGAATTATGAAATTTTGCCTCAACCTCCATATTCACTTGATATCTCTCTTACTTATGTAAGCATTTTGAGCTTTTCATACGCAATAAAACATTCTCCAATAAGGAAGAGGTAATCGAAGCATTTGAACTTTTATCACATCAAAGGATGAAAAAAATTTTAAATATGATATCAAGTATTTAGAGGGACGTTGGAGAACAGTCCTTCGTCAACATGATGCCTATTTCAACTAAATAAATTAGTTATTTAACATTTCAGAAGCGTTTTATTCACTTCCCATAAAGTGCGTCATTTCATGTCTGTTAATCTAATATTTCCTATAATATTGCCCAAAGCAAAGTCATTGTTATTTATTTTTCTATTTTTTCTTTAATTTCTGCTATTTTTTGACACCTCATAGTAATAAGACGTAAAAATTATAGGTCACCCCGCTAAAATCGCAATAACAAAGCAGGGCCGGATTTAGGTGAAGAGAGGCCCTAAGCTATTTCCCTTTTGAGGCCCCTCCAAATAGCCATTCTCACGAGTAGAGGAAAATGGAAGAATATTAAATTAAACAATGTAAAGCTGAGGATGCTGATGGGTATTTAAAATTATTGGAAGAGTTATTTGACGTCTAGAAAGCGTTATGACTTGAATAATGTTCAACTATAGTCTCAAGTATAAACTTGAATGATATTTAAATATAGCCTCAGGTATAAACTTGAATAATATTTACCTACAATCTCAAGTATAAAACCGATCAATGTTAACCTATAGCCTTAAGTATAAGGTTAACATAAATGAAAATTATTTATTAAATGTTATGCCATTGGTGACCGTGCGTGTGTGTATTCATGTGCATGTTCGAGCCTGAGTGCTTGTGTATGTTTTGCTTATATGTATGTTGGCGTGTGCGTACGCATATGTATGTGTATGCTTGAGTACTTGAATTTCATGCGTGTGTATGATTTTGTGTATTTGTCCTTGTGCGTATGAGTGTGTGTGAGTGCGTGTGAAATCTAAACTTGAATAATGTTTACCTATAGTCTCAAGTACAAAGTTGAATAATATTTACCTGTAATCTCATGTATAAACCGGATCAATGTTACCCAATAGCCTCAAGTATAAGCTTAACATTAATGAAAATAATTTATTAAATGCTTTTGGTGAACGTGTGGGTATTTGTGTGAATGTGTGAGCTTAAGTGCTTGCGTATGTTTTGTGTATATATTGGCGTGTGCGTACAAAAATGTATGTGTGTGCTTGAGTACTTGAGTTTCATTTGTGTGTATGGATCTGCGTATTTGTCATTGTGTGTATGAGAGAGAGAGAGAGAGAGAGAGAGTGTGTGTGTGTGTGTGTGTGTGTGTGTGTGTGTGTGTGTGTGTGTGTGTGTGTGTGTCCGCGCGTGCTAGTGAAATCCTCATTTACCTTTAAACAGGAACAGTTCCTTCGTAACCGGATGAAAAAGTGCTGCTCCAACATTAATCGGAGACTTCTTCAGGACGGACTTGATTTTCATCTGTGTCACGTTTGTACTGCTCAAGTCGTACATCGAATTTTTACGGAAGGCGAACGTTTTGTTATCGAGACCTGGAAAAGAGGAAAAAACAAACAAATTATCCACTTTCGACTTCATCGCATGAAAGTCCCGAGTTAATGTTTGAATTATATCACATCGCTGTACCAATTTCTTTTGACGACCGTCAGATATTTAAAACATAAATTTTGAAAACTTCGCATATACTTATTGGTAAATAAATAGCATGACGCATACGATCACATGCCCAGATAGATAAAATAAGTAAACATATTAACAACGGTAAAAGTTGGAGTTATTTCCCTTTAGATATGAAATCACGTGACGCTACAGTACTAACGTGATGCCTCAATATATAAGCAGTGCCGAATTCAAAAACTCTCTCTTACTGGTTAGCATCTTTGGCTTCTTAATAAGGTCAATGATTATCTAAACTTGAATAATGTTTACCTATAGTCTCAAGTACAAACTTGAATAATGTTTAGCTATAGTCTCAAGTATAAACTTGAATAATGTTTACCTATGGTCTCAAGTATAAACCCGATCAATGTTAACCTATAGTCTCAAGTATAAGCTTGAATAATGTTTACCTATAGTCTCAAATACAAACTTGAATAATGTTTAATTGGACCCTCAAGTATAAAGCTCAATAATGTTTACCTATATTCTCAAGTCTAAACTTGAATAATCTTTCGTATAATCCCAAGTATAAACCCGATTAATATTAACCAATAGTCTCAAGTATAAACTTGAATAATGGTTACCTATAGTCTCAAGTACAAACTTGAATAATTTTTAACTACAGTCTTAAGTATAAACTTGAATAATATTTATTTATAGTCTCAAGTATAAACTTGAATAGCCTCAAGTATGTCCGACCAATACTAACCTATAATCTAAAGTACAAACTTAAATAACGTTTATGTCATAACCTTAAGTATAAACCCGATCACCCTTTACATGTAGTCTCAAGTACAAACTTGAATAATTTTTATGTCATAATCTTAAGTATAGACCCAATCACCGTTTACATATAGTCTCAAGTAGAAACATGAATAATGTTTAACTATAGTCTCAAGCAGTACCAGATATATTTCCCTACAGAGACAAGTATAACTCCTACCGATGTTTACCTTTAGACTCAAGTACAAACACAAAAACTCAAGTATTGAAAAATACAGCTTTCACCATTAAAATCCAAACACCCAATGCAGCAGAATAGGCTCAAAACAGATATTGCAAATATGATGAAAGGATGAATCATTCAGTTATCCCTTATCGCATGTAATCTATTCGATCAGCGAAGTTAAGCAACGTCGAACCTGCCAATTAACTAGATGGGTAACCTCTTGAGAATACCAAGTGCTGTAAGCTTGGATGTGTAAATGAGGTAATGGATAACGGTAGGGAGTTGTAAATCGGAGAGCTGAGTTCCAGTTCCGGTCGGGTTCGTTATATTCATTTACGTGCAAATACCTTTGGGAAAAGGCATGAATCTACATTTTTCTACCCACCTCCCAGACCAGCTATGAGTTAATCAGTAGAATTTGTATCAGTAAGTGATTGTTATCAACCTAAAAATCTTTACAATTCAAAATAATTTTCTGGCATTAAATGAGATGCAAACGGTTGATAAGCCGTAAAAAATCAGTCAGTCAAAATATATATATATATAATAACTGATACCCTGGAAGGACACTCTGGTACTTAAAAAGCAATTCCTTCCTTTACTGATAATATTGATGGGCTGACAGGCAGAGGGACGAATTATTTTTTTATACTTGAAAAGATTGTGACTTTTTACTTCCTTACTCTAATTTTCTCACATAGTCATTTAGTCGTAGTTGTATTCTTTATTTATCATTTGAACTGACTGTGACTTTTTATTTATTTCTTATAATGTGCACACTTATTCATTTCCTTAAATTTGTATTCTAGATTTCTCATTTGCACAAATGTCCGATTACTCTTATCTGTATTATTTATTTATCATTTGGATTGCCTGTGACTTTTTATTTATTTCCTATAATTTGCACACTTATTTATTTCGTTATATTTTTATTCTAGTTTTGTCACCTATTACCAGTGTGACTTTTTATTTAATTTTAAAACTCTTGCACACATGTCCAATTATTCTTATCTGTATTCTTTACTAGCAGTAGAGCCCGGCGTTGCCCGGGGATGTAACAGTAAGAGATAGATCAAGTATCGACTATCATAAAGACTGAAAAATAAAATTGACAAATATTATTGTTTAAGGTTGACAGACACGCATGTCTTAATTAGTTTTTTTTTTTTTTTTTGGTCAAGCCCAAACTCAAACAAAAACATTGTTTTCAATCGTTATGAGTCTACCGATTAAATAGAATTTTATTATAAACAATTGTCTTGTAATTTTAAAGCATTCTGAATGTAAAAATAAAGAAAAAAGTGTGCAAGACAATAAGAAACACTACCTGCAAAAAAATGTGAAGTTTTGTTGAAATCGGTTGAAAAATGTAGAAAATCCGATATAAACGAACACACACACAAACAACCTGGGTTTTATAAGTATAACTCGATATGAGTTGTCCCCCTTTCATTCGGGCGACAGAATCGTGTTTTATCGTGTTTTCAAATTGATTTTGTGCAAAAACAATTGTGTTTTTCCAATGTTTCGCGCTGTCAGAACCACCGCAAGGTAATTTTACGTAGTCCTGTGAAGTTTTGTTGAAATCGGTTGAAAAATGTAGGAAATCCGATCCAATATATAAACGTACACACACACACACACACACACAATCTGCGTTTTATAATAAGTAAGATTTATCATTTGGATTGACTGCGACTTTTTATTTATTTTTATTTATTCATTTCGTTAAAAGTTGTAAGATTTATTTATTTGGAATTTAGCAAGAGTTTTATTTTTTATTTCCATTTTTTTATTTATTCATTTTGTTACGTTTGTATTCCAGATTTATTCATTTCATTTTGAATAGATTTATCATTTTGCACCAAGTATTATTTTTTAAATTTAAACACTTACACATGTCCATTTACTCTTATCTGAATTCTTTATAATTTGAACTGACTGTGACTTTTTATTTATTTCTTATAATGTGTCACACTTATTCATTTCGTTATATTTTTATTCTAGTTTTGTCACCTATTACCAGTGTGACTTTTTATTAAATTTTAAAACTCTTGCACACATGTCCAATTATTCTTATCTGTATTCTTTATTTATCATTTGGATTGACTGTGACTTTTTATTTATTTCCTATAATTTGCACACTTATTCATTTCGTTATATTTTTATTCTAGATTTATCATTTGAATCGAGTATGACTTTTTAATTTATTTTAAATCTTTTGCCCATATTTACATTTAGTCATAATAATATCCTTATTTTATCATTTGAAAGCACAGGAAATTTTTATTTCTTAGTATTATCATGCACATACATTCATTTTATCATGTCTATACTCATTCTTTTTCACTCGAATCGAATGTGACTTTTTATTTATTTCTTCTAATTTGTAAACACATTAATTTAGTCATACTTTGTATTATTTATCATTTAAATCGAGTACACTTTTTTATTTTATTTTAAATGATTTCCACAAATGTTCAATTACTCATATCTCTATTCTTTATTTATATTTTTATTCGGCTGTGCCATTTTGTTTCTTTCCTACAATTTACACTTACGTCAGATTTGTATTCTAGATTTGTTATTTCAATCGATGGTGACTTTTTATTTTATTTGTATAATTGGGACACGTGTTCATTTTGTTATATTTGTGTTCGTTAGTTATCAGTTGAATCGACTGTGACTTTTTATTTGCTTCATTATTTGCTTCATTTCCACACATTAGTTCAGTCATAATTGTATTCTTTTTTGTCACTTAAATGACTGTGACTTTTTATTTTATTTTAATTTATATAATTGGCACACATGTCCATTTAGTCTTATCTATATTCTTTCTTTGTCATTTGAATCGACTGTGACTTTTTATTTATTTTCTATGATCTTCTCACTTATTCATTTATATATATATATATATATATATATATATATATTTGGTTGGATAGATGTGAGTTTGTGACCCTGGGTTTCACGCTTTAGCGATCGTCAGACAAACTGATTAATTTTTTTAAAAATCTGGGTTTATGTAGATTGTGTGTTTTGGTGTTATTGTGAAAGTGGTGGGAGAAATTTTGTCGTTTTGTCATTCATCGTACTAACGCAAACATCGTTGTATGCAGACACATATACATACTTGGTCGTCCGTCGGGACTCATACATATATATAAAAACATATGTAGACAGTTTCGGCTATGAAACATGTATGTATACGGGTGGTGTTATGTCTATACATACGCATTTGTATGTTGAAATGTTGAAATTTAAACATTGGAAGTGTGGCGGAAATGTCTCGTTAATGTCTCGTGAATGTATCCATGTCATATTATGAATTTTTTTTTTTTTTTTTGAAAAATATTTTCTCGCATGTATGTATATATGTGTGGTGGGTTTTGTGTAAAATTATGATAGGTAAAAATTATTATTATAATTATTTATATTTATTTTTAAATTTTGAAAAAAAAAGGGTTTATTTGTTATATTTAAAGCTGGTTATTTGTTTGTTTTTGGTGACTGTGTATATGTAACAGGTAAAATTTGTAATCCTTATTGTTTAATTTATATGGTGATGTTTAATTTGCGACATCGGTTGCGAGACCAGACCAGAAACACGTGTCGTGAAATTATGTAAAACAAAGTATAATATTTTTTCTCAATAACTCCACATTACAACCAAAAACGTTTGCGGCACCCCTCTTCTTTTTAATATATATATATATATATATATATATATATATATATATATATATATATATAATTTTAATCATTTAATTTATGAATTTATTTGTTTTCTATGATTTGCACACATCTTCATCGCGTCATATTTGTATTTCTTATTCATCCGTTCAATCGAGTGTGACTTTTTCTTTTATTTCTTGTAATTTGCAAATATATTCATTTAGTCAAATTCTTGTCCTGTATTTCTAAGTGTGACTTTTCATTAGATAGCCTCTACCACAGCCATACTCTATTTTCTCCCTCACTCAATAACTTGTCGGTTCTACTCTGATAGGCAATCCTCACTCATCACTCGTTATATCGAGTTTTTTATTTAATCTCTCCCTGAGGGCCTCTTAAAGAACCGCTCATGTCTTTTCGTGTCGCAGAATCAAAATTTAAGAACATGCGACGTTTATGGAAAATGTTGATGAAGAAAATTATAATTATACTCACCGTGAATTATTGCATCGAACCTTAATTTGCAAATTTTCTTTGCTAATTTCTTCGAGAATTTTCTTTGATTTTTGGCACCGTCTTTGTTGGATTTCGCTCGAGGTCCTTTCGCCCTCTTCCTGTTTTTTTGCGCTTCGACGGATGAGGATTCTCTTGTTTTCCCGGTGTTTTCAGAAGACTTCGATGAGGCTTTTGGATTCACACTGGGAGTCGTCTTCTCTGTCGAGTCTCGACTGGGTCTTGCAGTTGTGTAGCGAGCACCTGCAAGAAGAAATAGTGTTTTTGTTGTTACACGCAGAACACCGAATTTTGGTTTTTAATGAATGTTGTTTTATAGCATACTGCCACTTCTCTAATGGTCATGTATTGCCAAACAAGGATTTTCAAGTAGATTCTCATAGTTTTTGATCCAACCCTCAAAGGTCTGATTTTAAATGTATTTTTACGACACACTGAAAACTATATAATGATCACATAGTCCAGAACAATAAATTCGAGTAGATTCTCATAGTCTTTAATCTAAACTTCACGGTTCTGATGCTGAATGTAGTTTCATGACACATTGACTGCTATATAATGGCTATGTAATGCCAAAAAAGTATTTTCAAGTAGATTCTCATAGTCTTTAATTCCATCCCCAAGGTTCTGATTCTGAATTTAGTTTTATGGCACATTGACTCTTATATAGCGGTCATATAGTGCCAAATAAGGATTTTCAAGTCGATTCTCATAGTCTTTCATCTCCAAGGTCCTGATTCTAAATATGCTTCTATGGCACATTGACTGCTATATAATGGTCAAGTAGAGCAAAACAAAAAGGATTTTCAAGTAGATTCTCATAGTCTTTAATCCCATCTTCAAGGTTCTGATTCTGAATATAGTTTAATGGCACATTGACTCCTATATAATGTTCATGTAGTGCCAAACAAGGATTTTCAAGTAGATTCTCATAGTCTTTAATCCCATCTTCAAGGTTCTTTTTCTGAATGTGGTTTTATGGTACATTGACTCCTATATAATGGTCATGTAGTCTCAAAGGATTTTTAAGTAAATTGTCATAGCATTTTCTGAATATTTTCTATTCGGATACATGAATAATTTTATTTGGAATCGTGACAAAACTTGCTAAGATGCATCTGAGGACGGGTAGGAATCCACAGGTCAAAATATTGCAACTGAAATAGTAAAAGAATACGAATAAAAGAATCGAAATGAATCCTTCCGGGATTCATCATTGGCGATCACAATCTTAACAATATAAGATATGCAGATGACACAATGCTGATAGCAGACACGGAAAGGAAACTATAAAACCTCCTACAGAAGGTATCGAAAGAGGGCGAGAAGAAGGGACTAAGCATAAACTACAAGAAGACAATGCATGGTCATGAGCAAGAACATGAGCCCAAAATGCAAATTACAGGAGGGGCATAGTAAAATCAAGAAGGTACAAATATTTAAATATCTGAGATGTGTTCTAACAGAGGACAAAAAGTGCGACACTAAGATCTGAAGACGTACTGAGATGGCCAAAGACGCATTCTAAAAGCTAGGCAGAGTTTTATGAGGCAAGAGGTTTTCGTTGGTAACAAAGAAAAGAGTATCTGTTCTCCTTTACGGCAGCGAATGCTGGACAATCTCCTCAAAGATGAAGAAGAGACTTGAAGCAACAGAAATGTGGTTATTTAACAGAGGACAAAAAGTGCTACACTGAGATCCGAAGACGTACTGAGATGGCCAAAGACGCATTCCAAAGGCTAGGCAGAGTTCTATGAGACGGGAGGTTTTCGTTGGTAACAAAGAGTATCTGTTCTCCTTTACGGCAGCGAATGCTGGACAATCTCATCAAAGATAAGGAAGACACTTGGAGCAACAGGAATGTGGTTATTTAACAGAAGACGAAAAGTGCGACACTGAGATCCGAAGACGTACTGAGATGGCCAAAGACGCATTCCAAAAGCCAAACAGGGACATGAATATTTCGTTGGAAACAAAGAAGAGTGATATCTTTCTTCCTGTATGCCAGCGAATGCTGGACAATCACCTCAAAGAAGAAGAAGAGACTCGAGGTAACAGAAATGTCGTTCTACAGAAGGATGCTAAGGATACCACGAGCCGAACATGTAAGCAACAGCGAGGTCTTGGAGAGAATAGAAACAAAAAGAAAACTTATACTTAGAATCAGGAAGAGGCAGTTGAAATTTCTGGGACACATAATGAGGAAGGAGGGCTTAGAAAATCCGATTCTCACAGGTCGGATAGAGAGAAAAGAAGGACAAGGGAAAGTAACGCGTTACATAATTAATGGGGTTGAGCAAATGGGTGGCAGAACAGGGTCTGGGAGAAATAACAAAAAGAGTAAAATAGTTAAGAACTAAAAGAAACGGGAGGATGTGGAGAGCCATGATCGCCTTCGTCCTTAAGGAACATGGCATATAAAAGAAGAACATAGTATTCATGACGCTTTATCCCAAAGTACCCTAATGTTTATCAGGATCTATTCATAGCCAAAAACGCATTCCAATAACTATGCAAAGTATTACGAGATAGAAGGATTTCGTTGGTAACAAAGAAAAGAGTACTGAACTGCCACATGATATCGGTCCTCCTTTACGGCAGCGAATATAGGACGGTCTCCTCAAAAATGAAGAAGTGACTCGAGACAACTTAGGTGTGGTTCTACAGAAGGATGCTAAGAATACCATGGACCGAACATGTGAGCAACGTTCAGGATGCAAACAAAAAGGAAACTTATACTTAATATCAGGAAGATTCAGCTGGGATTTCTGGGACACATATTGAGAAAGGAGGGCTTGGAAAATCTGATATTCACAGGATGGATAGAGGGAAAGAGGTACAGGGGAAAGCAATGCGTGACATACTTAACGGGCTTAAACAAGTGGATGGCAGAACAGGGTCTGTAAGAAATAACAAAAAGACAAAACTTATTGAGAGCCGAAAGGAACAGGAAGAGGTGGAGAGCCATGATCACCTACGCTCTGAAGGTACATGGCACATAAAAGAAGAAAGAAGTTCGTACTTATACATGTAAAATCCTCCTACCGTAAAGTGTTTGTATTGCTTCTATGTCATCTGTATGGAGTTCGAAGTTGGCATCAAATCCTTTATCGAAAGGCTGCATTACAGCATTGGGTGTGGTCGAGTGTCCTAGCCCGAGAACATGACCCAGCTGGTGAGTGGCCATGTGTAGAAGGTCAACTCCGTCTTCGTCCAACGACCATCGTTCAGTGTCATCAAAGTGAGCACAACCTTCGTGTGGACCAGAACCCGGAAAAAATGAATGAGCCACGACGTTTCCTGGAAAGAAAACAGAAAAGAAACGATTATAATTCTTTCACTATTTATATTATTCGGACTAATCTCCTCATCCTTGTTGCCATATTTGTTACAACGTTTCGGCCGTTGTACGCTCCGGCCTTCGGAACGTCGAACTGAATCCTTTATTTCGCTCACTGGGGTAGACTGTTCTAGTTCCACGTGCCATGTCTAATGGATATCAGTTATCCCATGTTTAATTCCCTCTGCTAAGTTCTCCACCGCCTTAACCAGGGATTGAACTCATACCCTTTGGCTCCTGTCTTTATTCACTGTGTCGTGTGAACTTGAAATATTGACAGATATAATTCTTTCGTTAAATACATCTATTGGATACTTTGGTACACACCACACACTACGACTCCTCTTGGCAATTTATGGTCCAATTCCACATAACTTCCGGTTTACCAGCAATGTACGCTCTTCCATAAAAAGGAAGCAAACGTAACCACAGTTTCTATCTGGTAAGAAACATGGCGGTGTGCTCAGCTTGAAGTGGTAACTAACGATTTGTTTCACTCACTGAGACATATATACACATACATGTGGACACAAAAACACGCTCAAGAATCGCATTCTGCTTATACTTATTCTATTTCCATTCATGTTAATCATCCGCCCCCACCCAATTATCAAATTAGTGTTTATTTTCAATATTTTCAATCTAAAAAACATTTAATAAGCAAATTATTCAATTCCCTGATTTCATGGTCATTACACCAAAAAGATTCAAAGAAATAGATATTTTTATTCAAATTTTACTAATCCTAAAAAACAAATTTATATCTCTTTCGTTAAATACATCCATTGGATGCTTTAGTACACATCATCAGTAATGTTTCTAGCCGAGGTTCATTAGGGGTTTCAGATCTATCAACAACATACACCCTCTCCACGGTGACCCAGCCGATATTGATCGGATATCGACTTGTGTACCTTCCGTTAGCTACAATTTTTTCCATCCCCCCAACCACATACTGCGACTCCTCTTGGCAATGTATGGTCCAATCCTGGATAACATCTGGTTCACTAATAATGTGCGCTCTTCCATAAAAAAGGAAGCAAACGCAGCCACAGTTTCTATCAGGTAAGAAACATGGCGGTATGCTCGACTTGAAGTGGTAACTAACGATTTGTTTCCCCTCACTGAGACATATATACATATATATATGTACACACACAAAAATACGCTCAAGATTCACATTCTGCTTACACTTATCCCATTTCAATTTCATGTTAATCATCCGCCCAAAGAAAAAAATTTTCTCCCTCCTTTTTTCCTTGACCCTCCCCCTCTATGAGTTACACACACGCACACATATATCAACGCAAACACTCACACACATATAGATATTCATTAATTATTAAGTAATTAATTATTAACTAATTAATTAGTCAATTGGTTATAAACGAAAAGACAATGATCAGGAGCGTTGACAGGTTAGGATCTAGCACACTTGACGCACCAAAGTTTATGTAACTATGACACGCCATTAATTATCATGGCTGTCAACTTTATTATTCACCTAATAAAAGGTCCAAGAGCCATTCAAGGTAGAGGACTACTGAATTAGTTTATGGTAATGGCATAAAGGGAGGATGGATTATTATGTGGATATGTAAGTGTTGTAACCTAGGGAAGGTTATTGAATAAAATAATCAAACGAAGGTTGTTAATGAACGATAATACTTAGGACAAGAACAACACATATAAGATTCGCCAGCGGCGCGTAGAAGTAGTCAACTGCTAGAAGTGAGTCAAGTGAATTCCACAAACAATCTCCAACTGCAAGATATCTACCAACCGCCCCATGCGGTCAGATGTGGAACAAGGCCAAATTTAATGTTGGGCATTCGAGCCCGTAGGCTTGGCCAAAAATTCCCTGTAGACCCCGTATAAAACGTGGTGAGGTAGTTGTTTACCGAGACGAGACTCTGCCCTTCGCCATAGCCTCGTCTGGGGATCCTCTCTGCCCGGAGGCAGAGAGTTTGACCAGCACAGCTGGAGACGAAACGGCAATATTTATTTGTAATAAAATACAAAATGTGGCACAAGGCCAAAAAAAAAAAGTGGGTAAAAAGGACGGTCTTCATCTGTCTTAATTTTAAAATTAGCTAGCCACAAACAATGACCCAGACATACAAACAATATTCCTAATAGCAAAACAACGCATTCTTTCTTACCTTTCTTGCTACATCCACCATAATACCTCATTCTCTCTATAAAAATCCTAAATTTACCCCATATGTACAATTCATTGTCTGGGGTGGGTAATAAAACAAAAATTTAAAAACTAGCCCCAATGAGTATTTACAATATGAATACAAATTATTTACATGAAATTAAACAAAATACAGACATGCACTCATTCAGACACAACAACAAATACGAAAAACACATACGCAAAAACGAAAGGCGCCCTGCATCCACCAAATACAACGTAATTGTCTATCGCACAAAAAGTTTAATATCCAAAAAAAAAAAACACTAAACTCATTGAGTTTCTTTTTTTCCGGGTTTTCAGATGAGACGTTTAACCACTTTAACACCATTTGTTGTAAGAATCGTTGAAAAAAAAACCTTTGAATTATTCAGCTAAAAAGAGAACAGGTTAAAAAAGGTGTCATCCCCACCACGTCTTCCCAACTGAGCAAACACCAACATTCATACTCTGGCTTCCATCTTGAAAGTCCATTCAAGAACCATCAAGAGAACAGTGAAAATGTTTAAAAAAATAAGCGAACAGTAGAGAGGAAAACTGGATCAGGATGTCACAACAGCAGGAGGGATGATCATTTCAACTTAGAGCAAAATACACTCTTGTTGTTCAAAGTCGAGTTCAATAGTGTTATAAAAACCTCGGAGAACTCCAGTAAGATATCTTTAATCATTTCTAAGATACAACGGTTCACAGCTTAATCTAACAATTCGAAAATTTTGGTGCTTCACGATTTTGACAATTTTGCTGTTACACCTGGTAAATATATATATATATATATATATATATATATATATATATATATATGTATGTGTGTGTGTGTGTGTGTGTGTGTGTGTGTGTGTGTGTTTTAGCTAGCAAATCCTTCTTTTCATGCACATTTCATTGAATACGATGAACAAAATTTTTATTTAGTTTTTATACAATTTCTCATGTGATTTAATAATTTTTTTTTTTCAGATGATAAATTATATAAAAACTGTCCGAGCGCTCGGATAAAAAGAACATTCGGACAGTCTTTATATAATTTATCATCCGAAAAGAAAAAAATTATAAGATCGCATGAGAAATTGTATAAAAAAAAAAATAAAAAAGCACCTTTTCTGTCGTATTCAATGAAATATATATATATATATATATATATATATATATATATATATATATATATATATATATATGTGTGTGTGTGTGTGTGTGTGTGTGTGTGTGTGTGTGTAAAAAAAAAAAAAAAACAGTAAGATATATAATCTGGTGTTCTTATAGATATTTTTATTTTTAGAAAATAATGCTCAATGTAAATTTACAGAGCATTAATATTATAAATTAATTGATTTAAAATGTATTTTCGCTACACAGTTCTAACCATGTTTCAAAAATGGAAGCTAAATGCTTGAATTTAATTTTGTAATTAAATTAAAGACATTAGTTCTATTTCATCCTGAAGCGAATTTTGGAGTAACTTATTTTTAAAATTACTGGGTTTTAAACGCCCAGTAATTTTAAAAACATTATTATTTTAAATCAATTAATTTATAATATTATATATATATATATATATATATATATATATATATATATATATATATATATATATATATATATATATATATTCCTATGAACCGGTCTTTTAAACAGGAGTAGAGGTTTATCCCTTGTTTCCTGTTTAAGACTGGGTTCCCGGTTCCTTCTAAAATGTCCACATTTACTGTCACTTCCACTATCCCCCGTTGCGTCTTATTGGCTTTATCGCCTTGCTTTGGGTGAATTGATTAAAAAAAAAAAGTTCCACTCACTTTTTTCCCCCAGAACTGTTACTTTGTGGAAGAGACTCCCGAGGAGATGCTTTCCTGACAACTATAATTTTGGTTTCTTTAAATCCAGGGTCAACTGATGCATTTATTAATTCTTCCTAACCCTCGCTTACAACAATCTCACTCAGCTACACTCTACATTGAATGGCTCTTGGGTCTTGGATTGGGTGAAATATCAGTAAATAACATTTTTGGTGTGGGGAGTTGTACAACGGAAACTGCGATCAGAAATAATCATTTTTTAAAAATATTTTTAATAATAGATTAAGTGCTATACATCAGCAATATAAAAAGAATTTTCATGCCACGTAATTTCTTAAAATGTAAAAATTACAACAAAAAAAAACAAATAAAATTCATAATCTGGAATTCTTTTTGCTTTTTCTTTTTTCTTATAGATTAAACAATCCAAATAGCGAATTTCAAATTCAAAAAAAAAAATCGACGTCGTTTGAGTATGTTATTTTTTTTTTTTAATTTTATTTTTGGCTTCCGTATTGTTAGGGTTGCAGTTTACAATGAATTTACATACCAAACAGAACATTCCATTAACTTTTTAAAAATTCGTCTGTGAATACGTCACTTTGCTCCTATTTGCCTTCATCCGCCACTCCCCGATTCCTTAGGCCATTCTTGAAGTATTTAAGTTTACCTTACCTGGTCCGTCAAAGCTGAGTCCATCGCCATGTTTCGAAGGGACAAACTTGATGTCGATGTCCGGTTCACCGGATTCCACTCGGTTGAAGGTCAGTGGTACAACATCCGACCAATATGAAAATGCCCGCTGGAATGTTAGCCTGTCAAAAAAATTACTAAATTTAGACGTAGATAGACAGAAAGAGAGGAGCAGACGGATAGACAGACAATGAACAAACGGAGATAGATAGATAGATAGATAGATAGATAGATAGATAGATAGATAGATAGATAGATAGATATGAAAAGATTGAGAGAGATAGACAGATATAAACAGACTAAGATAGATAGATAGATAGATAGATAGATAGATAGATAGATAGATAGATAGATAGATAGTGTTATGGTAATTTACTTACGCACGCATGGACTCTCCCAGCTATAAATAGGAGTAAGTACTGCCTTTTGGAGGGGGGGGTTCTAGCAGTCAGCTCTGACAGTCGGACCGAACGTTCTTGCTGTAACACTCTCGTTTGTATGTTTCTATTACTGTTTCTGTTAATATATTCATATTAACTCAATTCCTCTCTTTGTGTCTTTATTCCTGGCCCTAACAAGGCCACAACAGATAGATAGATAGATAGATAGATAGATAGATAGATATTGAACAAACAGGGATAGATAGATAGATAGATAGATAGATAGATAGATAGATAGATAGATAGATAGATAGATAGATAGATAATAAGCAAGCAATGTCCTCAAAGAAGTGAAGTCACTGCTGATAGAATGAAACTAGGTATAGCCTCTCACAATTTCGCTTCTACAGATTATTAATATTCTCTCCAAGAGTATGTTGAACAGCAGCAAATCCTCAATTCCTCCTCTCTTCAATCAATTTAAATTCCTGATAACTACAGCAGATAAAGTTGAGCGCTTTGCTCTGAAGTTTTACTCCAACTCCACACTCGACTCATCTGGAGTAAGCATATCTAATTTCCACCTTAAAATGGGGGCTCTTCTGGGTGATATGCGCATAACCCCGTCACTGGTTTCAGGCATCATTTCTAAATTAGACTCCTACGAGGCAAGCGGGTTTGACAGGACCCCAGCATCCGACCAATATGTAAATACCCGCTGGAATATTACTCTGTCAATAGAATTACCAAATTTAGAGCGTAGATAGACAGAAAGAGAGAAGCAGACGGAGAGACAGACAATGAACAAACGGAGATAGATAGATAGATAGATAGATAGATAGAATGAAGAGACTGTGATAGATAGATAGATAGATAGATAGATAGATAGATAGATAAGGTTTGAGTGCTGAGTCATCGTTCTAAAGAAATGTGCTCCCGCGTTGGCTCCAGTACTCTCCAAACTCTACAACAATTGCCTCGATGCTTCCTGCTTCCCAGTTTGTTAGAAGTCGTCCTCTGTGATTCCTGTTTTTAAGAACTCTGGGGAACCCTCTGACCCCTACAAAGTATTCGAGACTCTAATCAATGCTGAACTGGTTAAGCATCTTCTCATGACCCCCTTCGAACAAACAATATGGCCTCAGTTTCGCCAGCTGATGTGTTAACGACCGTCACTGAATTTCTGTATCAAGCTCTGGATAAAAATGACGAAACTCGAGCTGTGGCTCTAGACACCTTGAAGACGGGTTTGGCATGCTGGCCTCCTACGTAAACTCCAGGGCTACGATGTCAAAAAATAAATGTTTGATATAATCCAATCGTTCCTATCAAATCGGGAAATGAAGGTCGTTTTGAATAGGCTCACTTCCAGATCCTTTCACAGGAATGCAGATGTCCCCTAAGGCTCTACCCTGAGTCCTACACTATTTCTCGTTTTCATCAATGATTAGCAGCTGCCAACTAGGTATTCCTGCAGATAACACTACCATTTACCCCTATCTCAATAGCAAATCCGATAGATTTGACAAAGTAAACTTGGCAGCTGCTCTTGAAATAGACCTCCAATCAGTGATTAACTGGGGCAAGAAATGGCTTTTAAATTTCGACGTCTCCAAAACAAAACAAAGCTTTTATTTTACCTCCATAAAGAACCTTTTCTGCCTGCCATCAGCATGGCTGACACTAGACTCCAGGAGAGCAACACACTGCATCTTCTTGGTCTCACGTTTTTTACTGAGTTAATGTGTAGCAACTACATCGAATCAATAGTTGCATCTACTGCAAGGAAAGTTGGTTCACTGTGCCGTGCCAGAAAATTTTTGTTGTCAGAATCCATCTTGTACATTTACACATCTACTCCATTTTTGTCCTAATCTGACTCTTATAAAGATAAAGAAATGCTCTTATAGATTATTCATACAGAAAATGAGTTCATTTAAGTACAGTGTAACCCGGATATAAGAGAAACCCGGATATAAGAGAGATTTTCTCTGGTCCCAAATTAGAGCCCATACTTACCTAAACAAAATAGACCAAACCCGGATATAAGAGAAACCCGGATATAAGAGACTTCTTCTCCGGTCCCGACAACTCTCTTAAATCCGGGTTACACTGTAAAAGTAAATCATGCGGAATAAACTATTTTCTTAGAAACTTTATGAAAAATTAAGCCAAAAAATCGTTTGCTTTTTATTTAAGCTTTATTTATGTTTTATTCATAAAAGATAGAAGAAAAAAAGAAAATTTTTTTAAACTTTTTCCTTATAGAAAATAAATGCATTCAAATAAAACTAGAAGATCATGTGGAACAAAATATTTTCTTTTAAGAAACTTTATAGGAAAGTGAGCAAAAAATGGCTTACACTTTATTTACGATTTCAGTCATAAAGATAGACATAAAAAAGGTTCTTACAATTGGGATGACTGCGGCAAATGCTGTGTGAATTGGCTGATATTCCAGGTGAGAAGACTTTTGTTCCATTTGCCTTGAGAAGTGAAATCATCATCAAGAAAAAAGAAAAAAAAACAATAGGAAAATTATTAGACGAGAAATTTAAAGAAAATGTTTTTACAAAAAAATGAATTCATCATTTAATAAAATCACTTCCAAAATTATTTTTGTCGAATACGACAGCATATAATCTCCAAATAAGATCATAGCGGTCGTAATAAAGAAAATACATCTTTTATATGCGGTAACATAGGCGCCTTAAAAGAACACACGACCTGTAACCAACTAAGTACACGTCACCGAATCATGTAACCAAAGATATATCACGATCTGCACATGTGGCTTTCGCCAGAGACTAATAAACTATATCGCAGGCATCTGGGAGTTGCAGTTTTTTTTTCTTCAGTCATAGATCATCGGTAAGAGGACAGGACGCTGTAACCCCCACCATTGAATGTGCTCTAATGGTTAAAATACTTTTTTATTTATAAATATTCATCCAGTACCAGGCCCAAGTGCCACTCAAGCCGAGGTTGTGGTAAGAGCTTCCAAGGAGTAAATAAAAAGTGCATAATATGAGGATATGTCGGATAGATAACAGTTGTCTCTAGATTTGAAGAATCCAAGAGTGTAGAGATCGGGGAAGTAAACTTTCTGAAATCTGTTCGACAACGTAACATCACCGAAGAAGAATGGAAATTCCTTTTTACCAATGGGATGCAAAGGAAATGAGGATGACACGGTTCTGTGTATATGGCATAATAGGTCCTAGCTATGATGTTCTGACTTGGTGGAATCAAATAATGTACAACTCTTACTGAACAATTGCCATTAAAATAAGCGATAGAATAAGAGAGGCTACCGAACACTTGCCATTAAAATAAGTGATAGAATAGGGGAGACTAGCTGAACATTTGCCATTAAAATAAGTGATAGAATAGTGGAATCTAACTGAACATTTGCCATTAAAATAAACGATAGAATAGGGGAGGGTAGCTGAATATTTGCCATTAAAATAAGTGATAGAATAGGGGAGACTAGCTGAACATTTTCCAATAAAATAATTGATAGAATAGGGGAGGGTAGCTGAACATTTGCCATTAAAATAAACGATAATAGGAAGGGATAACGTTTTCAAAAATAAGTGATAGAATTTTTTTTATTCCTCTGAACGTTTGCCATTAAAATAAACGATAGAATAGGGGAGGGGA
Organism: Acanthosepion pharaonis; assembly: GCA_903632075.3. Taxonomy (NCBI): domain Eukaryota; kingdom Metazoa; phylum Mollusca; class Cephalopoda; order Sepiida; family Sepiidae; genus Acanthosepion; species Acanthosepion pharaonis. The sequence continues at coordinate 79,383 of CAHIKZ030001512.1, read as the reverse complement.
GCTGAACGTTTGCCATTAAAAATAAGATAAAAAATAAAAAATAAAATGATAGAATAGGGGAGGCTAAAAATAACATTTTCCAATTAAAATAAGCGATAGAATAGGAGAGGCTAACTGAACATTTGCCATTAAAATAAACGATAGAATAGGGGAGGATAACAACGTTTCGTCTGTGAGAAAAAGTAGAGAATAATTAATCACCCACATCATTATTATGGTGGAACTCATAAATATACATATACCTACGTTTGTTTAAATTTTCATGGTTTGCCCAAGTCGTCAGGCACGAACTGGTGAATGAAACACTTATTACAGTTGTACAGTTGTTGTTTTTTTTTTTAAATACTGGGTCCCATGAGAGGAACGTTAAATTAAACGCAGATTCAAAGATTAAGAGTTACCTGTACTATATATATATATATATATATATGTGTGTGTGTGTGTGTGTGTTTGGTTGGATAGATGTGAGTTTGTGACCCTGGGTTTCACGCTTTAGCGATCGTCAGACAAACTGATTAATTTTTTTAAAAATTTAGATTTATGTAGATTGTGTGTATTGGTGTTATTGTGGAAGAGGTGGGGGAAACTTCGTCGCTTATGTCATCGTACTAACGCAAACATCGATGTATGCAGACACATATACATACTTGGTCGTCCGTCGGGACTCATACATATATAAACATATGTGGGCAGTTATGACATATGTATGTATACGGGTGGCGTTGTGTCTATACATACGCATTTGTATGTTGAAATTTAAAGATTGGAAGTGTGGCGGAAAAAAAACTCACATCTATCCAACCAAATATGTTAGCTCTATCTCTGATATTGAACGCTTTCTAATAAGTACCGCGCATATAATATATAAATAATTATACATATATATATTTATTTATATTTATATACACTTTTCATATATATATATATATATATATATATATATATATATATATATATATATATATATATATATATAAATTATATTGTTAAATATAATAACAATAATGTCTATATGTTTGATCATGATAGTTTTCTAAGGTTCAGTATAGTGGCTTTAGTTTCAAGAGAAAATAAAGACAAAAACTGTACAACATTTAGATATTTTCTTATTGTGCTGTTCCTCAATCTAAGCTTCCGGATCACATGTTGGACAGTTTTTGTCTTTATTTTCTCCCGCAACTAAGGCCACTATACGAACCATAGAAAGGCACATGATCAAACATAATAGACATTCGTTGTCTGTCATATTAAAGAAGCTCAAAGTTAATACAAACTTATATTATTGGGGTGTAAATTCAAAATGCAGATTGTAGGTATAGGGATATTGGAAAAAAAACATGCAAGCTTAAGGTTTACATAAGTGGGACGCCGTGTAGGTCGTTACGAATTAATAGACGCTTAAAGGGTTAAATCAATATATAACCTGAAATATGTAACGGGCATGTGATATTCGGATAAATGATCTATCCAGAATTAAAATACTTTAGAATTTTTTCAATTGTATATGTATATTTATTAATATATACTTCTTAGCTCTGTCTAACTACATTGAGCACTCTTTCGTTTACACCTTATATTAAATTAGCAGTAGAGCCCGGCGTTGCCCGGGGATGTAACAGTAAGAGATAGATCAAGTATCGACCATCATAAAGACTGAAAAATAAAATTGACAAAGATTATTGTTTAAGGTTGACGGACACGCATGTCTTAATTAGTTTTTTTTTTTTTACGAATTGGTCAAACACAAACTGAAACAAAAACATTGTTTTCAATCGTTATGAGTCTACCGATTGAATAGAATTTTATTATAAACAATTGTCTTGTAAAAGCATTCTGAATGTAAAAATAATAAAGAAAAAATAAAGAAAAAAGTGTGAAAGACAATAAGAAACACTACCTGCCAAAAAAAAGTGAAGTTTTGTTGAAATCGGTTGAAAAATGTAGGAAATCCGATCCCATATATAAACGAACACACACACACACACACAAACAACCTGGATTTTATAACAAGTATAACTCGATATGAGTTGTCCCCCTTCCATTCTCGACGGCGATGCCTCTTAATCGTGTTTTCAAATTGATTTTGTGCAAAAACAATTGTGTTTTTCCGATTTGGGGCGCTGTCAGAACCACCGCAAGGTAATTTTACGTAGTCCTGTGAAGTTTTGTTGAAATCGGTTGAAAAATGTAGGAAATCTGATCCAATATATAAACGTACAGACACATACACACACACACATACACACAACCTGGGTTTTATAATAAGTATGATTAATTAAATATACATCCGCTTACCTGCCTAACGCACGCATATACAATTGCTAATATCTAATTATCTGGTTTATATCTACACTTATATCTATATGTCTATATCTATACCTATCTATAGATCTTGCCCTGAGTTGGAGCAACCAAAGTAAAACTTGTCTTTCTTCATCGGTGGTGTTTTAAACATAGTTATAATGGTCGAGCTCAAGTCAGCCTTGCGTTGAGTTGGAACGACCAAAGAAAAGGTTGATTTACTTCATAGGTGGTGGTTTTGGAAGACACGTGCGAACACCGTGGGTTGGAAAGTGGAAATACAGTTCAGTCGTCAGTGATCCCTGGAAAAGAACGTACGTGACGTGTTTTTCCACGTTCTCATCCATTTTGGAACAGGAGGAAGTAAAAGAAGAGGAAAGAAAATATTTCTCTTTTTATAGACTTCAACAGTGCCACCTAACGATGTCTGACGAAGGCATGTTTCGGCTCCTTTTTTTCACTAGCATTATAGGAAGATGTATATCTTTTTTTCTTATTGTCCATTATTATTATTAACTTATTTATTGATTTTATTTCATTTTTCCACAGGTTAACGGGCGCTATCTCAATGAGGCCCTATTGGGCCTTAAACTCAACCAGACATCGCTAACAACACTGGGTAAATGGTTATTTCTCTGTACCACTACAGGAGAGAAGACTTTTATTCCATTTGCTTTGAGAAGTGATATTGTAGCGACTGCTATGTTTTTCCATGCCCACATTTTATTCGTCTGTGATTGGCTAATAAATCAATACTGCCTTTCTATAGAACAATTTAGCCATCGCAGTCGTTGCTTTGAATTTTTCGGTTTTGAACTTGCTTACTTGTTTCGTAAATACAAATTTTGCGATTGGTCAAATTTTAAACAATCACATATTTCAGTGCAAAATCAACTTTTCCCGTGGTTTCGCTGGGGGCCTACCCGTAGCTTTAAAAGAGGCAACTTTTTCATAAGCCGACTCTAGTCCAGCAAATTTCGCCTGTCAACACAAACCTATGACTTTACTCACAACATTTCAAACGCACACACAGACACAGAATTTTGTAATATATACATATACCTCTCTGTGACTCAGCCAAGTTCAATCAACCAGGACTCTGTTGATCTCTAACACAACACACTTTCTGATCAATTGTATTCTTGTGTTATCTATTCTAACAGCAGACTTGTTCTAACATTGATTCCTGAACATTTCTCTCTAAAGAGAACTTTCTTTCGAACAATCAATTACAAATCAAAATACGGTAAAAGGGAAGCAACTTTTTTTCTTAAATCTATACATTGAATACAAATTATTGTATATTTTGTTCTTGTATGTTATTTCAATATATACTTGTTGATTCACATTTGGAGTTTCGTTGTTTTTTGAATCATTAATAATACAAAAATATAAGCGTTAAAGAACACGCCCGTAACAATATCATCACCAAGAAAAAAGAAAAAACAATAGGAAAATTATTAGACGAGAAATTTGAAGGAAATGTTTAAAAGAAAAATTCATTTTGTCGAGGTTACAAGGATGAGGACACAGTAGAACAACTGCTATGAAAATATTTATAGAAAACAACTTTTGTATGAGTATTATTATATTATCCAAGACTGGGTCATTGTTGTGCCCGATATAAATTATTCAACATGAAAATTTATTAGAGGGACTCAACCATTCAAAAACTCAAGCCCCGTGTGGTAAAATGGTTTCAATAGATATACATTAAAAAGAACGTTACAATGAAAATCTCACGAAAAAAAATGATCTAGTAACTTAAAAGAGTTGGAGTAATGGATAGCGGCTCGGATTGAGGAATCGGAGAGCCGAGTTCGAATTCCAGTCAAATCCATTACATTCATTTACGTGCTAATACCATTTGGAAAAGGTATGAATCCTCTTCTTCTCCGCCCCGACTATAGGTAAATAGCAAGACAAACCGGGTTCTATGGTTTTGGAGAGCAACTAGTCTACCGCAGAAAGAAATGGCAACCTACTGCGGGAAAAAAAAATCTGCCTCGTCAGTCATGTATCGAAAGATACATGATCGCCAAGGCGTGTATCACGCATGGCACATAACTGGCTGACATTAAAAGATAGACTACACTCTTAAGCCGTGAATGGAAGCCAGTCTATGAGAAGTAAATTTTTCATCGTAATGTTTGTTTTGTTTTGTTTAACGGCATATCAACCTTAATGGGTTTTACAAAAACGTATTGCTGTATTAAAACCTATTTTTATACCATCATAGTGTTTTATCCCCAGTTTGGGGGGGGGTAACTATCGGTGAGGGTGGATCTGGGATCACCAGCAATTAAGAGGTGGTTCCACAATACTCAAAAAAAGACTTGCTGTTGAATGTAGTTTATCGTCTTACCCAGCACGCGGATGTAGTTTATTGTCATACTCAGGACGGTCATCGTAGTGTACGAGTGCTGTTTGGATTGTTAGTATATAAATTTGTAAGGTGGATTCTGAGGAGAAAATTGTCTACTACTACACAATGAACTAACCTACCTAACAATTGATCTAGCAATTGATTCAACATAATCCCTTCACCTCATGTCAGTAGAAAAACCTGAGATTAAGAATCCGCAAAGAGTTGCTCTCCTGAAGGTTAACACCAGCCATATATTAAAAAGAAAGTTTCAATGAAAATCTCGACTCACAAAGAGGGAAGCCACGTCACGTCGGTCGGAAACTGTCTGAAGTCGAGATGCCAGATCAGGACCGATAACATTACAGACCCGTCTTTAGATTTTGTCGAGAATCTCGTGATATATAGCAGCAGCACCAGACCAGATATGGCAGTATTTTTCAATGCACGGACGAATGGTAGATTTAAAAATGTATAAGTTGGATTCCGAGGAGAATATCTGCTACAACACAATGAACTAAGTTTCCTTGCACTAGACCTAGTAATTGATTCAATATAATCACTTTACTTCATGTCGGTAGAAAACATGACGCCAAAAATCCGCAATGAGTTGCTCTCCTGATGGTTAGCATCAGCCATGCTGATTCTCTAAAAGCACCATAAGCGCAAATAAGCGGTATAAGGTATAAGCTAAATAAAAAAAAATCCCGTTTTTAAAGAAAATAAAAGAATGTAAAACTGCAAGTATTTTAAGAAATAAGATAAGATTGAATCGCATGTCTTAAGATATAAGGTTATTGGAGTTGTTGAAAGAAGGCTTTAGTAACGGGGGCGACAGTATGTCTAAAGGTCACTGCGTGTGTTTTGATGTTTCTATGTTAAAGGTCAAATGTTTAACCATAAATTTTAACAAAGCTGAAAATAGGACGATTGTGACAATCATGGCGTCCCAGATCGATTGTTTTCGTTTCTCTGCCCGCACAAAAAAAAAAAAAAAACATATCTCTTCGTTTGTTTTTTCAAGTGTTTCGCAGAGAATTATGGGTGGAGAAAAAGCAATATGGACGATCTGCAGGCTTTTAAAACAAAATATTCATTATACAAAAATGTGACACACTTCTGGGCAGAAAATCAAAACTTTTCTTTCTTTCTCGCTTTCTCACTTTTTTCTTTTTCTTTCTTTCTCTATTTCTTCCTTTCTTTCCTTCTTTTTCTTTCTTTCTCTCTTTCTTCCTTTCTTTCCTTCTTCTTCTTTCTTTTTTTTCTTTTTCTTTTTTACTCTTACTTTCTTTGGTACTTTCTTTTTCTTTTTGATTTTGTAAGTCATTTTTCAGTCTTTCCTTTGCTTTCTTTATTTTTCGTTTCTTTCTTTCTTAATTTTTTTTTTTCTTCTCTTTTTCTTTTTCTCTCTTTCTTTCTCCCTTTTTCCTTTCTTTACTGTTTTAAGTCTTTAAATCATTTTTCTGTCTTTCCTTTGCTTTCATAGTTTTCTTCCCTTTATTTTTTACTTTGTCTTCTTCTTTCTTTCTTTTACCTTTCTTTCTTTTTCTTTCTTTTTCCCTTCTTTGAGATTTTAAGTCATTTTTCTGTCTTTCCTTTCCTTTTATAATTTTTAGTTTATTTTTTACTTTTTTCTTGCTTTCTTTTTATCTTCCTTTCCCTCTTTTTTCTTTCTTCCTTTCTTTTTTCCCTTCTTTGAGATGTTAAGTCATTTTTCTGTCTTTCCTTTACTTTTATAATTTTTTTTTCTTTATTTTTTACTTTTTCTTTCTTTTTTCTTTCTTTGAGTTTTAAGTATTTTCTGTCTTTCCTTTGCTTGCTTAATGTTTCCTTTCTTTATTTTCTAACTTTTTCTCTTTCATTCTTTCTCTCTTTCTTTCTTTTTTTCTTCTTTATATTTTTAAGTTTTTTGTTTTTCCTTTGCATTCATAATTTTTCCTTCTTTACTTATTTTTCGCTATTTTCTTGCATTTCCTTCTTTCTTTGTATTTATTTTTCTTTCTTTTTCTCATTTACGTCTTTCTTTCTTTCTTTTTCATTTGTTTCTTTCATAATTTTCAATTTTTCCATCTTTCCTTCTGCCCTTTTCTTTCTTTCTTTAAGTTTTCTTTCATTGTATTTTTTCACGTCTTTGGTTTCCTTCATTTTCCATTCATATTTCATATATTTTCTTGTATTTCATTTCTCTTTCATTCTTTCTTTCTCTTTTCTTGCTTAACTTCCGTTTTTCTTCTTTCTCCACCTTCTTCTTTAATTCTCTCTTTTATTGTTTCTTTCATTCTCTCTCTTCTTTGCGAATTCATTCTTTCCCCTTTTCCTCCGTTCTCTATTTCTCGTTTCTTTCTTTCTTTCTTTTTCACTCTCCTTTTCTTCTTTCTTTCTTCCTCTTTTATTCTCTCTTCCTCTCTTCGTTCTTTCCTTTTTCCTCTCCTTTTTCTTTATTACACCTTTTCTTTCCTTCTCCATTTCTTTTTTTTTTTTTTTTCTTTCGAGCGTCTTTTCCTCATTGCTTCTTTGAGCCTCATTCTCAATTTTTGAATAATACTCCTTGCCCTCTTCTTCTTGACGCAAAACAAACAATCCAGAATCTGAATGCCAGTGTTGCCGGCTTTTAATTCTTCCAAACTCGAAACGGATGCCAACCTAGACATTGAAGAAAATTAATTGCAGTTGATTTTTTTTTTTTTTTGCTGACTTACCATAATTTTCAAGGCAAAAGAACCTGAAAGAAATAACAGCAAGAACTTTTCTATGGGTATTATTCTTTTATTCTCTGAGTCATTGTCATGCTCGATACAAATTATTCAACATTAAAATTTATTAGAGGAATTCAACCATCAAAAAGTCAAGCCCCGTGTGGTAAAATGGTTTGAATAAATATACATTTAAAAGAACATTACAATGAAAATCTTACCAATGATCTAGTAACTTAAAAGATAGATTAGACTCTTAAGCCTTGAATGGAAGCCAGTCTAGGAAAAGGGAAATTGTAGTGTTTGGTTCGGTTTGGTTTGGTTTGTTTTACAGTATAACATTCTGAATGGGTTATTTAATACCGACAAGATTTTTATTAATGGTAATTTATTTTTAAATATATTGCTGATAATATTTTTTCCAAAAATGTGTTGCTGCTAATATTTTTTTCAAAAATGTATTGTTGGTAATAATGTAATTTTTTCTTCAAAAATTTATTGCTGCTATTTTTTTTTTTTTTTTACAAAAACGTATTACTGTATTAAAACCTATTTTTACACATTCATAATGTTTTGTCCCCAGCTGGGGGAGTAACTATAGATGCTACTACCTTTGATGAAAAATGGATCTTTGAAATACCAGCAATTAAGAGGTGGTTCCTCGATCCTCAATGAGGCCTTTTTGGTTTGATATATAGTTTATCGTCTTCCAGAACGCGGATATAGTTTATCGTCATAATGTTCAGGACGGTTATTTTAGTATACGAGTGCTGTTTGGATTGTTAGTATTTAAATGTGTAAGGTGGATTCTGAGGAGAAAATTGTCTGCTACGACACAGTGAACCAACTTTCCTAACAGTAGACCTAGCAATAGATTCAACATAATCACTTCACCTCATGTCAGTAGAAAACCTGAGATCAAGAATCCGCAAGGAGTTGCTCCCCTGGAGGTTAGCATCAGACATGCATTAAAAAGCAATGGAAATCTTGCCTCACAAAGAATATGATCTGGTAACTTAAAAGATATACTAGACTTTAAAACCCTTGAGTGGCGGCCAGTTTAAGTGAAGGAAAATCTTCATCGTAGAAAAGGCAATAGGTTAATACACATTTAACTTTCCCAAGAAGTCATCGAAATTCAAAAATATTAAAGAAAAGGAGACGGTGGGGAGCCATGACCAATTACGCCCTGAAAGGATATAGCATTAAAAAAGAAATTCAGAAGTGTTCATTAAAGGTATTTAGCTACCTAGAATTTGTGAAAAACTTTGCATCTATATATTAATACGCATATGCTGACCTGTGTATGATTATGGCAAGTTGATTTTTTCCTTTTTTTTTTATAAATCAATATTGCACTCGATGTAGAAGCTGCGATATCATGTGATAATTAGTGGAGTGAAGAAGTAAGTTCGCCGCTTTCATTAATTGTTGAGCATTTACTTTTAAATATCGTATGAAAAGAGCAGTGGAAAAGAACTAGAGGGCGGCCATAGACAAAACAAAATGGACAGCAAGGCAGCGGAAAAGAACTAGAGGGCGGCCATAGGCAAGACAGAGTGGACAGCAAGGCAGCGGAAAAGAACTAGAGGGCGGCCATTATCAAGACAGAGTGTACACCAAGTCAGTGGTCACGAAATAGAGGGCGGCCATAGGCAAAACAGAGTGGACACTAAGGCAGTGAAAAAGAACATGATGGTGTCCAAAGGAAAAACAGTGTGTACACCAAGTCAGTTAGACTCTAATTCTTTTCTACTAACTTGATGTTCATTCTGTCGCTAAAAGTGTCATACCCAAACTGTGTTTTATACTGAAATATCTTAGCAAAGGTTTTGAGAGACGGAAATGGCTAGTTAGAAACAAATTAAATAGTATTGAAATAATAAATATAATATCGGCCCTTCTATATGGAAGCGAATCCTAACAGCTGAATAAGCGACTTGAAGCAACAAAAATGTGGTTTTACTGATGTTGAGAATACCACGAACTGAAAATGTGGGCAAGAACAAAGTTTTAGAAATTAAGGAGATTTATAATTATAACCAGAAAGAAACATTTGAAATTTCTAGGGTTCCTAATGGGGAAAGAGGGCTTGTAGAATATTGAAGGCGAGATGTATGTAACATCACAAGCAAAGCATGTAATTATTTATTGGATTCCATAAGTAGAAACTGTACAAAATTGTAAAAGTTACAAAAATGCTACTTAATGAATAAGATTTGTTAGATCATTTGTTAAATCATAATTAATAAAAACAAAATATAGATAAAAGTGTATATAACACCATAAAACTACTTTTTTCTAAAGACAAAATGTTTTTAGATTTGCATTGTTTATTGAAAAATGTAATGAAATACTTTATTTCAGAAGGTTTTTGCTTACAAATTCAAAATCTTGTTATATGAAGAATAAATCCAAATGAAGTTTCTCTTTTGTATTAGGTACATTGAACGGAAAATATATTCAAACCAGAAATCAAATTATGAATCACCACAAGCAAAATATGCAATATTTTTATCATATTTGATAAGTGAAAATTATAAAAAAAAAAAAGAAATGAAGAGACTACGCAATGAATAAGATTTGTTAGATAATTTGTTAGATCATCATACTTATTATAAAACCCAGGTTGTGTGTATGTGTGTGTCTGTTTCGTTTATATATTGGATCGGATTTTCTACATTTTTCAACCGATTTCAACAAAACTTCACAGGACTACGTAAAATTACCTTGCAGTGGTTCTGACAGCGCCAAATTTTGGAAAAACACAATTGTTTTTGCACGAAATCAATTTGAAAACACAATTAAGAGGCATCACTGTCGAGAATGAAAGGAGGACAACTCATATCGAGTTATACTTATTAAATAAACCCAACCCAGTGTGTGTGTGTGTGTGTGTGTGTGTGTGTGTGTGTGTGTGTGTTCGTTTATATATGGGATCGGATTTCATACATTTTTCAACCGATTTTAAATTTTATCACTTTTTTTGACAGGTAGTGTTTCTTATTGTCTTGCACACTTTTTTTTTTTTTTTTTACATTCAGAATGCTTTAAAAAAAATTCCATTTACAAGACAATTGTTTATAACAAAATTCTATTAAATCGGTAGACTCATAACGTTTGAAAACAATGTTTTTGTTTGAGTTTGGGTTTGACCAATTCGTAAAAAAAAGAAGAAAAAAAAACTAATTAAGACATGCGTGTGCGTCAACCTTAAACAATAATCTTTGTCAATTTTATTTTTCAGTCTTTATGATGGTCGATACTTGATCTATCTATTACTGTTACATCCCCGAGCAACGCCGGGCTTCACTTTAGTATATATATATATATATATATATATATATATATATATATATATATATATTCAAACATATATTGTTGGATATAACAGACAACGAATATCTATTATGTTTGATCATGAGCCGTTCTAAACTTCGTATAGTGGCTTTAGTTTCGGGAGAAAATAAAGACAAAAAACTATACAACATTTAAATATTTTCTTATTATGCTGTTCCTCGTTCTAAGCTTTCGGCTCACATGTTGCACAATTTTTATCTTTATTTTCTCTTGAAACTAAAGCCACTGTACGATGCTTAGAACAGCTCACGATCGAACATAATAGACATTCGTTGTCTGTTATTTATGACAATATATATATATATATATATATATATATATATTGATGTGTGCTATCTTTTCTCCTAATTCGTAACAGTACGTAGCTATCAATGCCGTAAGCACAGTTTAAAACTTGGTATTTGTAAATAAAAGTAAAGTACAGATAACTCTTTGAGAAATCAGAGGTTGATTTGAAACTGCTTTTTATCATTCTAAATTTACTCAAGAATCAATTTCGTTCAATGTGGCGAGAGGAAGGTTTCATGAATTTTCTCCAGTTTTTACGAGTTAATTTCAGTAGGTCTTTTTAAATAGACTTATTGTCACCATTTTCCCAGTCGTAAAAACGACTCAGCAAATTTAACTAAACGACACCGGTCAATCCTTTTTATGTTACATAATGTTGTTGTTGGTGACGGGCATGTTATCATTGTTGGTTTTATAATAATAATAAAACGTGCAGCTTACCAACGGTCTGGTATCTGGCCACAGTATTTAGGCCGAAATTTGTCAAGACATCGGGTACACCACAACGAGACATCAGCATCATTTCATATGTTCTGCTGTCCATCTTTTTTGTCACGGGAACATTAGCCATCATCTGGAAGTTCCTTTAAAAATATAAGAAAACATTTCATTACTATCTTTCTCAACCGTTGTGTCCCCCACCCCCGGAACACTAGGTTTCCGCAAGAGGCTGCTAGGGGTTTCACAAGAAACAGTGATAAATAGGCTAATGCAATCTTAAGTAATTTTCGTTTCATTTTATATTCGTAATTTTGCTATACACGTACGGCATACTGTTGGAAAATCCTTGGTTTCTTTAATAAATGCTTTTAATTCTTATATTATTTTAAAATATAGTAATCATAGGGAATGTCTTTAGCGATGTTTGCATGGTATCAGTGTGAAAACACATTCACTGGTTAGTAGAGAGGACCTGTACATGGCAGATTCATGTATCATTGAGTGACTCACTCAAGTACAAGACACATGCACTGTGTATATATATATATATATATATATATATATATATATATATATATAAATTGATTTATTTAAAATATGGTTTTTTTTTCACTACACAGTTTTAACCATGTTTCAAAAATGGAAGCTAAAAGCTACGAATTTAATTTTGTAATTAAATTAAAGACATTAGTTCCATTTCATCCTCAAACGAATTTTTAGAAACTTTTAAACCCCGTCCGTTAATATAAATATATAAATAGTGTTATATATATAAATTCAACCCTAAAATAATTTTGTTTATAGGAACCCTAGAAACAGTTTATAAAGGTTATTCGTTTTTGAGTAAATTATTCAAATTTATATATACATAAACGTCAGTGATAAATGACGTTAATACGTTTTGTTTAATTGATACATGTACGGCATACTATTAGAAAATCCTTGTTGTAATTTATTTTTATTTTAAAATATAGTAATCATAAGGGAATGTATTTAACGATGTTCATGGCATTTTACACTGGTTAGTAGAGAGGACTTGTACATGGCAGATCATTGAGTGACTTACTCAATTATAGGACACATGCACGTGTCTATATATATATATATATATATATATATATATATATATATATATATATATATATATATATATATATAAAACAAATTTATTTATTAAAGACATATTTTATGTTTAATAAATAAATAAATTGTCGGACCTTGTCCATTTCTTAATATATGACGTCATTTGTTTACATTCGATACGCCAGAGCAGTTATGAATGTACGAGATTCATGGAAAATTGGATTTTATAAACAGTAAATTCGACCTTGTCTACCGAACGCTTCTTTGTAGCCTAAGCGGTAAGGCACGTCAGCGTATATGACGGTTCCGTATAGGATGCAGGTTCGAATCCTGTCAAAGAACGAATATTTTCTATGAAAATTTCTCGGACATTCAGGCCGGTAAATGTTATTTAATACTGTTTATCATAAACAGAGCATTTGCTTAAATACTTGTATCTATAAAATAACAACGTTAAACATAAAATATGTCTTTAATAAATAATATATGTCGGACCTATATATATTTTTATATATATATTATATATAAAATATATATATATATATAAAAAATGTTATAAAAAAATTATTTTTTATACTTTATGTTTGTAGCTAAAATAAAATTGTAATTTCAAAATTAATGTAAATTTTTTATAAATTAAATACAAAACTTTCTCAAAGTAAATCGTTATTTTAAAATATCCATTCTATTTATAATGAATATTTCTATTAAAAATTCTTAATTTAAAAAAATTTCAAAATTTAAAAAAATATAGATTTTTTTTTTCTAATCCTTTTTAAAAATTATTTTTTATAATAAAAATAAATATAAAAAATTTTTTTAAATTTCAATAAAATTTTAAAAAATAATATATTTATATTTATATATACATATATTATAAATTTTATTTATATATATATTTCATAATAAATATATAAATATAACGATTCATATTTTAATAAACATATATTTTTTTTATTATATAAATATTTATATATATATATATATATATATATATATATATATATATATATATATATATATATATATATATATATATATATATATATATTTGTACTTATTTATATATAAAAATTTAAATTTTATTTATTTTAAAAAAAAATTAATCGATTAATTTAATATTAAATTTATTAGACTTTGAATATTTGTTATTCTTTATTTTAATATTTGAAATCTAGAAGATTTTAAAACTAAGAAAGCATAAAAAAAAATAAAGCTTTCCAAATTTGAATATCATTAACAATATATTATCATCCATAAAAAAATTTTGCAGAAGTATAACGTATTTTAATTATATTATTTTTGCAAACATGTTTATGTTTTGCTGCAATATGTGAAAAATGCAAAACAATGCAATCATATATTTATTATTTCTTTTAATTCCTTATATTCGTAAATTGCCATATATGTACATCACATTGTTGGAAAATCTTTTTTATTTTTCGATAAAAATTTTTTTAATTTTTCTTATTTAAAATTATAAACATAGTGAATGTTCATTTTTGAGTTTTGTTTATATGGCGTCATAAATTTAAGCTAGTCATCAGAATAAAAAATTTTTAGTCCTATATTATTTTATTTTGGTTTCTCATTTTTGAATATTTTTTTAAAATTTATATTCGTAAATTTGTTATATCATACAGGAAATATTGTTGTAAAATTTTGGTTTATTTTATTTATTTGAATTTTAAATATATTATCAATTTTAAAATTATTTAATGTTAATCAAATAAATTTATATATGGCTGACATTTTTTATGTTTTAGAAAACAAACGTTCTTTTTAAGGCTTTTTCAACAATGCGAAACCCAGGAAAGGATTGGACTCACTTTTTCATCAGTTGTAATTCACCTTTTTAATTGCTTAAATCGAAAAATATATATTTTTATTTAAAAAAATATTTGATTTTGAATCTATATTTTGATTTGAAATTATGTAAATTATGTAGCACGGACTATTGTTCCCATCTTTTTTCGCCATATTTATTTGAAAAATTCGGCCGTTGTACGCTCGGACTTTTTTCTCAAATGAAATGGATAGAAAAAATGAATTCATTCATATATAATATATATTCTTTTTTATAAGGCGGAGATTATTATATTTATTAAAACTTTAAAAACTTGCTATTCAGCTCGATCTAAAAATTATTTTTTTTATTTTAATTACATATTTCATTTACAAATTCAATTTTATTAAACTCCTTCGTCATAAAAATAAAATATAATCATATTGGTTTATATTTGGGTTTTTTTTTTCATGTTCGTTTACAAATATTTTTTTTTTAATGAAAAAATTGGATATGTGAGGTTTTTTAAATGAGTAATATTTTTTTTTTTTATTTTTGAATAAAATTAAACAAAAAAAAATTAATTTTTTTTTTAAAATATTCCGAAAAATTCATTATGCTTTTTCATGGTTTGAAAGTACAATCAAATTTATACTTTCTTTTTTTTAAATCTAATAAATATAAATATATAATTTTTTTTTTTTTTTAATTCTGGATAAAGTGTTGGTTCTTCTGAATCTGGTGACATTAGTAATTTACGATTCGATTTATATTTCCATTATTTAAATGTTTTCATTTATTGGTTTTAAAATTTTTTAATTGGTTAAAAATGCAAAAAAATTATTCATCCCTTTTTTTTTAAGAATAAAAATTCCAGAAAAAATTTTTTAAATATTTTTTTTTAACAAAATTTTGCGAAAATTAAATTTTCAGTTATGATGTTTTCTTGTTGTGTTTCTGGACTCAGTTAAATTTTTCTTTCATAGTATTATGCCTGATCAGTTTTAAAAATATATATAAACTAGAAATATATATACGGATCTACTTCATTAAAAAAAATTAAAACATCAATTTCATATTAACGATTTTAAATATTTCCCTTCAATTACTGGAAATATCTTTTTTGGAAAATCTATAATGGTTTTTATATTTTAAACTAAAATAAAAAAAAAACATATAAAAATAAAAAGGGCAGCTTATCAACAAAAATTTATTTTCAGATTAATTCTTTAATAGTTTGATTTTAAAAAAAAAATGGGCAAATGTTTTATTAGATGAACAGTTTTGAATGAAGATTTAATTAAATTTTTCGAAAAAACTTCAAAAAAAGTTCAGAATTAAAAAAAAAATGATTTAAAAATTTTTATATTAAATATTTTAAAATAATTAATATCGAAGAAAAAAATCATTTTTAATTCAAAGGTTCAATAAATTTCCTTATTTAAATAATTTTTGTGCAGTTTATTATGGAAATTCAAATAATATACATAAAATAAACAAAATACTGTCATAAAAAAAATTTAACATTGATGTTTTTCTTTACTAACATGTGGGTTTAGGAAAATTAAAAATTCATTCCGTTTGATTTCCTAAATCAATTTCTTTTTTTAAATAAATATTTGTAGATCTTGAACAAATTCATATGAAATAAATAAAAAATTTTAAAGTTTTATTAAACGTTATTATAGTAAAACAAAGATGATCAAATTAGTCAAAATATAAATGGTATTAAATTTTTTATATTGATGTATCTTAAATTTTTAAATTTTTTAAATTTAAATAATTAAATATTTTAACTAAAAAGAGAAAAATAAAAAAATTATTCTTAAATTCAAAAATTTTTTATGATTTTTTAAATAACGCATTTTTTGGTTGATAAACCAACATTTTTGAATTTCAATTTGTATCAATTATATTAATTTAATTTTTTAAAATAAAAGTTTGTTTTTTTTTTTTTTTTTATATGTAGCATATTTATTTTTCACGTTGAAAATTTATCTTCATATTTTTTGCGTTTTTTTATAAATATTTAATTCTAAAAAAAAAACATTTCATATTAAAAATGAGCAAAAAAGTGTAAAAAAATTAAAAAATTATTTTTTTTTTTATATTTTTTTTATTTTATAAATAGCCTATATATATCCATAATCATAATTTAAATTTAAAATTTTATTTTTATATTTTTCTTCAATTTAAGGTTAATTTCTTGATTTTTAAAAATTTTCTATTTTATTTAATAGATTTGTCCGAACTTGAAGAATTGTCGTTTTTTTTAATTTTTAATAACTTTTTTTAATTTTCATTGATCTTTAAATTTAGTTTATTTATAAACATTTTTTACAATAAAAGTAAAAATAAAAACAAAATAAATCTTTTATTTTTTCATGTTATGAATTTTCAAAAATTGATATAAAAATATATATATATATATGTATATGATTTTATAATCATATAAATTCATATAAAATATATATTAACTTTGAATTATATGTATTGTGTTTGTTGATTTAGAGTTATTTAAAATATTCAATTGTAAATAAATACTGAAAACTGAGTATAAAAATGTTTCCCAAGAAAAAAATTTGATATTCTGTTCTATTAGTATATTTCATATATAGTTTAATTTATCAAATACAAATAGATAAAAATCTATATTGTATTTAAAAAAAATAATTGTAAAATAACATTTTTATATATATATCCTGATACAATTTTATTTATAAAAACAAAATAAATATTTATATATAACTATATATATAAATATAATAAACAGCAAAATTGTCCAAATTGTGTTGTAACAAAAATTGTCCAATTTGTTAGATTAAGCTTTGAACCGTTGTATCTTAGAAATGATTAAAGATATCTTACTGGAATTCTCCGAGGTTTTTATAACACTATTGGACTCTACTTTGAGCAATTAGTATGTATAATTACTCTCCAAGCTTAACAGAAGAATCGTGATGAAATCGATCATAAACAAAAATGTCACTCATCATTAATTAATCATAGCTAAGGATTGGAAACTCATGAAATGATTGAAATAAAATTCAAATATATTTATATATATATATATATATATATATATATATATATATATATATATATATATTCCAGGATCATTTTCCAACTTATTCAAGATGATCTTCGCCCTCTCTAAACTTCTAACTTTCTGTCCTGGAGTAACAAGTTGCCTCACAGTTTTCATATACGATTTCATTTTCAAGTCTTTTTCACTGCTCTTTGGACTGTCATAGCTGAAACTCCTCTCTCACATGCCAAACGTCTTATGAATTGAGTTGGATCTTTTCTAATTGATCTCTTTAGCTCTAAGTTGAAATGATGATCCCTCTTCCTGTTGTGACCTCCTGATCCAGTTTTCCTCTCTACTGTTCCCTCTTTTTTAAACTTCACCGTTCTCTTGATGGTTCTTGAATGGACTTTGAAGATGGAAGCCAAAGTATGAATGTTGGTACCATTACTGAAGGCCTGAATGATCTTTTTCCTCTTAGCATTGCTCAGATAGGAAGACAATAGGTTTGACACAAAATGATCATTGATAATTAAGATTTTTATAATATTTGTGAATCAGCACCACAGTTTCTGGCGAAAAAAATGAAGCTGCTAATCTAAGAAGTGGGTCTTCAACGACATATTACAGACACAATGTTTGTATGACTTCAGAACATCTTCAAACAGTACTCTGTAATCTTCGGCTCTTTTATTACCCAGAAATTGGTTAAAATTCGGCGCTGCTTTCAAAAAACAAAAAAAATAGGAATCTCTGGTGAATCCAGATCATTTTTAAAAGTATTTTTAGTGTGATTTATTAAAATTTAGTATCATAATACTATCCCCACCAAAAAGGTTTTAAGCAACACTCAGATAATGTTTTTGTATTTGAATATTTAATTAAAAGTCAGTTTAGCTTCGTTTGGTCTCTAAGAGACTTCATTACATTACAGTAATTTTGTTAATAAAACAATATTTTTTTAAAAGTAACCCGTAAGATATTTTTTCTGAGAAAAAAATGAATATTTGAAATTACTTAGAATTGTTCATATCCGCTTTTTAAATATTTTAAATAAATATAAATTAAAATAAAGACAAAAAAATACAGTAAAATTCGGTTATCTGAATTTTTGTAATGTAGACAAATATGCACTTTTTTTCCTTCGCCAGCAGTACTCAAATCTAGAGACCAACAAAGATGCCTTTCTTTAACTTTGCTTTACTTATCCTGATAAATTTATTCTGCAACTCCAGATTCAAATGGGTTGGATTCATCTATATTCCAGTCAAGGACATATTCCACAAACAGGAAACAGCGAGTCTTGGGTCTGCCCAAATTAAGAACTGCGAGCTGGAGTTTCATTCTACATCTGGAAAAGATATATTCCCAAAGAGAAACGGCACCATCTGCTTGTAAGCTACTGAGGAGGCAGAGTTAGCTCCGACCCGGGCCTTTTCTAAAGAAAGCAACCTTCTCGCTTGGCTGCTGAAAACAAACTGAAAAATGCCCGTCGCTTTCGTCGCTGTATAGAGTGGCGTCATTTTTTTTCCTTTGTCCGCACTATTCAAATCTGGGGACCAACAAAGATGCCTTTCTTTATCTTTGCTTTACTTATCCTGATAAATTTATTCTGCAACTCCAGATTCAAATGGGTCGGATTCATCTATATTCCATTCAAGGACATATTCCACGAACGGGAAACAGCGTGTCTTGGGTCTGCCCAAATTAAGAACTGCGAGCTGGAGTTTCATTCTGGAAAATATATATTCCCAAAGAGAAACGGCACCATCTGCTTGTGTTATAAAGGAGGCAGTTAACTTCGGCCCGGGCCTTTCATAAAGAAATTAACCTTCTAAAAACAATGAAAAAAACTGAAAAAATTTACGTCGCTTTCGTCGCTGTATAGATAAATACATCATTAAGGTAACCGTACGTGACCCACGTGATTCGCGATCTCCACTAAAGAGAGATAAGCCCCTTCTGTATCCTTTACACGCTCGTATCTGAATGCTGTCATTGTTTTGCTCATAGCCTTCACGAACTTTTTTTCACAAGGCAAGAGCGCGATGTGAAGAGGCGACAACAGTATTTTCTTTCACTGAACTAGTGGCGCATGCTGAACATTTTCCCACAAGATTTCACTTATTGTCATACTTGCCAGTTTCTCTTGAGAACTTCTGTCTCGGCTCTAACAGTCACAAAGAAAACAACAGTATTTGATATATTCAGCTTGCAGTCCTAGCAAGAGAGCAACAACCTTCAAAACTCCACAAAGTTGCCAAATATGTTGATCATTATTAATACTATTTGATTCATATTGTCATAGGTTTCTTTTATGTGTACTAGATGACCAGCTAGGATTAAAGGTAAAACATTACCATTGTGTAACAAGACCGTTTTAAAGACTTGTCTTTGCGGAATCAATGAACCAGTTCCCCTGGATTTTAACTGATCCTCATCATCATCAGTATTCATCGACCTCCCTATGGTTGGTCCAACCCATTTTACAATTTTTTTTCCACACTGTTCGGTCCTGTAGTTCTTTAAAAGACGATAAACCTATAAATTATAAAGGCCTCTGATCAGGCGGTTTTAAGGAGCGTAGAACCACCTCTTAATTGCTGGTGCTCCCAGGTTCGCCCTGACCATGGGTGGTAGCACCAATTAGGGTCCCAGCTATGGGTAAATAGTTAACTTTCTACCATAGAAATATATTTTTGAAAAAAATTATTACCAGCAATACATTTTGAAGGAAAAATTAAACCTAAAACAGATTTTGATAAAAACAAAATATTACCAATGCAATAAAAAATTTTGTCGACATTAAATACCCATTGAGGTTGATGTGCCGTAAAACAAAACAAACCAAATCCCCATATCCCCAATGTCCAACTCTGATTGCCGAGCTATAGGGTCTGGGAAGGTCAATTTTCGTGAGAAGACACTCCCAGAAGGAAGCCATAGCAGTAAGGATTAGATAACCTCGTGTTCACAGGAATAAAAACATACAAAAAAAATAACACTGAAAACATATTAAGTTGTAAATTTAATATAATTTCATTATGTCTGTGTATTGGTGTGTGTGTGTGTGTGTGTGTGTGTGTGTGTGTGTGTGTGTGTGTGTGTGTGTGTGTGTGTGTGTGTGTTTTAGTTATATGTGTTTTAATGTTGTATGTAATAGAGGAAGAAATATTTTCGTCTCGTGACAAACAAGGTAACGAGGAGGGGAGATGGACAACTTGGCCCTCTTCGGGAGCAAGTTGGGCGTTTTTTTTTTTGCACGAAGTATCCGTTTTCAAGCAAGAAACATTTTCTCTTGCATGATGGGATAACCTTTATTATTTTGGTTTTATTTATTTCCTTTTCAACAAGTTTTACCGTCCTGGGTAAGACGATAAACTACATCCGACAGCAAGGACTCTGATCGGGAGGTTTTGAGGAGCGTGGGACTACCTCTTAATTGTTTGTGTTCCCAGGTCCACATTGACCCTGGGTGGTAGCACCTGTTAGGGTTCCAGCTATGGGAAAATAGTTAACCCCCCAACTGAGGTTAAAACACTATGAAAGTGTAAAAATATGTTTTAATACTGGCAATATATTTTTGTAAAAAATTATTTAGAGCAATAAATTTTTGAAGAAAAAATTATTACCAACAATACCTTATTACCAGCAATACATTTTTTAAAAAAATATTAGCAGCAATACATTTTTGAAAAAAGAAATTTACCATCAATATATATTTGTAAAAATATTAACAGAAATACTTGAAAAAATATTACCTACAATAAAAATTTTGTCGTCATACAATGAGGTTTATATGCCGTAAACCAAACCAAACCAAACCAAATTAATAAGTTTTAATGTTATTTGTTTTATTTTATTTTATTTATGATATTTATCATTATTATTATTAATTTTTAGTTTTATTTATTAATAATAATGTCCCTATGAATAATAATGTCCCTATTAATAATAATGTCCTTACACTCTCCAAATCATGGGCACTGCGAAGGGCATAGATTTTTTCCTTCCTAGTTATTCAGTAACTGAGATTTGGTGCATTTTCATTACAAATGGGTAAAAGAATTCTTTTATTTTGGTCTCTAATTTTGCATCCAAAATGCAGTTGTTAAGCCTTTCTCACAACAGGAGTCATATTACGCTTTTGAGATGCAAAAAACACTTCCCCACATACATAACAGTAGTTATCAGCTTTTCTTCGAACATTCATGGGGCATTTTTCACAGGTCAGTTAAATATGTGAAAACCTGACTGGAAAGGAGAATAATAATTATTTTATTAGGAGCGTAATTATATATAATACTGTTATTAGGAGCATAATAATTAACCTGACAAGGACAACTATTTTGATGAAATATACATATAGCACTAGTACCATATCTTGAAATCTAAAGCCAATCAACAATTTTGGATATCATTTTTATTTCCCATGACTCAAGATTAGCTACGATTAGCTATTTTTATTTTTGAATCTTTCATGTTGTAGACCAGTGCTATCTATATTTTTTAGATGAAGCATTATCAATGATTATTAATATTTGTCAAGTTTATTTTTCATCTTATTTTTCTTGCTTTTTCTGAAGTCTAAACAACCCTAGCACACGCACATGCACCCCCAGTTGTCTGTTAATGAACTTCTGCTAACGACTGCTAATAGGTGTAGCCAAAGCAATATAAATGAAAAGAACGCATTCTCCTTTTTTTATTCTCTCTTCACCCACAAAATGCCGTAGAGACAAAACGTGTCTCGTTCCCCTCTAGGGGTGGAGACATTTAGACACCAGCGAATCACAGAAATTATTCAACATTAATGTCCTAAACTTAATTGAATACAGACAAGTATATCTAATAATTCTATTATGAATTCTTCCCAAAATGTAAGTCTTTCACAATTTTTCATGCGTATTTTGCACACGTATATGTAAGAAAAAGGATATCGCCACACACTTTGATTCACTTTTGTTGTATTCTTTCAAATTAATTTGTTCAGGTAATAAAAAATATTATCGTTAATTATACGCAATTGTGTGTATGTTTATACTTGATCCCTGATTAAAAAAAAAACACTCCAATGAATCCGCTATCTTATCAATAATATAGTAAGGAGTGACTTTTCCCTTCTTTCCAGGCGATCAAAAGGGAATAGTCCATTATTCATGAGGTATTGCCAGGAGACGCTAAACACTACTTTCTTCTTTCTTCTTTCGTTCTTTCTTTTTTTCTTTCTTTCTTTCTTTCTTTCTTTCTTTCTTTCTTTCATTCATTCATTTTCACGCTGAAACCATCTAGTATCTTTTCCCCTTTTCCAACGTGATCGAAACTGAATAGTCCATTATTTATGAGGTTTTGGCAGAAGACGTTAAACACTTCTTTCTTTCTTTCTTTCTTTCTTTCTTTCTTTCTTTCTTTCTTTTAGTCTATCTTTCTTTCATCTTCACACTGAAACCATGTAGTATCTTTTTCTCTTTTCCCACGTGATCAAATCGGAATAGTCCATTATTTATGAGGTATTGGCAGAAGACGTTAAACACTTCTTACTTTGTTTCTTTCTTTCATACTATTTTCTTTCTTTTATTCATTTTCACACTGAAACCAAGTAGTATTTTTCCTCTCTTCCCACGTGATCAAAACGAATAATCCATTATTTATGAGGTATTGACAGGACGTAACAGTTGTGTAAACTAATGGAGGGATGGACATGCACAATTATAATAAGACAATTATATTGCATTCTTAGAGTTCAAGAGAATAAAATTTCAAGTATCTTTATAAATTACAAACAATTTTTTCTTCAGCGTAGAAAAATAAGATAACGAATCGCGAACAGGTGAGTATTCGCCATACAAAATGTACAATTTGTTTACAACTATTTCACCTGTCTTATTGATATGTCTGATCGATTAGCGAAGGTTAAATCAGTAGCTCAAAAATGTTGTTAACTAGGTCAAGAAATGGATTGTTAATTTTAACACCGCCCAAACAAAACTATTCTTTTTTAACCGCCAGGGAGAACCTTTTCTGCCTTCCATCAACATAGATAATGCTAACCTCCAGAGTGAGACCTTACGACTTCTCGCTGACATGAAGGGGAAAGATTATATTGAACCAATTGTTAGGGCCTCTGCTAGGAAAGTTGGTTCACTCTATTGTGGAAGACAATTTCACTAGCCAACTAATCTATCTTACATATTTATAAGTCTACC
Organism: Acanthosepion pharaonis; assembly: GCA_903632075.3. Taxonomy (NCBI): domain Eukaryota; kingdom Metazoa; phylum Mollusca; class Cephalopoda; order Sepiida; family Sepiidae; genus Acanthosepion; species Acanthosepion pharaonis. Next base: position 55,832 of record CAHIKZ030001512.1, on the reverse strand, counting down.
ATTCGTTCATTCATTGAATATTTCCAACACTTCTTGATAAAATACAAAGCAGAAACTGCAATGTCCTGACATGGCATCTCATCTTCATTCACTTTCCCACCAGTGTAATGTAGCTTCCCTTTGCCTTTTCTATAAATACTTTCATAGTAATCGTTCTTATGAGCTACCCTCTTTCGTTTGGTTTGCTTTATTTTGTTTTACGGTATATCAACACCTCAATGGGTTATTTAATGTCGACAAGATTTTTATTGCTGATAATATTTTTTATCTATCTATTCATCTATCTATCTAAGTATATATTTGTTTTGTTTTACGGCATATCAACACCTCAATGGGTTATTTAATGCCGACAAGATTTTTATTGCTGGTAATATTTTTTATCTATCTATCTATTTGTTTGGTTATTTTGTTTGATGGCATATCAACCTCAATGTGTTATGTAATGTCGACAAGATTTTTATTGCTGATAATATTTTTATCTATCTATCTATCTATCTCAGTCTATTTATATTTATCTATCTCAGTATATATTTGTTTTGTTTTACGGCACATCAACACCTCAATGGGTTAATGCCGACAAGATTTTTATTGCTAGTAATTTTTTTTTTCAAAAATGTATCGCTGGTAATAATTTTTCTTCAAAATTAATTGCTGGTAATAATTATTTACAAAGTATTTCTAGTATTAAAATCTATTTTTACACTTTCATAGTGTTTTGACTCCAGTTTGGGGGTTAACTACTTAACCATAACTGGGACCCTAACAGGTGCTACCACTCCAGGTCAAGGTGGACCTGGGAACACCAACAATTAAGAGGTGGTTCCATGCTCCTCAAACCTCCTGATCAGAGGCCTTGCTGTTGGACGTAGTTTATCGTCTTACCCAAGATGTGGATGTAGTTCATCGTCATACCCAGGACGGCCCTCTTTGGTATCTGGTATATTATGAATTTAAACACAGTACCAGATTAGCAATAAGATTTTATCCTTTCACAGTTTAAATGGCTAGATGCAATCATAAGTTATTTTCTAACAGTTTCTTCTCGCTTATGGAACTCTCTTCCGACTTCTGTCTTTCCATTCAATTTTTATCTTCAAATAATTTAAACGCAATGTCAATCCTTATCTTTTGTTTTCTTATTTCTTGTTATTTTATAGTTCTCTCAATTTAATAATGTTTTCTTTTTCTTATATTTTCCCACGCTCAGTAACCTCCTTGTGTCTTAGTGGCTTTATTGTCTTACGTGGGGTGAAATCATTAAATAATGTATTTGAAACTTTTCAAAACAAGTAAAAATTCGGGAAAGATAAACAAAATGGTCATTGACTTACATCTGTTGAGATTTTCTTTCTGGCTTCAGTTCCCACGAGCAAAATTGCAGTAAAAAGAAATGTAAATATGAAGAGACGAACAAGAGCAGCCATTTTGAAATGGAGAGACAAAGATGTCGGTCGATAAGAATGATTTTGAGAAAATATGGCGGATGTGTCTCGTTTTGATTTTTGTTTTGAGGTTGGTTCTTTTTGGGGTTTTTTCTTTTTTTGTTCTTTTTTTAGCTATTCAGCTTTTCTGTTTATTCTTGTTCCCAGAAAATCTTATTTTTGGCTTTTATTACTTTATCTTTTGATTTTTGCCAATATTCTTTTTTGTTCTATGTTTTAAATCGTATTCTATGAAGTTTTAACCAAAAGTGTCTTCTGTTTTTCTGAAACTCCAACAGTCAAGCTTATCTGATGTTCCTGAAATCAAAAGAAATAATGCCTCATATAATAATTATAGATGGTTTTAAAGATAGGAAGGGCATCCATACTCAATATTAAGCTGCCCCCCTCCCGCCTAATTTGGCCGTATACAAATTTAAAGCAATAAACACACGCAGGAATATATGAACTGAAAATATATGGATTAAATCCGACATGTTTATTACTTAAATATATATATATATATATATATATATATATATATATATATATATAAAAAAGGCAGGATGTGTGTTTGTGTGTGTAACGAATGCACGGCCGCTATTTTTGACGGATTTGAACCAAAATTTACATGCACATGCCCCAAGTTAACGGGAAGGCCAAGACTGACTTTGCATTTCCCAACTCACATCGATAGTGGAAATAATCGATTTTTTCATGCGTCTACGGCAGTTTTCATGTAGTTTGCGGCCATTTTGTACTGACCAGAGTGAGAGCCAATAGCTGGCAGCCAGGAATAGGCAGGGAGATTCTATTGGCCAGCGTGATAGCCAACAGCTGACTGACACGAATGTTAACTAGCATGCAAAAAGAAATCGATAGCTGCATTCGTCACAAGTGGGAAAAATTTAAATCTGCAGTGCACTTTACTCCAATTGGCTCATTCGCTTGCTTTAAACTCAACGTTGATTCTGATTCTGGGTTGGTGTGAAAAAGCATTTGTTGTTAACATTCTTTTTTCATTCGGTTTTTCCAGTTTCGAGTCCTTTTTTTCTTTTTGATCGTTTTGTTTTCATTTTGTTTAGTTCTTTTAGTAACAAATTTAATGTTTAGTATAGAGCTTAGAAAAAATTCGCAGTGTGAGATAGGCAAGAAGTAAGGCATGTAGCAACATCAGCACGGCAAAGGGCACTCCTTTAAAGGCAAGGAAAGGCAAAAATATTTTAAGTCAAGTGATAGCGATTGCTCTATAAGTCGTAATCCTTTTTTAATCAAGCACTGGTAACGCCAGGCCATGCTACTAGTATATATATATATATATATATATATATATATATATATATATATATATATATATATACACATGTGTGTGTGTGTTTAAGAAAGAAACAACTCGGATTTAATCCATATATATATATATATATATTTATGAAAAGAAACATACATATATATATATATATATATATGTTTTTACTTAAACACACACACACACACACATATATATATATATATATATATATATATATATATATATATATATATATATATAAAAAATGGACAAAGTCCAAAATTATTGAGAAATGACCAGATATGAATGTACGTGAGAGAATCATGGAAGATTGTAGTTTAAAGACAGTAAAATCGACCTTGCTAACCCAACGCTCCTCTGTGACCAAATCGGTTAAAGGCACGTCAGGCTATACGACAGTTCCGTATAGGATGCAGGTTCGAATCCTGTCGGAGGACGAATATTTTCTATGAAAATTTCTCGGACATTCAGACCGGTAAATGCTGTTTAATACTGTTTATTATAAACAGAGAATTTACTTAAATATTTGTATCTATAAAAAGAATGTATCAACATAAAAATGACTTATATATATATATGATGGATTTTTATTAATCGGACGTTATTTTTACTGGATAATGGTATTTTGAGATAGATTCGTTTATTCATTAAAAGTATACTTAATTATTTTCACCAACCGGCCTGAATATTCGGAATAGAAATATCCAATAAAATAACGTTTAAAGTGACTGACACACACACACACACACACACACACATATATATATATATATATATATATATATATATATATATATATATATAAATATAGTTTTAAGGTATGCTATATTTATGGATTAAAGTGCTCAATATCAAGGATAGAGCGTTTATAAAATAAAACTGTCATTGAAGTCAACACCCAGAGGCGACAGTCTGTTTCATGCTTGAAAGCAATCGTCTCATGAAACAGACTCTCGCTTCTGTGTGTTGACTTCAATGTCCATTATATATATATATATATATATATATATATATATATATGTGTGTGTGTGTACCTCCACAGAAACGCGATACCTAAGGTTTCAAATGAATTTTTAATAGAAAATCTTTCTTGAAGCTTTAATTTTAGTTTTAATTTCACGCTAATAGATTAAATTTAATATTTGCAATAACTAAAATACTTCGATGTATTTCAAAACTATTTTAAATTGACTGAAAAATATTTTCGTTTGGAAATCGCTGATAATCGTTGATTTTAGTGCCATTTTTATCCATCATCAGAATGTAATTCTCTTCGTTTAAAAATCTTTAAAAAAAAAAAAATAATAATTTTCTCAAACTTTATTTGAGCAATATTAGCTGATTTAAAATTTAATTAATCTGATTTGAAACAAATATTACTTTAAGTTTAAAATATCGTAGAAATACTTTTTTTTTTTTTACCACGGCGGTCGATGTCGATTTAAGGTGTTGACAGCTTGACTAACAGACGGAAGTTTATCTAATTTTTTCTACGGTGCTCATATCTGTAAAAATTAGTCTGGGAATATAACATGAGCACCTTTTTATATAATTTTTAACTACGCAATAATCAAAAAAAATTAGGAAAATATTCTAAGTAATCTAATGTTTTATTAAATTTTACTATAGTTATTGCTCTTAATATTTGACAATGTCGTGTATGATCATCCGTATCTACAAAATTCCGGACGATTATAAATACAAAAGAATTCAAAATTCTTTTAAAATAATGATGAATCGTAATAAGCTTTCCCACTTATGGTTAGAAAATATAGTTTTTATTTAATAACAATATTACTTAACCGGTACAATTTCAGAAATTGTACCGGTTAAGTAATATTGTTATTAAGTAAAAACAGAAACTTAAAAGATTTAAAACTTTATGAATTATTCTATTTAAAATTTTAAAGTGTAAACAATTCTTGTAAAATTCATTATTCATCGATTTTTTTTCCTTAAGACATTAGTATCCATAACTTATTCATAAAAGCAATTAAATGCTTTTCTAATTAAATAATGTCTTAGCTTTATTGATTTTTTCATTTTACGATTCAGAGCAAAATTTTCGGTAACTGGGAGTCCTGTTTTACAAAAAGAAATTGATGACATATTCTCCAAGGACTTTTGCTTTTAACTAACATGAACATTAAGCTGTACAAAATGAATTTCTCGACAATTCCATAAAATTAAATAAGTGGGGGTTAACAGACGTAGAAAAAGGATTTTACCATGATTTTATATATAAAATACATTTATAAAATAAATTCATTCATTTGTAAATAAGTCCTCATTCATTATTCTATCTGGTTTTAAACTTGTTTTCGACGATTGGAGACCTTATTTATCAATCAACCTTCGTAATTTTAAAGAGAAATAAATTTACTTTTTTATACCAGTTTCATTCAGATACAGGGGTTTGCTGAGAGTGAAAGAATAAGAAAAAGAGAAACATTATATGTCATATAGGAAGAAAATGCCGACAAAAAAAAACACGTGAACTTTGAAATCTAGAACACTGCATAAGCAGAAAAACAAACATTTGAAATGTTTTGAATTTACAGAAACACATATGCATACTCACAGACAACTTAACCCCCTGAAGATGGTCTCAGATGAGATTGAAAATACTTGGTAAAATAAAAACTATTCGAAAGAATATTTTGGTATTTTTCTTAATCTATTTTCTCAGGCTATCAAGAAATTAATCCGTGAACTTGAAAGAATCACAACGAAAACTAATCGATATATGACTAAATTATTTCACCAAACCTGTTTGAATATATATATATATATATGTGTGTGTGTGTTGTGTGTGTGTGTGTGTGTGTGTGTGTGATATAGGAAGAAAATAAGTAACTACTGACACCGAGGTTCGATCGCAACACTCTGGACTTATGAATATATATTTTTCCACCAGGTGTATAAATAGCGGTGTCAGGCTACTGACTGGAGTGATTATTTAGTGACTATTGAGTGGAACTATCCAGTCGAATTAGTGTGAATTATTCTGCATCGATGATTTGGGTTTTGATTTAGGATTTACCGAACGTTAACCAGAGCCGTGTCACTAACAAGGCATTCACTGAAATGGTTAATTATCTT